>JAWWQZ010000113.1:1415000-2025000 GCA_033815515.1 Cryptocheilus praepositus | reverse complement strand
AGATACAGCTAACACCCTCAGCTAACAGCCTCAGTGCAGATTAAATCCTAAAATATAGATAAAATTAGTTTATATACATACCATTATTACATATATTTACATAATTTTTTACATAATTATACAACATAATTTAAAAAATGTATTTAATTTAACTTGATTTAAAAAATTTACTTTAATTAAAAACTGCCTGTTCAGCATTTTTAACACTACGGATTCCTTATATATGCCAGAACAGAAAAGAAACACTTTGCACATATCAAAGAACCGAAAATTTGTAAATTTCAACATTAAAAATAAATTAATTGAAAAGCTAATTTAAAAAATCAAAAACTATTGCACTCCGATATTGAAAATGCAACTATTTGAAACGTCAAAATAAAAAATGTTAAATAGTGTACAATGTTAATATTAGAAATTATCAAAATGATGTAAGTTAATTTAGAGTCCTTAAATATGCATTATTTTAATTAAATTAAAAGTTTAATTTAATGTAATTTAATTTAAAAAAGTATATTAATTAAAAACCCATATATCAAAGAACTGAACATTTGTAAAGTTCAACATTAAAAATAAATTATTTGAAAAGCTAATTTAAAAAATTAAAAGCCCTTACACTTCGGCATTAAAAATTTTTTGCAATTATTTTAAACGTCAAAATCAAAAATGTTAAATATTGTAAAATTTTAATATTACAAAATATGAAAGTGATATAAGTTAATATATTTATATTAAGTGATATAAGTTAATTAATTTATTATAATTTAGAGTCCGTGAATATACATTATTTTAATTGAATTAAAAATTTAATAAATTATTTTAATATTCTATTTTAAATAAATTAATATATAAATTAATATTTAAAAACTTAATATAATTAAAAAATTGTATTAATATTTAATTTTAAATAAATTAAAAGCTCACATACCATAGATTGAGAATTTGTAAACTTCAACATTAAAAATAAATGATTTGAAAAGCTAATTTAAAAAATTAAAAGCCCTTACATTTCGACATTAAAAATTTAATGCAATTATATGAAACATCAAACTCCAAAATTTTAAATACTGTAAAATTTTAATATTTCAAATTATGAAAGTGGTGTATATCATAATATGTGATTAACTTAGTGTAAATTTTTTATTTATTACTAGATAATGTTTAATATCTTAAAAAATATTAAAAAGGTAGCAATTGATTATGAAAGTGGTGTAAGTCCAATTTCCATAGACATTTACGAAAAAAGAATTTCTTCTACACACCACAAGACTATTACGATGTTATAAAACAATGCTGATAAAATAATAAATTTACATTACCCGAAATGAGATGAGAAAAATTTGTTTCAACAAAAAATCTACAAAGCGCAATTCAAAAAGGGGTAAGAAAAAATGTTAATGGAGAAAAGGTAAATCCGGTCAAAATATGATGGATGAGATTTTGCAAAAGTGCACCGTATACTATTTTATATAAAGCATCGATGGAAGACACAGAATTTAAGACGCTATATTTATCAGGTCAATGTCGGCGAAGACATCTGTATAATATGCCAGACCATTAGATCCGAAAAATGTAAACATATGAAACAGTTATTAGCTTATATACCTCCTGTGCATTATGGATATTTCAAAAAATTGCCAGATAAAGGGTATAAATTAATAATAGCAATATCTTATGTTAAATTTAACAATATATAAATATAATTAACATTCAAAATAAAAAAGGCTACTCCTATTTCATTTCTTATTATTATTTACAAACAAAATTGGAGTAATACGAAATATATTTTAAGTGATATCTAATTTTCCATAATTGAAATTAAATGATTTTTACAATTAACTAATTATGAAAATGGTATTACTTTAGTTAAATTCGCCTAAAAGAAATTTATATGATTAATTGACATATTGTTAAATTAGTATAAATATTGCCAGACTTGACATAGTTAATTTATATGCAAAGCTTTAATTTTCTCGAAAAAAAACAAAACATAGATTTGCATCACTTTGAAAATAAACGGTCGATATATTTAAAATTGTTAAATTTTACAATTAAGTATTAAATGAATTAAAAAATTGTAACGTTTCTACATTAAAATTTAAATTATGTGAAATATATAAATTGAAAAAATTAAAAATGATGAATTGTTATCATTAGAATTTGAATGAATAAATACACAAAACTTTCTTTTGGGATACCCGGTATATTAAATTAATTGAGAAATTGACATTCCTTTCTTTATATGTTTACAATTCAATTTAACAACGGATAAAAATGTAAACATTGGAAATGCTTAAAATTCATAATAAAAAATTCAATCAATTTATGGAGCAAAATTACTAAATTTCAAATTACGTAGTTTTACCAATGAAAACGAAACTGAATAAAAAATCAAAATCATCGCATTAAAAAATAGGAAATATTAACATTGGAAATTGAATTGATTAAATCCTTGACATTAAAAATGCAGTTATTCGAATCGTCAAAATTGAACATTTAAAATATTGTCAAATTTTAATATTACAAATTATGAAAGTGGTGTAAGTCCATTTACAGCCCTTAAATATATATTATTTCACATAAATTCGCCTAAAAGAAATTTATATAATCAATTGTCACATTGTTAAATTACCATAAACATTGCCAAACTCGACACAATTAATTTACATTTTCCAATATTGAGTAATATTCTAACCTCCAATTTTCTCGAAACAACATAAAATAGCCTTGCACCACTTACAAAACAAACGGTTCATATAACAGTATACATACCTTTCATTTTATATCTCAATAAACCTCCTCATAGACCCACTATCTTCCACATCAATTCTTGTACACAATAAACACTTAAAATACCTCATATTGCCGCGTCGCGAAAAAATTCTTAAAACTTCTACCCAACAGGTCACGTGACTAGCGCCGCATATAAGTCAACATCCTTCGACTACCTGCACTCTTACTTTCCGCCGAGCACGGGCGGAAGTGGTCACGTGACCTTGCCGATCTTGCACGAGTGCTAGCGAACGCGCACGAGTAGGCCGGGCGCCGAGCAGTCGATGACCGGCTTCAAGGTCAAGGCAGGCGAGCAGCTGTGCGCACGTTCAAGGCCACGGACGACTTTCGCGTTCAAAGCAAGCGTAGCGGAATAAACGTGTGCTCAGTCTACGGTGCACCGTTAAATCGAGGGCACGAATTTCGCTGATTTCCGGCGTCGAGGGTTTCTAATATAGGTGAGTTCGAATGGTTTATTGCTGTTTTGTTAGGGACGGTGAATAGAATATTAAATCGATAAATCAAAGTTGAACTAATTGAATAATCAAAATTGATGACGCACCGTATGCGTCATACCGAAAAAATTTGCAGATTTTAACCGTTAGGCGCGGAAGAGTTTTCTTATGTATATGCTAAATGTGCTGAAATGCGTAGTTATTTTTTTTGGAAAATAATAAAAATGGTTATAATTAACTCTAATTATTATAAAAAAAGTAATTTTGACTAACAAAAATGTTTTTTATTTTCACTTATTATATGAGTATTTTGCTGCAATTCCGTGAATTCTTTTTTTACATACAACGCAAATTAAGTAGGATTGTTTAATTCAATTTCCATTTTTTTTTACTGCAAACCTCACACTGTCGCAAGTTTCGTCCAGGTAATTTTTCTAAAGAAAACTTTTTACTTATTGGTAGTCTTTCTGTTGCATTTTTGCTTGCTAACCATTCCTTCTCTGTAGCATGAATAATGCTTGAAGTAAATTGCAGTCTAGTCAAAAAGCACAATTAAACGAAGTTATTAATAAACTGCAATGGATATAAATACAACTGTTCTCAATTAATTCGAAAATTATACTAACGAACGACAAGCGAAGCGCTTCACGCACTCAAATGGTTAATATTTAACTGTATCAAATTTGACGACGGTTATATTTAGATTATTCTGTGGGTTTGCGAAAAAATATAATAAATTAGTATAGAGGCTTTTTTTTGAAGAATAAAGTGTACAAAGATGATATATTATGCGGTACAAATATAAATGATACCATTTAATTGAATGACGAAAAATTTGACAAATTTAAAAAATGTGACTCCTTCAAAATTGATGACGCACCGTATGCGTCACGGTGAAAAGCACTGTCAATTTTAATATTTGCTTCCGTCAAAATTAATGACGCACCGTGTGCGTCATAACGAAAGATTTGACAAAGTTTAATATTTGACTTCATTAAATTTCATGACGCACCGTATGTGTCACGACAAAAATATTGTCAAGCTTTAATTTTACCTCCGTAAAATTGTTGACATACCCTATGCGTCATGACGCAAAATTTGACAAATTTTAATATTTGACTCCATCAAAATTGGTGACGCACTATATGCGTCACGGTGAAAAGGACTGTCAATTTTAATATTTGCTTCCGTCAAAATTAATGACGCACCGTATGCGTCATAACGAAAGATTTGACAAAGTTTAATATTTGACTTCGTTAAATTTCATGACGCACCGTATGCGTCACGACAAAAATATTGTCAAGCTTTAATTTTACCTCCGTAAAATTGTTGACATACCCTATGCGTCATGACGCAAAATTTGACAAATTTTAATATTTGACTCCATCAAAATTGGTGACGCACCGTATGCGTCATGACAAAAATATTGTCAACCTCCAATTTTGACTCCATTCAAAATTCTTGACGCACCGTGTGCGTCACGTTGAAAATACGGTCAATTTTAATATTTGCTTTCGTCAAAATTGATGACGCACCTTGCGCGTCAAAACGAAAAATTTTACGGAATTTTATATCTGACTTTATCAAATTTGGATTGTCAAACTTTAATTTTGTCTCCATTCAAAATTCTGGACGCACCGTATGCGTCGTGTTGAAAAATACTGTCTATTTTAATATTTACTTCCGTCGAAATAGAAGACGCACCGTATGCGTCATGACGAAAATATTGTCAAACTTTAATATTGCCTCCAACCAAAATTCTTGACGCACCGTATGCGTCACGTTGGAAAACACTGTTATTTTTAAATTGCTGCGAGGAATTTCGCTGATTTCCGGCGTCGGTGGGTTTCCGGTGTAAGTGAGTTCGGGTGGTTTATTATCGTTTTGTTATAATAAAATATTAAATCGACCATTCTGGGGGAAAATACAGTGGACGAAATTTTTATGGGAATAATCGAAATTGATGCCGTAGTTTATGCGTTATAATGAGAGATTTTACGGATTTTAATATTAGACTCCATCAAATTTCATGACGCACCGTATGCGTCATTAGGAAAATACTGTCAAACTTTAATATTGCCTCCAACCAAAATTCTTGACATCAAAATCGATGACGCACCGTTTGCGTCACGTTGAAAAATACTGTTAATTTTAATATTTGCTTCCGTCAAAAATTGATGACGCATCGGTTTGCGTCATAATGAGAGATTTAACAAATTTTAATATTTGACTCTACCAAATTTGATGATGCACGGTATGCGTCATGACTAAAATATTGTCAAGTTTTAATTTTACCTCCGTCTAAATTGCATACATTATATGCGTCAAACTTTAATTTTGCCTTCATTTAAAATTCTTAACGCACCATATGCGTTACGTTGAAAATACTGTCAATTTTAATATTCACTTCGGTCAAAATTGATGACGCACCATATGCGTCATAACGAAAGACTTGACACATTTTCATATTTGACTTCATCAAATTTGATGACACACCGTATGCGTTATGACGAAAATATTGTTCAACTTTAATTTTGCCTCCATTCCAAATTCTTGACGCATCGTATGCGTTACGTTGAAAATACTGTCAATTTTAATATTCGCTTTCATCAAAATTGATGACGCACCTTGTGCGTCATAACGAAAAATTTTACGGATTTTTATATCTGACTTCATCAAATTTTATGACATACCGTCTGCGTCCTGATGGAAATATTGTCAAACTTTAATTTTGCCTCCATTCAAAATTCTGGACGCACCGTATGCGTCACGTTAAAAATACTGTTAATTTTAAATTGCTGGCAGGAATTTCGCTGATTTCCGGCGTTGGTGGGTTTCTGGTATAGATGAGTTCGGTTGGTTTATTGTTGTTTTGTTTGGCACGGCGAATGGAATGTGAAATTGAAGATTCGGGTGTAAATAGAGTGGATAGAATTTGTATAGGAATAATCAAAATTGATGACGCACCATATGCGTTATAACGAAAGATTTGACAAAGTTTAATATTTGACTTCATTAAATTTCATGACACATCGTATGTGTCATGACAAAAATAGACAAAAATTTTAACTTTGCCTTCATTCAAAATTCTGGATGCACCCTATGCGTCATGTTGAAAAATACTGTCAATTTTAATATTCACTTCCATCAAAATTGATGACGCACCGTATGCGTCGTAACGATAAATGTTACGAATTTCTATATTTGACTCCATCAAAATTCTTGACGCACAGTATGCGTCATCGTATCACGTTGAAAATACTCTCATTTGTAACGTTTCCTTCCGTCCAAATTGATGACGCACGGTATGCGTCACGATAAAAATACTGTCAATTGTAATGTTTCCTTCCGTACAAATTCTTGACGCATCATATGCATCACGTTGAAAAACAATGTCAATTTTAATATTCTCTTCCGTCAAAATTGATCACCCAGCGTGGTTTGTTGTTGTTTTGTTTTCTTATAACGAGTACATTTTGACTCCACTGTTATTTGATGTATTAGCTGTTATAAATAGTACGGGTTTGTTATTGTTTGGTTTTCTTATTACACTTTGGCTCTATTATTATTTGATGTATTACGGTGCTATGAGTGGTAATTTCGGAAAAGAGCAAAAGACAGTATTTTTCGGTATTTTAGATTTGTACGGTATAAATGCTTGGATTTTGTGTATTTATATACATATTGCATTGCTATTTTATTATTATTTTGTGTATTACGTGTAAACTTGTCAATTTCGGGGAAGATAAAACGATGGTATTTTTCGATATCTTAGATTCAGTCGGAGAAAATTTCTAATGTTGCTTTTGTTGTGCTGAAAATTGAATTTCAAAAGAAATATTATATTCTCTAAAAATATTATATTCCCTTGAAAATTCTTCAAAGTAAGTTTTTTCGCAAAATGAAATACACCGAAAATTTGAAAAGCTAATTATAAAATTGTTCATTGCAAAAAAGAAAATGGCGGCGCAAAATAACTTTCCTTAGAAAATTCGCTGCACCAAAAATTAAAAGGCAAATTATAAAATCGTTGAATGCGGAAAACACAATGACGGCACAAAGTAATTTTTGCCACAGAATTAAATGCGTCAAAAATTCGGAAAGCATAATTACTGACAAGTAATCTGTTCGGTACAAAATAAAAAAATGGTGAAATCGGAAATACAAAATGGCGACAGAAATGTAATCAATCGATGCAAAATTGTTAAATTGTTAAATTCGGAGAACAAAATGGCGGCGCAAAATAACTTCCCTCAAAAAATTCAATGCACAATAAATTAAAAGGCAAATTATAAAATTGTTAAATGCGGAAAACAAAATGGTGGCACCAAGTAATTTTTCTTGCAAAATTCAATGCACCGAAAATTTAAAAAGCAAAAATTTGAAAAGCAAATTATAAATTCGTTGTATGCGGAAAACAAAATGGCAGCCCAAAGTAGCTTTTCTCCTAAAATTCAATGCACCGAAAGTTTAAAAAGCAAGTTATAAAATCGTCGAATATAAAAAACAAAAGAGCGGCGCAAAGTAACTTTTGCTACAGAATTCAATGCATCGAAAATTTAAGAAGCAAAATTTAAAGAGCATATTGTAGAATCGTTGAATCCAGAAAAGAAAATGGCGGCGCAAAGTAACTTTTCTCTCAAAAAAATTCAAAGCAAAAATATGGCGAAACGTTAAGAAGAAAACATATTTAAGAAGCATATTATAAAAGTTAAGAAGCATATTATAAAATCGTTGAATGCAAAAAACAAAATGGCAGGTCAAAGTAATTTTTCTCGCAGAATTTAATGCACCGAAAATTTCGAAAGCAGATTATAAAATTGTTAAATCCGGAGAACAAAAATTATGGCGCGAAGTAACTTTTGCCGCAAAATTCAATTGATCGAAAATTTAAGAAGCATATTATAAAATCGTTGAATGTAGAAAACAAAATGGCAGCCCAAAGTAATTTTTCTCGCAAAATTCAATGCACCGAAAATTTCGAAAGCAGATTATATAATTGTTAAATCCGGAGAACAAAAATTATGGCGCGATGTAAATTTTGCCGCAAAATTCAATGCATCGAAAATTTAAGAAGCGTATTATAAAATCGTTGAATGCAGAAAACAAAATGGCAGCCCAAAGTAATTTTTCTCGCAAAATTCAATGCACCGAAAATATCGAAAGCAAATTATAAAATCGTTAAATCCGGAGAACAAAAATTATGGCGAGAAGTAATTTTTAGCGCAAAATTTAATGCATCAAAAATTTAAGAAGCAAAAATTTAAAAAGCATATTATAAAAGCATATCACAAAATGGCGGCTCAAAGTATTTTTTGGCGCAAAATTCAATGCACCGAAAATTTAAGAAGCAAATTAAGAAATTGTTAAATCCGGAGAACAAAATGTCGGCGCAAAGTAACTTTTGCCGCAAAATTCAATGCATCGAAAATTTAAGAATCATATTATAAAATAGTCAAATCCAGAAAACAAAATGGCGAAGTAAAGTAACTTTCGCCACAGAATTCAACGTGTCAAACATTTAAAGAGCATAATTCTTGACACGTTATCCGTTTGACCCAAAATTATAAAGTCGTCGAATTACAAAATAACAACTTCTGCCGTCTGACGAAACTCTTTCACCGCGTTTCACGCTTTTAACCGTAATCATCGCGGAAGTGGTTCTTTGTCGAAGAGTGTGGCGTGCGTAGATTTTAATGGACGGCAAGAAACGGCTTAATGGATTTGATACGAGGGTTTTGAGGCCGAAAACGTGTCGGTTTATGTAAGCGGAACTTGACAAAATTGCGTGGGTGGAGACTTTATGATGTTTCGCAATTCTACAGTCTCTGTTTCTTACGAATATTTCGTTTATTGATTGTCCAAGTTAATAATAATTATAATAATATATAAATATATAAAAATATAAATACGTCTAGGTTAGAAAAATGTATTTAAATACAAAACGAATGTATGAAATATTATACTTGACTTAAAGTATAATGTAGTATGCATTATTAAAATAAATGTACAGATACGCATTTTATGAAAATTTCTAAAAATATACCTATGAATACATATATGCAATTATTTTTATATATGTACCAATATTGTTTTCTATTATTAAAATTTTGTCTTTATTAATATATATTCACGGGCAAATTTGACGGAAATTATTTTAATTTGTAACACTGCTTTAGTAATGCATAATAATACACGGTATACTTTAAGCCAAGCAATATATATATATACTTATTTGTGCTTATATATTTTACATATACATTTTATATAATATATACATATGATTTCATCTCTGCGGATACGTATTTAATCATAAAATCATTATATTATTTTCTATCCTTTTATATCTACGTCTCGACATTTAATTATAAAATTATTATACATTATTTCTGTTTTTTTATGCGTAATCTTTTTCTTTTTTGTTAATTATTTGTATATATATGTATGCACATCGGTAATCTAACCATTTTAAATTCATCTTTACATACCCACGTTTAAATATAAAATTAAATATATATATATGCATAGGTATGCACAACGACAACTTCTTTTCTGTTTCAAGTGTCCACATTCAATAATAAAACCATTACATTATTTCTTTTTTACGTGTAAAATATTTCTTATATATTATATGTAATTTGTTTATATACATGTATACGTATAGATGCATGCATTTGTACATGTATTAGATGTATATGTGTTTGTACATATATATGTATATATATATGCACATACATTTGTATAGTTGATTTATATTGAATTATAAAATCGTTGAATCCAGAAAACAAATGGCTTTAAAATATTTAAGCATAAAATTTAATGCATCAAAAGTTCAAAAATCATATATATGATATAGATATCCATTCGACAGCAAAATTATAATTCTTTCTAATGTCCAAAATTTAAAATGACTTTACGGAAAAGTAACCATTCAACGCCGTTTTTTAATTGGACGAAACAAAAAATGGCAACACAAAGTTGTGTACCGATTATATATATTTTTTGACATGTAACTTTTTTGTTTGTGTGCGTGCATACGTGTGTACCTATAGATGTATATACTTGTACATGCATATATATATATATAAATAATTATAAAGTTGTTGAATCCTCAAAACAAAATGGCGACACAATATATATATATATATATATATATATATATATATATATATATATATATATCGTTGAATGCGAAAACAAAATGGTGACACAAAGTAAGTTCTGCCACACAACATTCAAAAAGCAAATAAATAGAATCGTTGAATCCAAGAAAAAAATGGCGGTTCATAGTAAGTTTGGGCGGAAAATTTAAGGCGCAGAAAATTTAAGAAGCATAAGTACTGACAAGTAATCCGTTCGATACAAAATTAGAAAAACGTTGAATCGAAAATACAAAATGGCGACGGAAATATAAGCATTCGATAGCAAAACTCTTAAATCGTTAAATTCGGAACACAAAATGGCGACACAAAGTAACTTTTGCCGCAATATATATATTTAGGTTAAGTCATTATCTAATTAACCTAAAGATTATATAAAGATTATGTGGAGTAAAATCATTTATAATATAAACTTTTAAAATCTTATTGTTTAATCTATTTTTTTTTAATTAATTTTCAATAATGCTCTTTAACTTCAAAAATAATCTTAAAAGATAATATCTAGAAAGAAACATAATCTAGCTTCAAATCTAAGCTCTTATTTTTCTTTAAGGGTAGAAAAAACATTCTATTATACTTAAGTTAATAAAACGATGATTACTAAAGCTTACAGAAAAGTTAAGAGTTTAATTTAAATTAAGTTAATTAACTCTTATTAAATATTTTATATCCATTGTGTTTAGTCAATTTCAATTAAATATTTAATTTTACTTTAAATCTTCTTTAACTGTAATTAAATTTTTTACGATAATAACTATTCTTAGATATTTTAATCTCAATAAAATAAATATTACTCTTTAAATATTTAGCAATCACGTTAATTCTTATTATTCTTCAATAAAAATTTCATAGATAATACTAATGATAAATAAGACTAGCTTAATTTAAACTAATATATATATATATAGGTATAGGTATATATATATGCATAAATGACAAATTCAATATACCTGAACTATATATATATTGCGTTGTAGAAGAAAAATATTGCGGTTTTATCATTTTATGTGGACACGTAGATACGAAAGATGAAATTGGCGATTTTATTGTATATATAAGTGTAAAAGTATATAGGTATTATATTGTATTACATATTGTATGTATATATATATACATACAATACAATCGCCAACTTCATCTTTTGTTTCTATGCGACCACATAAAATAATAAAATCGCGATATCTTTCTTCTACAATGCAATATATATACATACGTATGTATAAAGGACGAATTGAATATATTTAAACTATATATATATATATATATATATATATATATATATATAGGACGAATTGAATATATTTAAAATATATATATATATATATATATATATATATATATATATATATATATATATATATATAGTTTAAATATATTCAATTCGCGGATTTATACATGTATGTATATATATTGCATTGTAGAAGAAAGATATCGCGATTTTATTATTTTATGTGGTCGCATAGAAACAAAAGATGAAGTTGGCGATTGTATTGTATGTATAAGTATACAAGTATATACGTATTATATTGTACTATACATTGTATATATATATACATATATATAGGTGTAAATACATATAGTTTAAGTATATTGAATTTGTCGTTTATGCATATATATATGTATATACACACCTATACCTATACATATTTCTTTTTTTATTTATTTATTTATTTATATACCTATAGCTATGTAGGTGTATATATATAGGCATTTAAATAAATAAATAAATAAAATGGAATAAAATAATATATATATATACATCTAGATAGGTATAGGTATATAAATAAATAAATAAATAAGTAAAAATATATATATACATACAATACAATGGCCAACTTCAATTTTCGTTTCCACGCACCCCCATGAAATGACGAAACCGCAACATCTTTCTTCTTGTCCCCTCTGATCGCGCCGCTTCCTTGTTTACGTCTCTATTTCTGTCCGCTCGGCTGGCAAATCGCGGCCTGCGACCCCGTCGCCGTCGACACCATAAATCTCGATAACCGGTGTCGCCTCCAGAGGCCAATGGCAGCTTGAACTCGCCTGCCGATCGTCGGCCTGTGCGAAAAGGACTTCCCGACGAAGATGCAGACAACAACAACCGGTTTCCGAACGGTGACCGTGTCGCGTCTCTGGCAGGAATGCGTATAAAGTCGTTGGACGCGCGAAACTTTGAGAATGCAGAGAACGAGAAGGACACGGGGTGGCAATGACATTTGGCGGAGCAGGTATTGTGAGAAAGTGTATGGCGTTGGTGGATTTATGGGGGTTGAAGCGAAACGGTGGGTTTATGGGGAAAATGTTTAGGATGAAAGTTGTAGAGCTGGTGGCGTAGAGTAACTTTTGTTTGAAACATTTTTTTCTAGGATGCAATGTTTTCGAGATATGGTGAAGAATAGTTATGAATGATAACAAATCGGCTGTGCTGGTATGTAATGTATTAATGGGGATTTAAGGAAAAGGGTTGGTTTACGGGAAAAATGTTTGCAATGAAAGTTGTAGAGCTGTTAGCGCGGAGTAATTTTTGTTTGAAACATGTTTTTCTAGGATGTGTCATTTTCGGAATAACATAAAGAATAGATAGAGATGTCGAAGAAATCGGTTGGGGTGGTATGTAATTAATGTATTAATGGGGTTTGGCGGGAAACGGATTTTTTATGGGGAAAATATTTGGGATGAGAATTGTAGAGCTTGTGGTGTGCAGTAACTTTTGTTTGAAACATTTTTTCATGCAATGTGTAATTTTTGGAATAACATGAAGAATTCGTAGGGATGTCGAAGAAATCAGTTGGGGTGCTATGTAATTAATGTATTAATGGGGATGGGAGGGAAACGGTTGGTTTATGGGGAAAATGTTTGGAATGAAAGTTGTAGAGCTGGTAGCGTGGAGTAACTTTTGTTTGAAACATTTTTTTATGCGATGTGTAATTTGCGAAATAACATTAAGAATTGGTAGGGATGTCGAAGAAATCGGTTGGGGTGGTATGTAATTAATGTATTAATGGGGGTTTATCGGAGGGAAACAGTTGGTTTATGGGGAAAATGTTTGGGATAAAAATTGTGGAGCTGTTGGTGCGGAGTAACTTTTGTTTAAAACATTTTTTTGTGCGACGTGTAATTTTCTGAATAATATCAAGAATAGACAGGAATATCGAAGAAATCGGTTGAAGTGGTATGTACTTAATGTATTAATCGGGTTTGGCGGGAAACGGTTGGTTTATAGGAAAAATGTTTGAGATAAAAGTTGTACAGCAGTTTGCGTGGAGTAACTTTTGTTTGAAACATTTTTTTATGCAATGGGTAATTTCCGGAATAATGTCAAAAATTCGTAAGGATGTGGAAGAAATCGCTTGGAGTGGTATATAGATGATGTATTAATGGGGCTTGGTGGGAAATGGTTGATTTATGGGGAAAATGTTTGGAATGAAAGTTGTAGAGCTGGTGACGTGAAGTAACTTTTGTTTGAAACATTTTTTTGTGCAACGTGTAATTTTCGAAATAACATGAAGAATTTATAACAATGTCGAAGAAATAGGTTGGGATGGTATCTAATTAATCTATTAATGTGGTTTGACGAAAAACGGTTGGTTTTTCTGAAAAATGTTTTACATTAAAGTTGTAGACTGAGTTACCCTGAGTAAATTTTGTTTAAAATATTTTTTTCTGGGACTCCATATTTACCAAATTATTTAATTACGTAATTAGTACATTAGTTAATTACTAAGTTTTAGTATCTTTTTACTAACAAACCGAACTGTCCAATGCAGCAGCACTAAGTATCTCCTCTAATTCCATCAATATTTATCTTAATACTAAAAAAAAAACATGAATAATGCCGTTTCATTGCCAAGAAAAAGATATACATATTTTTACTTACTAATTCTAATGAAATTTTAAATAATTTAATTTAAAAGTAAAATTTTCACTACGGCTAATACTTTAATTACGCGTTAAAGACAGTATTTCATTTTTTAGACGTTATGCATTTAACGGTTAATGTTGGCTTCCACCGAAATTGATGACGCACCGTGTGCGTCACGTTAAAAAACATTGTCAATTTTAATATTTGCTTTCGTCAAATTTGAAGACGCACCGTATGCGTCATAACGATAGATTTGATAAATTTTAATATTAGATTTCATCAAATTTCATGACACACCGTATGCGTCATAACGAAAATATTGTCAAAGTGTAATATTGCCTCCATTCAAAATTCTTGACGCACCGTATGCGTCACGTTAAAAATACTGTCAATTTTAATATATGCTACCGTCAAAATTGATGACGCACCGTATGCGTTAAAATAAGAATGTTTGTCAAAATTTTAATTTTGCCGCCATCCGAATTCTTGACGCATCGTATGCGTCACGCTGAAAAATTTGACAATTTTTATGACTTCACTGCAGTAAAATTGATGCACTGTGTGCGTCATGATGAAAAATTTGACTATTTTTAGTATTTCATTCTAGTAAAATTGATGACGCACCGTGTGCGTCATGGAGAAAAAATTAATAATTTTCAATATTTCATCCCAATAAAATTGATGACGCATCGTGTGCGTCATGATAAAAAATTTGACTAATTTTAATATTTCACTCGTCTAAAATTGATGACCCACCGTATTCAAGTAAAAAAAATTGAAAAATTGTTATAATTCAGTCGATCATAATCAATGACGCACCGTATGCGTCATGATAAAAATGTTGTCAAATTTTAATTTTGCCACTGTCCAAATTCTTGACGCACCGTTTGCGTCATGACGAAAAATTTGACAATTTTTAATATTTCACCCCAGTAAATTTGATGACGCACCGTATGTGTCATGACGAAAAACTTGGAATCTTAATATTTTCTTTCGCCAAAATTGATGACGCACCGTATGCGTCATGACAAAAAATTTGGAATCTTAATATTTTCTTTCGTCAAAATTGATGACGCACCGTATGCGTCATGACAAAAAATTTGGAATCTTAATATTTGGTTTCGTCAAAGTTGATGACGCACCGTGTGCGTCATGGCTAATAATTTGACCATTTTTAATATTTCACCCCATCAAAATTGATGACGCACCGTGTGCGTCATGATAAAAAATTTGAAAAATTTTTATATTTGATTCGATCATAATCGATGACGCACCGTATGCGTCACGGTAAAAATGTTATGAATTTTTAATTTTGTCGGCGTCAAAATTCTTGACGCACCGTATGCGTCACGCTGAAAAATGCTGTCAATTTTAATATATGCTTCCGTCAAAATTGATGACGCACGATATGCGTCAAAATAAAAATTTTTGTCAACATTTTTATATTTGATTAGATCAAAATGGATGACGCACCGTGTGCGTCATGGTATAAATATTATCCAATTTCAATTTGCGCCGTCAAAATTGATGACGCACCATATGCGTCAAAATAAACATTTTTGTCAAATTTTAATTTCACCGTCGTCCGAATGCGTCATGACGAAAAATTTGACAATTTTTACAGTAAAATATTGTCCAATTTCAATTTGGCGCCGTCAAAATTCTTGACGCACCGTATGCGTCAAAATAAAAATGTTGTCCAATTTCAATTTTGCGCCGTCAAAATTCTTGACGCAACGTGTGCGTCACGTTGAAAAATGCTATCAATTTTAATGTCTGCTTCCGTCAAAATTTATGACGCACCTTATGCGTCAAAATAAAAATTTTTGCCAATTTGCCGTCTGAATTCTTGACGCACCGTATGCGTCATAACGAAAAATTTGACAATTCTTAATATTTGATCCCAGTAAAATTGATGACGCACCGTGTGCGTCATGGCGAAAAATTTGACAATTTTTAATATTTCGCCCCAGAAAAATTGATGACACACCGTGTGCGTCATGGCGAAAAAATTGACAATTTTTAATATTGCATTCCAACAAAGATGATGACGCACCGTGTGCGTCATGACAATAAATTTGACAATTTTCAATATTTCACCCCAGCAAAATTGATGACGCACCGCGTGCGTCATAATAAAAAATTTAAAAAATTTTTATATTTGATTCGATCACAATCGATGACGCACCGTATGCGGTGAAATATTGTCAAATTTTAATTTTGACGCCGTCCGAATTCTTGACGCACCGTATGCGTCATGACGAAAAATTTGACAATTTTTAATATTTTACTCCAATCAAATTGATGACGCACCATATGCGTCATAATGAATAATTTGAGAAATTGTTATATTTGATTCGATCACAATCGATGACGCACCGTATGCGTCACGATAAAAATATTGTCAAATTGTGATAATTGACACCATCAACATCGATGACACACCGTATGCGTCACGATAAAAATATAGACAAATTTTAATTTTGCCGCCGTCAAAATTGATGACGCACCGTATGCGTCACGCTGAAAAACATTGTCAATCTTAATATAAACACAATATCCTTTACAACGATTGCCGTAACTTACTACGACTCCTTAACTACCGTCGTTCGTCAGGCATTCGGTAAATCGTCTGTTAACCGACAAACACGTGTCCCTTCGCGGCACGGAACACGTAGGCGAAATTATTCATAATTGTGGAAGAAGCCAGGACTTGCCCAATTCGGCGACACGCGTTACTACATATTGCCTTTCCCTTTTTCCCCTCTCATTACTATAATTACCCGCCTCCCGGGGTTACATCAATTTCCAGCCAGACGCGCAATACGTTCCCATGGGATTCTCTCCTTTTTTCCTTCACAGAACCGTGCATTTTTCTTCCACACGGCGAACTTCATGTTTTCTATGAGAAAGTGGACAAAAGTGGATGAAGGTCGAAGTAGTGAAATTTTGACAATTTTTTTTAATGTGGGATACATTTTGAATATATACATATATATATAGGTATCCCATATTTTAATATGGAGAAAATACATCTATATATCTACATATATATTAAAAATGTATCCGATATTAAAAAATATATGTATGTATACAAACAAATAAATATATATATATGTATTTATCCCATATTAAAAAAATGCCAAATGTATATTTGTACATTTATTAATTTATTTGTTTAATAATCAAATATATATATATATATACTTATATATATATATATACATATGTATATATGTATATATTAAAAATGTGATCCCGTATTTAAAAAAATGTCACATATATGTACATATATGTTATATAATATATTATATATATATTATATATATGTTATATATATAAAAGTGGATGTAATTTTTTTAATATGAGATAAATACACATATATATAAAGGGTGTCTCAAAATGGACTGACATTTTAATTTATTAATAAATTGTGTTATTTATTTAATAAATACGCATTTTTTCATTTTAATATAAAGTATATACTTTATCAGGATAAATAAAGTTATACATTATTTTATAATAAGAACATTCGTTACTTAAAAAAAGTCCGTTACAAAAAAATTACATAAAAATATTATTTACTTAAAAAATCCGAATGTTTTTATTTTAATATAAAGGATATACTTTATTAGTATAAATAAAGTTACACTTTATATTATAATAAAAACATTCATTATTTAAAAAAATTTCATTACAAAATAATGGCATAAAAACATTATTTATTTAAAAAATACGAATATATTTATTTTAATATAAAGTATATACTTTATCAGTATAAATAAAGTTATACATTATTTTATAATAAGAACATTCGTTACTTAAAAAAAGTCCGTTACAAAAAAATTACATAAAAACATTATTTATTTAAAAAATACGAATGTTTTTATTTTAATATATAGCATATACTTTATTAGTATAAATAAAGTTACACTTTATATTATAATAAAAACATTCATTATTTAAAGAAATTTCATTACAAAATAATGGCATAAAAACATTATTTGTTTAAAAAATACGAATATATTTATTTTAATATAATGTATATACTTTATGAGTATAAGTAAAGTTACACTTTATATGAAAATAAAAACATTCGTGTTTTTTAAATGAATAATACGATTTATTAATAAAATAAAATGTCAATCCATTTTGAGACTCCGTTTATATTAAAAATGTATTCCATATTAAAAAGACATATACATATATATATATATATATATTTTTTTATTTTGAAAGTGGTTTAAGTTCATTTTCTCTTGTTTCGAGAAAATTAAAGATTAGCATATCTGTTAATTAAAAAATTTAGACAAATTATATGAAGTCTGGCAATGTTTCTACTGATTTATCAATATGTAATTGGGTTGTAGAAATTTGTTTTAGGCGAATTTGACTAAACTAATGTATATTTACGGGCTGCAAATGGACTTGCACCACTTTCAAAATTGGACAGTTTCAAAAATCGTTTCATTTCAATGTTGAAAAATCAAAGATCACTTAAAATATACTTAATATTAATCCAATTTTGTTTACAAATAATGATAAGATACAAAATAGAAAGAGTATTTTTAACTTTAGACGTTAATTAGATTGTTAAAATGATAAGATATTCGTAGTATTTACTTATGCTTTGCATGTGGCATTTTTTTTAAATATTTGATTATTGATTATTGATATCTTTATATTTTTCATAAGTAATAGGCCTGGCATTTTTGTACAAAGGCACCAGAGCAATTTTTTTCAAATTTTATTTGGATTGCCGGAATGAGTTTTCCTCTTTTTGTATAGTACTTTTGTCCGGTATTTCGCTTAATTTTGTTTATTCGATGCATATATTTTCCTTTACTGTCTTCTGCAGAATCTAAGTTCTCAGTAACAATATCTTCATCTGATGAAGATTCTACCTCTACAATTTTTCTTCTCTTTTTACGTTTCGTTCATTTGTTTTTCATAGTAAAATTATCTTCATCCTCCGATTCTAAGATTATTCTATTGTTTATATTCATGGGCCTTATTTCTGCATGAATTTATTTAAAATTAAGTAAAATAAATATTTTCGATCGTCAGAAAATAATATTGATTTACCGTTTATCCTTACCTATATTACTATCTGATGTTAATATAAAATTATCCATTTTAGGAGGAAAATAAAATGCGTAATCTAAACTAGTAACTCCTGACACGTAATATGACTCGTAATATAAAAGAAATGTAAAAAACAATAACATCTCTGAAAATTTGACTTACACCACTTTCATAATCAATCATTAGGCAATTTCTTTTACCGATCAATTTAAAATTGTACAAAACATGGGCATTTTTAAGAAATTACATACTAACTAGGTATACATAAAAAATTTACATTAAATTAAGCATAAATTGTGTGATACCTCATTTTTTTTTTAAATGGACTTATACCGGTTTCAAAATAAACGGTCCATATAATTTATGTGTAAATATATATTGGAACGTTTTTATTTAATATATTCGACGGTAGGAATTTTGCAAGATTTCTCAAAGTAAATTTTGGTAACTTATCGAATTTGGAATGTTGAAGTTTAATGTATTTCTTATTGATAATCTTGCGAATGGATTTCAGATTGAATGTATTCGAAATTTGCAGTATTTTCATTATACAATTTGACGACGTTGCAATTTAATATATTTTACATTTCAAATCTTGCGACTTTGCAAAATTTTTAATTTGCGACTTGACGAAAAATTTACAAATTTGCCGCGTTTCACTTTGATATGATTTATATTTGAAATCTTGCGCGTTTGCAATATTTCAACAGTTCCAGCTTCAAATTGCAAACATTTCAAATATAGAAATTCGCACCACTTTAATTGAACACCTTTTAAATTTGCTATAATACAAGTTTGCCTGCTACTCTTGACACGTAATATACCACGTAATATAAACCAAATGTAAAATAACAGGCAAACATTTTCTGAGCCACCTATCTCTATAAATTCGACTTACACCACTTTCATAATCAATCATTACGCGATTTCTTTTACCGACCAATATTAAATTGTACAAAACTTGCGAATTTTTTAAGAAATTAAATATTAACTAGTTATACATAAAAAGTTTACATTCAATTAAGCATAAATTGCGTGACAACTAATTTTTTAAATAGTATTACACCACTTTCTAGCATCTCAGGTACAGGGTCCTCTAACGTAATTTTTCAATTGTATATATATATGAAAAATGCGGATTCGTTGACATTTGCAATTAAACGCACGTAAAGCATGAAAATGTAGACACTATAGAGACTGACCGACAGACTTCCGGTCCGCCAAAAAGTTCGTTGGGTCCGCGCTTTCTTAATTTCCCGACGCAATGCACAGCGGTTTGCCTCACCGTGATTACAAAAGCAGAAATTACGAGGCGTGAGAAGGCACGCAATTACGGCCCTTTCCTGTCTTCAACGGAGTCGCGAACGAAACGACCAAAAAATCGTCCGCAATTCGACCGTCTCGAATAGGAACGAAAGAAATTGCGAAATTATCGGAAAATTGTGCACAACCATTTTTTTCGTCATACTTTTTTTATTTTTTATTTTTACTCCTGTACTTAGGTATTATATGTACTTAGATATTATTATACTTGTGTACAGTGATATTTTCTCGTCCTATTATTTTTTTTGTTTACCTTTTCTATTATCATTATGCTTATACTTATTATACTATATTATACTTGTGTCGAGCGATTTTTATTTTTTTTTATTTTTTATTATTATTTTTGTTATTTGCCTTTTTTATTCCCATTGTACTTATACTTATACTATATTGTGCTTATGTACAGTGATCTTTTTTCGTCATACTATTTTTTTTTTAGTTTAATTATACGTAATGTACATACTGTATTATACTTGTGTCGAGCGATTTTTCTTTTTTTTTATTGTTATTTTTGTTATTTGTTTTTTGTATTCTCATTGTATACTTATTATACTATATTGTACTTATGTACAGCAATTTATTTCGTCCTACTATTTTTTTTAATTTTAATTATACGTATTATACTATATTATACTTGTGTCGAGCGATTTTTATTTTATTTTTATTTTTTATTATTATTTTTATTATTTGTCTTTTTTATTATCGTTGTAGTCATACTTATACTATATTGTACTTATGAACAGTGATTTTTTTTCTTCCTATTATTTTTTTTATTAGTCTTGTTACTTATTCTTATTATATATATTGTACTTATTATATAATACTATAGTATACCTATTTACAGCGTCTTGTTTTCTTTCTTTTATTTTTTTTACTAGTTTTTTTTTAATTCTCATTATAATTATTATACTATATTGTACTTATGTACAGTGGTGTTTTTTTCGTCGTATTATTTTTTTTATTTGTCTTTTTCATTCTCATTACACTTATACTTATTACACCATCGTGTGCTTATGTACAGCGATTTTTTTCCGTCGTACTATTTTTTTTTTATTTTCATTATGCGTATTGTACTATATTATACTTGTGTCGAGCGATTTTTTTTTTATTTTTTATTGTTATTTTTATTAATTGTCTTTTCTATTCTCATTGCACTTATACTTATTATGCTATGTTGTACTTATGTACAGCAATTTTTTTGGTCGTATTATTTTTTTTAATTTTTATTACACGTATTATACTATATTATACTTGCGTCGAGCGATTTTTTTCTTCCAATTATTTCTTTTTTTAGTCTTCTTTTTATTCTCTTTATACTTATTATACTTATGGACAGTGATTTTTTTTCTTCCTATTATTTTTTTTTATTAGTCTCGTTACTTATTCTTATTGTACATATTGTACTTATTATACTATAGTATACGTATTTACAGCGTTTTGTTTCATTTCTTTTATTTTTTTACCAGTTTTTTTTTTAATTCTCATTATAATTATTATACTATATTATACTTATGTACAGCGGTGTTTTTTTCATCCTATTATTTATTTTACTAGTCTTGTTACTTATTCTTATTATACATATTATAATATCGTGTACTTGTTTACAGCGTTTTGTTTGCTTTCTATTATGTTTTTATTTTTTTTTCTAATTCTCATTATACTTATACTCATACTATATTGTACTTATGTACCGCAATTTTTTTCAACCTGTTACTATTTTTTATTTTTATTATGCGTGTTATACTATATTATACTTGTGTCCAGCGATTTTTTTCTTCCTATAATGTCTTTTAGTAGTCTTTTATTTTATTCTTATTATACTTATTATTCTATATTCACATATACTTATGTACAGTAATTAATTTTTTTTCCTATTATTTTTTTTATTAGCTTTTTCTTGCTCTTGTACTTACTTGTAGATTACTTGCGATTATACTTATGCTTTTGTATACTAATAGCTTCGTTCTTATATTTATTTGTTTCTTCATTTTTTTTTTTTGAGTGTGAAACATCAAATAATAAAGATTAGTTGCAGGTAATATTGAAAAATGGTATCAATACGGTAGTGAAAATGTGAAAAATGTTAAAATTATATAAATTTGTGTAATTTACGATTATATACAATATTATCTTGCGTTGGAAAAATGGTACACAGCGATATTTTTGTTCCTTTTTTTATTTATATGTTTTAATAGTAAATGTGAAATTATAAGGATTTAAAAAAGAACTGTGAAAATAAATATTGAGGTATGCGAAATTAAACAAATTCTTTTAAATATTAAGTTATAAGCAATTCAAGAAATTATAAAAAATGTTAAGTTGTAAGGAATATAAAAATTTAAAAAAAAATGTTAAGTTACAAGGAATTTAGAAAAACTAAAATATAAATGTTGGGTTTTGAGGAATTTAAAAAGGTTAAAAAAATGTTAAGTTATGAGTAATTTAAAAAATTAAAAAAATAAATGTTAAGTTATAGGAAATTTAAACAATTTGAAAAAAATGTTAAATTATAACGAATTTTAAAAAAAGTTAAAAAATCTTAAGTTATAAGGAATTTAAAACTACTAAAAAATAAATGTTTATTTGTGAGGAATTTAAAAAATTAAAAAAAAACGCTAAGTTATAAGTAATTTTAAAAAATTAAAAGAAAATGTTAAGGTATAACGAATTTAAAACAATTTTAAAAGAACCGTTAAGATACTGGTATAAGGAGTTTAAAAAATTAAAAAAATATGTTCTTAAAAAAACTTATAAAGGAATTTAAACAATTTAAAACATCTTAAATTATAACGGATTTAAAAAAATTAAAAAGGACGTTAAGTTATAAGGAATCTAAAAAAAATAAAAAAACCTAAAAGTCTTATTCTATCATTGCGATCACATAGAACGTCGTCGCGTTTGCATTAAACAACGTCGCGCAACTTTTCCCCATCGGCCGCGAATTTCAATAAGCGAAATAATGGCGTCGTGCGTTTCCACGGTGCGAGCGGATTGGATTGCGCGCGATCCGGGCAATTTGCGACCCGCGGAAATGGGTGAAGGTCCAGAGCCTTGGAAGGCAGCCGCTTTTGGTCGGCGCCTTTTGCGGCGTGGCCGACCTTTGAAGCGTTTTTGCGCGGCGGCCGTGCGAGCGATAGCAAAATACGTGGGACAAAAATTGTCCGGCGCGACGCGTTCTACAACTTTTGTTTGAAACATTTTTTTAAAAAGTGAACGGTTCTTGCGATTTTTGGGGATTTTGGTAAGGGCACCTGACCCCCGGGGGGTCTTTAAGGGTTTATTTATTGTTTATGCATTATTTCGTAAATGGTTGACGTTAGGAGAAAATAGTTTAGACAAATATTGTGGAGCATAAATAGGTCTACAACTTTTGTTTGAAACGTTTTTCAAGAAAATGAATGGTTCGTGCGATTTTTGGGGCTTTTGGTAAGTGCACCCGACCCCCGGGGGGTCTTTAGGGGTTTGTTTATTGTTTATGCATTATTTCGTAAATGGTTGATGTTAGAAGAAAATAGTTTAAACAAATATTGTGGAGTATAAATAGTTCTATAACTTTTGTTTGAAATGTTTTTCAAGAAAATGAACGGTTCGTGCGATTTTTGGGGATTTTGGTAAGGGCACCTGACCCCCCGGGGGGTCTTTAGGGGTTTATTTATTGTTTATGCATTATTTCGTAAATAGTTGATGTTAGAAGAAAATAGTTTAGACAAATATTATGGAGTATAAATAGCTCTACAACTTTTGTTTGAAACATTTTTCAAGAAAATTAAGGGTTCGTGCGATTTTTGGGGATTTTGGTAAGTGCACCCGACCCCCCGGGGGGTCTTTTAGGGGTCAGATTATTTTTTATGCGTTATTTCGCAAATGGTTGACGTCATATGAAAATTGTTTAGATAAATGTTGTAGAGTATAGATAGCTTTACAATTTTTGTTTGAAACGTTTTTCAAGATAATGCAGGGTTTGTGCGATTTTTGGGGATTTTGGTAAGTGCACCCGACCCCCGGGGGGTCTTTAGAGGTTTATTTATTGCTTATCCATTATTTCGTAAATGGTTGATGTTAGAAAAAAATAGTTTAGACAAATATTGTGGAGTATAAATTGCTCTATAATTTTTGTTTAAAACATTTTTCAAGAAAATTAAGGGTTCATGCGAATTTTGGGGATTTTGGTAAAAGCATCCGACCTCCCGGGGGTCTTTTGGGGTTTATTTATTGTTTATGCATTATTTCGTAAATGGTTGATGTTAGAAGAAAATAGTTTAGACAAATATTGTAGAGCGTAGATAGCTTTACAATTTTTGTTTGAAACATTTTTTCAAAAAATGAAGGGTTCGTGCGAATTTTGGGGGTTTTTGTTAGTGCACCCGACCCCCGGGGGGTCTTTAGGGGTTTATTTATTGTTTATGCGTTCTTTCGCAAATGGTTGACGTTAGGAGAAAATAGTTTAGACAAACGTTGTAGAGTGTAGATAGCTTTACAATTTTTGTTTGAAACATTTTTCAAAAAATTAAGGGTTCGTGCGACTTTTGGGGATTTTGGTAAGTGCACCTGACCCCCCGGGGGGTCTTTAGGGGTTTATTTATTGTTTATGCATTATTTCGTAAATGGTTGACGTTAGAAGAAAATACTACAAATAAATATTGTGCAGAATAAGTTGCTCTACAACTTTTGTTTGTAGCATTTTTTAAAAAGATGAACGGTTCGCGCGATTTTTGGGGATTTTGGTAAGTGCACCCAAACCCCCGGGGGGTCTTTAGGGGGTCATTTATTGTTTATGCGTTATTTCGCAAATGGTTGACGCTAGGAAAAAATAGTTTAGACAAATGTTATGGAGTATAAATAGCTCTATAATGTTTGTTTGAAACGTTTTTCAGGAAAATGAAAGGTTCGTGCAATCTTTGGGCATTTTGGTAAGTGCACCCGACCCCCGGGGGGTTTTAAGGGGGGTCATTTATTGTTTATGCGTTATTTCGCTAATGATTGACGCTAGGAAAGAATAGTTTAGACAAATATTGTACAGTATAAACTGCTCTATAATTTTTGTTTGAAACGTTTTTCAAGAAAATGGAATAAATAATTATAAATAAATAAATAATAAGAAAATGAAATGAATAATGAAAAATAAACATTTTACATTTTTTTCGCAAATGGTTGACGTTTTTTCCCTAGTTTAGACAAATGTTGTCTATACATTCGCCCTACATTTTTTTTTGAAGGATTTTTCAAGAAATATTCTATGCGATTTTTGGGGAAAAAACATTTCTTCAGCGTCTAAAATAAAAATTGTCGATTATTTTTTATGCATTATTTCGCAAATGGTTGACGTTAGAAGAAAATACTTTAGATAAATCTTGTAGAGTATCGATAGCTTTACAATTTTTGTTTGAAACATTTTTCAAGAAAATGAAGGATTCCAGCGAATTTTAGGGATTTTGGTCAGTGCACCCGACCCCCGGGGGTCTTTAGGTGTTTATTTATTGTTTATGCATTATTTCGTAAATGGTTGATGTTAGAAGAAAATAGTTTAGACAAATATTATGGAAATAATATAACTCTAAACTTATTTTGAATTCGTTTTTAAGAAAATGAATTTTATTCGATTTTTAGGAGTTTATTTATTATTTATGCATAGTTCGGCAAACGTTTGATGCTAGGAGAAAATAATTCAGACAAATGTTGTGCAGTATAAATTGTTCTACATTTTTGTTTAAAACGTTTTCCATAGAAATGAAGAGTTTCTGCAAATTTTGGGTTTTTTGATAATTGCACCCGATGGCCGGTTGATTTTTAGGGGATCATTTATTCTTTATGTGTTGTTCGGTAAACGGTTAATGCTAGAAGAAAATACTTCAAATAAATATTGTGCGGAATAAGTTGCTCTACAACTTTTGTTTGAAGCATTTTTAAAAAAATGAACGGTTCGTGCGAATTTTGGGTATTTTGGTCAGTGCATCCGACCTCCGCGGGGTTTTTAGGGGGTCATTTATTTTTTATGCATTATTTTGTAAATGGTTGATGTTAGAAAAAAATAGTTTAGACAAATGTTATACAGTATAAGTAGCTCTACATTTTTTGTTTGAAGCATTTTTCAGAAAAATGAAGGGTTCGTGCAAATTTTGGGGATTTTGGTAAGGGCACCTGACCCCCCGGGGGTCTTTAGGGGTCAAATTATTTTTCATGCGTTATTTCGCTAATGATTGACGCTAATAAAAAATAGTTTAGACAAATATTGCGCAGTATAAACTTCTCTACAATTTTTGTTTGAAATGTTTTTCAAGAAAATGAAATAAATAATTAGAAATAAATAAATAATAAGAAAATTAAATAAATAATGAAAAATGAACTTTTTACATTTTTTTGGAAAAGCATATTTTTTCTCTTGTCTCAAGTAAACATTGTCCGAATACTTAAAAAAATATTTCTTTAGCGTCTAAAATAAAAATTGTCAATAGACATTTGTTTATAGGAGTTTCCTTTAGATACGCATATAGAAGATTTGCGAATAAAATTGTTTATAAAAAGAAAAGGGCCCAAGCATAATATATCAAGAGAACCCAGAAAAATAGTATGACGATCATTAATCATTAATTGTATTATTAATACACTTATATTAATTTTATCCTTTTTACTGCATTGTTACTATTTGCACCTAATTTATTTAGTCGCATATAATTAATTTGCGGCAGTTTGCGGTCACTGCCGCCAGTTTGTGATTTTATTGATGACGCGTCGGTGATCTATGGATCATCGCGCGATGATATCATGCGTAGATCATGCGTGAATGATCGAACGAGTGACGTATGGGAACCTTTGCACGGTGCACTTTCTATCGTGTGTCATTTCATTGTTATTTATATCATTTTCGATGAATATAGAAAAATTATGTCTTTGGCGTGGGTCATTCTCATTATTGTATTTAAAAGACAACATTTGAAACCGAATTATGTAAATTTCTTTATTCACAGATTGGGAAAAAATAGAAGAAACTAAGAAAAAATAAATATTACGACATATATTAATTTTTGGACGAATTTAAAATTAATGGAATTCTACGAAATTCTACGAAATTAATGGAATTCTGCATTTTAAATTTACCTAAAGAATGTTTAAAAATAATTATAATTTAAAAAATTCTGATGAGCAATTCGAATTATGCAAAATTCATTATCCGAAAATTTGAAAAAAATAAAAGGAACTAAGTAAAATAAATATTACGTCATATATTAATTAATGGAATTCTGCATTTTAAGATTCGAAAAAAATTTACCGGAAGAATCTTGAAAAATAATTATAATTTTAAAAATTAAAAAAAAATTTAAGCGGTTCGAATTATGTAATTTTCTTTATTTAAAAATTGGAAAGAAATGAAAGAAACTAAGGAAAAATAATTATCACGCCATATATAAATTTTCGGACGAACCAAATTAATGGAATTTTGCATTTTAGGATTCGAAACAAATTTACCGGAAGAAACTTCAAAAATAATTATAATTTTAAAAATTAAAAAAAAATTTTAAGCGGTTCAAATTATGCAAATTTCTTTATTCAAAAATTGGAAAAAATGAAAGAAATTAGGAAAAAATAATTATCACATCATATATTAATTTTCGTACGAACGAAATTAATGAAATTCTGCATTTTAAAATTCGATAAATTTACCGGAAGAACCTTGAAAAATAATTTTAATTTTAAAAATTAAAAAAAATGTTTAAGCGATTCGAATTATGTAAAATTTTTTATTCAAAAATTAAAAAAAATAAAGGAATTAAGGAAAAATAATTATCACGCCATATATTAATTTTCGAACGAACTAAATTAATGAAATTTTGCATTTTCAATTTGGAAAAAAAATGAACAAAGAGAATATTAAAAGTAATTATAAATTACGTGTATCTCTATGTTCAAGTAGTGCGAAAAAATTGTAACAAAAATTAAAGAAAAAAAAATTGTCGCGTTGCACGTAAATTTCTCAGCGATTCGAATTATGTAAAATTAATTATTCAAAAATTGAAAAAAAAATAAAAAACCTCAGGAAAAAATACTTACCTGCAACTCACTCATTTTCAGGGAAATAAATTAATGAAACTATGCATTCAAAAATTTAGAAAAAAACTGAACAACAAAACATTTGATAAATAATTATAAATAATACTAAATTTAATTTTATAAAAATAAAATTTAATGTTTTAATAAATTGATAGAAAAATATTGAAGAAATATTGGATTAGGATTAGAACAACAAAATATTTGTAAATAATTTTACACTAAATTTAATTTAATAAAAATCAAATTTTATAATTTGATGAATTAATAAATAAATATTGAAGAAATATTGGATTACGATTAGAACAACAAAACATTTGTAAATAATTATAAATAATTATACACTAAATTTAATTTAATAAAAATCAAACTTGATAATTTGATAGATTGATAGATAAATTTTGAAGGAATATTGGATTAGGATTAGAACAACAAAACATTTGTAAACCATTATAAATAATTATACACTAAATTAAATTTTATAAAAATAAAATTTGGTAATTTAATAAATTCATAGATAAATTTTGAACAAATATTGGATTAGGATTAGAACAACAAAACATTTGTAAACATTTATAAATAATTATACACTAAATTTAATGTAATAAAAATCAAATTTATAATTTGATAAATCAATAGATAAATATTGAAGAAACACTGGATTAGGATTAGAACAACAAAACATTTGTGAATAATTATAAATAATTATACATTAAATGTAATTTGATAAAAATCAAATTTGATAAATTGATAAATAAATATTGAAGAAATATTGAATTAGAATTCGAACAACAAAATATTTGTAAACCGTTATAAATAATTATACACTAAATTTAATGTAATAAAAATCAAATTTTACAATTTGATAAATTGACGCATAAATTTTGAAGAAATATTGGATTGGGATTAAGTAAAGTACCCTATTCAAAAATTGAGGAAAATGGCAAATAAACAAGTACATTTATCTGTTGCAAAGGTGATTTCCTTTATTTCGCGTATAAAATATACATAATGGCATCCCACGTAGGAGTCACAAACCATTGTTATAAAAATATTTATATATATATATGTATATATATTATTTATATAGATATAATTAATATAACCGTAATTACGTCATGCCTGGCCTAACTGCGCGACGAATCGAAATTTCCCTCCCAAAATCCATTCCCATCCGCTATTTCCTTCAATCTGCCTATTTACCGTAGAGCTGCATAAATAAATAATCCTCCTGTTAGTCGGCGCTTCTAATCAGCGTTAAATTTCGCTTCACTTTAACAGTTAGGTCTCGTGTGTCATAAACTCTCGCCTCGTCGTATGCAATAAATGAACGTACGATAATTTCTACTGTATGACAATAATATATAGTAAGTATGTATATTTATATATTAATCCTATCTATGAAGGCTCGTATTTACAATTAAGGGGGGAGGTTGGGTCAATGTTGATCCGGCAAAAATAATCGTTGATCCGGCAAAATTTCTTCGATTTCCTTCTTTTTTACGGCATTTTTATGGTGTTTTCGACTAAGTGTCTTTTGCGATCGACGTTTCGAAGTTTACGGATTTTCACGAAAGGCGTCGGCCGGCGAAAAGTGCGGAGAAAAGTTTTTGGTGGATGTCAAAAAAAAAAAAAAAAATTTTTTTTAAATTCAAAAAATACATTTTGGAAAAAAATTTGTCAAACGTCCGAATGATTTCGGGAAACGAGAAATCGGTGGAATTCATTTTTCGATGCGATTCGCAAGTTCCGATTTTACTTAAATCGTTATAAAATTTTTAATTAAATGGTTATAAAAATAAAATTAAATGGTTATAAAAAAAGATTGCAAAAATCTCAAACATCACTAATATTTATGTCCAATCCTTTCCCATGCGAATCATAATAAACTCTGTCGAAAGTTCTCCTTTTGTCAAACAAAATTCTATTAAAATTTCCCCCAAAAAAATCTTTTCTCCGTTACTTTCACCTGTAATTAACCTGCGCGCGGTGGTAAATATTCACGATCCGGCTGCGAGGGTCCTTGCGGTGGGAAGGGGGTGTCGTGGGTCGGTTTTCCGGGGAACCCGGGTCCGGCCGGACCCCCGGGTCTCGACGGACCCGAGGGTCCGGTTGGACCCGTCGGGAAGCCAGGTCCTCCAGAACCGCCAGGACCACCTGGCCTGGGTCCAGGACCTCCAGGCGGGCCCAAATACGTTGTTCCAGGGCCTCCGGACCCTCCTGGTCGGCCTCCGGGTCCAGTGGGGTAAGATCCGGGTCCTGTGGGATAGGAGCCGGGTCCGGTGGGTCCTCCCGGACCGCTGGGACCGCTTGGGAAGCCGCCGGGTCCGCCTGGACCCCCTGGGAAGCCGCCAGGTCTGCCTCCAGGACCCCCGGGACCCCCGGGACCCCCTGGGAACCCGCCAGGACCGCCTGGTCGTCCACCTGGACCACTTGGGAAGCCGCCAGGACCGCCAGGTCGTCCGCCGGGTCCACTGGGACCGCTCGGATATCCGCCGGGTCCGCCTGGACCCCCTGGGAATCCGCCGGGACCCCCTGGGAAGCCTCCAGGACCCCCGGGACCCCCTGGAAATCCGCCGGGACCTCCTGGTCGTCCACCAGGACCGCCAGGTCCGCCGGGTCCGCCGGGTCCGCCGGGTCCCTGCGGACCCGGGAAGCCGCCAGGTCCTCCGGGTCCGCCCTGACCCCCTGGCGCGCCCATGATGCTAAAATCGTAGAGATTCGCGTTCAGATAGTAGAGACTCGGGGCCGTGCTGCAGTCGAACTGGTTCCACCAGACGCAGACGAAGTACTGTTGATGGAAGATCGTGCCGTTGGGGCAGAGGAAGTCGAAGGTCCTGTTTTTGATGCATAAATGGAAGGCTTGACACTGGGTCTCGACGTCGGCGTAGTATCCGGGGATTTGTTGGTCTTCGCAGCGGAAGGAGGTGCGTGGGACTTCGGAATATATTGGATAATCGCGGCCAGGTTCTCCGGGGATGGCGGAGTAGTCGTTTTCGTCGTAGGTCTCCTGGGGTCCGGGACGACCCGGGCCTGGTTGTCCGCCTGGGAAGCCTCCAGGTCCGCCAGGGAAGCCTCCGGGTCCGCCGGGGAAGCCGCCGGGTCCTGGGCTACCGGGTCCGCCTGGGAAGCCGCCGGGTCCGGGTGGACCCGGGGGTCCTGGCGGTCCTGGAGGGCCTGGGGCCGGGAATCCGCCGGGTTTGCCGGGGAAGCCGCCAGGACGGCTCGGATAGCCGCCGGGTCCATTTGGACCCGGACCTACCGGACGACCCGGACCGCTTCCAGGATAACCGCCTGGACCTCCTGCAGGTCTGCCGCCGGGGTAGCCGCCGGTCGGACCCGTGGGTCCTTGCGGACCCGGCCCGCTAGGGTAGCCGCCGGGTCCCTGGGGTCCCGGGCCGCTGCCAGGATAACCGCCAGTGGGTCCCTGGCCACCTCCAGGATAACCGCCTGTTGGTCCTCCGCCAGACCCAGGATAGCCTTGAGGTCCTGGACCACTGCCAGGCCGCGAACCGCTTCCGGGATAGCCGGACCCGGGTCCTTGAGGACCCTGGGGTCCCTGGGGTCCTGGGCCCCCGCCAGGACGACCGCTGGGGTAGCCGCCTGGGCCTTGGGGTCCTTGGGGTCCTTGGGGACCCGTGCCTCCACTTCCGCCTGGATAACCTCCACCTGGAGAACCTGCCCCAGGACGACCGCCTGGATAGCCGCCAGGACCTGAGCCGGGACCACCGGGGCCGGGACGACCCCCGGGGTAGCCGCCCGGACCGGAGCCGGGACCCCCGGGACCGCCTGGATAGCCGCCAGGGCCGGATCCGGGACCCCCGGGACCCGGGCGACCCCCGGGGTACCCGCCTGGAAAACCGCCGGGCGAGGAACCCGGACGGGAACCTGGGAAGCCGGGGCCTGATGGCTGTCCGGGACCTAGGAGAGAGGAAAAAATATTTTGTTCGGTGAAATGGTAAAAAAAATGTCGAGACATGTAATGGATTTTTACGGAAATATAGAATTTATTGCTGCAGAAAGTGTTTTGTTCGGTGAAATGCTAAGAGAAGTTTCGAGAGATGTAATAGAGTTTCATGGGATTGAAGAATTGATTGTTGATGGTTGCCTGGGACCTGAGGTGAGAGTAGAAAATGTTTTTTTTTTTTTCGATTAAATGCTAACAGAAGTTTCGAGATGTTTATGGAAATAAAGAATTTATCGGTACAATATTTTGTTCGGTGAAATTCTAAGAAAATTTTCGAGAGATTTAATAGACTGTTATGGAAATAAAGAGTTTATTGCTAATGGTTGGCCGGGACCTGGGGTTGAAATGGTAAGGAACGTTTCGAGAGATGTAATGGACATTTATAGAAATAAGGAATTTTGATACTGACGGCTGTCCGGGACCTGGGAGGAGAGGAGAAGATGGTTTGTTCGGTGAAATGGTAAGAAACGTTTCGAGAGATTGATAGAATTTTTATATTGGTGGTTGTGTGGGACCTGGAAGTGAGTGGGGAAAATGTTTTGTTGGGTGAAATGGTAAGAAAAGTTTCGAGATGTAATGGAATTTCATTAAAATTGATAGAATTTTGATACTGATGGCTGCCCGGACCTAGGGGTGAGAGTAGAAATGTTAAGAAACTTTTCGAGAGATGTAATGGAGTTTGATGGAAATAAAGAATTTATTGCTGATGACTGCCTGGGACCTGGGAGGGCGAGTAGAAAATGTTTTGTTCGGTGCAATGGTAAGAAAAGCTTCGAAATGTAATGGAGCTTCATGAAAACAGAGAATTGATTGCTGATGGCTGTCCGGGACCTGGGGGAGAGGAAAAAATATTTTGTTCGGTGAAATGGTAAAAAAAATGTCGAGACATGTAATGGATTTTCACGGAAATATAGAATTTATTGCTGCAGAAAGTGTTTTGTTCGGTGAAATGCTAAGAGAAGTTTCGAGAGATGTAATAGAGTTTCATGGGATTGAAGAATTGATTGTTGATGGTTGCCTGGGACCTGAGGTGAGAGTAGAAAATGTTTTTTTTTTTTCGATGAAATGCTAACAGAAGTTTCGAGATGTTTATGGAAATAAAGAATTTATCGGTACAATATTTTGTTCGGTGAAATTCTAAGAAAATTTTCGAGAGATTTAATAGACTGTTATGGAAATAAAGAGTTTATTGCTAATGGTTGGCCGGGACCTGGGGTTGAAATGGTAAGGAACGTTTCGAGAGATGTAATGGACATTTATAGAAATAAGGAATTTTGATACTGACGGCTGTTCGGAACCTGGGAGGAGAGGAGAAGATGGTTTGTTCGGTGAAATGGTAAGAAACGTTTCGAGAGATTGATAGAATTTTGATACTGATGGCTGCCTGGGACCTGGGGGTGAGGGGACAAAATGTTTTGTTCGGTGAAATGGTAAGAAACGTTTCGAAAGATTGATAGAATTTTAATATTGGTGGATGCCTAGGACCTGGGGGTGAGAGGAGAAAATGTTTTGTTCAGTGAAATTGTAAGAAAAGTTTCAAGGTGTAATAGAGTTTCATGGAAATTGACAAAATTTTGATACTGATAGCTGCCCGGGACCTAGGGGTGAGAGTAGAAATGTTAAGAAACTTTTCGAGAGATGTAATGGAGTTTGATGGAAATAAAGAATTTATTGCTGATGACTGCCTGGGACCTGGGAGGGCGAGTAGAAAATGTTTTGTTCGGTGCAATGGTAAGAAAAGTTTCGAAATGTAATGGAGCTTCATGAAAACAGAGAATTGATTGCTGATGGCTGTCTGGAACCTGGGAGAGAGGAAAAAATATTTTGTTCGGTGAAATGGTAAAAAAAATGTCGAGACATGTAATGGATTTTTACGGAAATATAGAATTTATTGCTGCAGAAAGTGTTTTGTTCGGTGAAATGCTAAGAGAAGTTTCGAGAGATGTAATAGAGTTTCATGGGATTGAAGAATTGATTGTTGATGGTTGCCTGGGACCTGAGGTGAGAGTAGAAAATGTTTTTTTTTTTTTTCGATTAAATGCTAACAGAAGTTTCGAGATGTTTATGGAAATAAAGAATTTATCGGTACAATATTTTGTTCGGTGAAATTCTAAGAAAATTTTCGAGAGATTTAATAGACTGTTATGGAAATAAAGAGTTTATTGCTAATGGTTGGCCGGGACCTGGGGTTGAAATGGTAAGGAACGTTTCGAGAGATGTAATGGACATTTATAGAAATAAGGAATTTTGATACTGACGGCTGTCCGGGACCTGGGAGGAGAGGAGAAGATGGTTTGTTCGGTGAAATGGTAAGAAACGTTTCGAGAGATTGATAGAATTTTTATATTGGTGGTTGTGTGGGACCTGGAAGTGAGAGGGGAAAATGTTTTGTTCGGTGAAATGGTAAGAAACGTTTCGAAAGATTGATAGAATTTTAATATTGGTGGATGCCTAGGACCTGAGGGTGAGAGGAGAAAATGTTTTGTTCAGTGAAATTGTAAGAAAAGTTTCAAGGTGTAATAGAGTTTCATGGAAATTGACAAAATTTTGATACTGATAGCTGCCCGGGACCTAGGGGTGAGAGTAGAAATGTTAAGAAACTTTTCGAGAGATGTAATGGAGTTTGATGGAAATAAAGAATTTATTGCTGATGACTGCCTGGGACCTGGGAGGGCGAGTAGAAAATGTTTTGTTCGGTGCAATGGTAAGAAAAGCTTCGAAATGTAATGGAGCTTCATGAAAACAGAGAATTGATTGCTGATGGCTGTCCGGGACCTAGGAGAGAGGAAAAAATATTTTGTTCGGTGAAATGGTAAAAAAAATGTCGAGACATGTAATGGATTTTTACGGAAATATAGAATTTATTGCTGCAGAAAGTGTTTTGTTCGGTGAAATGCTAAGAGAAGTTTCGAGAGATGTAATAGAGTTTCATGGGATTGAAGAATTGATTGTTGATGGTTGCCTGGGACCTGAGGTGAGAGTAGAAAATGTTTTTTTTTCGATGAAATGCTAACAGAAGTTTCGAGATGTTTATGGAAATAAAGAATTTATCGGTACAATATTTTGTTCGGTGAAATTCTAAGAAAATTTTCGAGAGATTTAATAGACTGTTATGGAAATAAAGAGTTTATTGCTAATGGTTGGCCGGGACCTGGGGTTGAAATGGTAAGGAACGTTTCGAGAGATGTAATGGACATTTATGGAAATAAAGAATTTTGATACTGATGGCTGTCCGAAACTTTTGTTCGGAGAAGTTTCGAGAAGATGTTTTGCATGGGAGAGAAGATGTGTTTTGTTCGGTGAAATGGTAAGAAACGTTTCGAGAGATTGATAGAATTTTAATATTGGTGGTTGCCTGGGTGAAATACTAAAAAAATTGTTGAGAGGTGCAATACAGTTTCATGGAGATTGTTAGAATTTTGATACTAATGCTTGTTCGGGACCTGGGGGGAGAGTACAAGATGTTTTGTTCGGTGAAATTTTCGAGGGGTATAATACAGTTCCGTGGAAATTGATAGAATTTTGATACTGATGTAATTGACTTTTATGGAAATAAAGAATTTATTGCTCGTAGCTGTCCGGGACTTGGGGGGAGAGTAGAAGATGTTTTTTGGTGAAATAATAAGAAAATTGTCCAGAGATGTACTGAAGTTTGATGGAAATTGGTAGAACTTTGATACCGATGGCTGCCTCGGACCTAGAGATAAAAGTAAAAAATGTTTTGTTCGGCGGAATGTTGAGAAAAGTTTCGAGAGATGTAAAACAGTTTCATGGAAATTGTTAAAACTTTGATATTGATAGCTGTCTGGGACCTGAGGGTAGGAGTAGAAAACGTTTGGTTCGGTGAAATGGTAAGAAAGGATTCGAGAGATCTAATAGACTTTTATGGAAATAAGGAATTTATTGCTGATGGGTGTCCGGGACCTGGGGGAGAGTAAAAGATGTTTTGTTCGGTGAAATGCTAAAAAAAGTTGCCAGAGGTGTAACACAGTTTAATGGAAATTGTTAGAGTTTCGATACCGATGGCTAATTGGGACCTGTGGTGAGAGTAGAAGATGTTTTGTTCGGTGAAATACTAAGAAAATTGTTGAGATGTGTAATACAGTGCCATGGAAATTGATAGAATCTTGATATTTATGGCTGCCTGAAAACTGGAAATAGGAATAAGGAATTTTGATACTGTAATGTTCGGTGAAATGGTAAGAAACGTTTCGAGAGATTGATAGAATTTTGATACTGATGGCTGAGTTGTAATGCAGGAATGTAATGGAGTTACATGGAAGTTGATAGAATTTTGATACCGATATGGCAAGGAAATTTTCGAGAGATGTAATTGTTTCATGGAAATTGATAGAATTTTGATACTGATGGCTGTCCGGGACCTGGCGGTGAGAGTGGAAAATGTTTTGTTTGGTGAAATGCTAAGAAAAGTTCCAAGAGATATAATGGAGTTTCATGGAAATTGAAAGAATCTTTTTTCCCGGTCTACGGGGCTACACATATTATATTAAATCCTTGATGCACTGTATACTCTACTAAAGTCCTTAAGGGGTTATGCCTACTTGGGATCGGCGAAATGACATGATTTTCAAGATTTTCTTTTGCCGTTTTAGTGAGTACTAATTAAAATTCGGAGTTTCATGGAAAATATACATGGCTAACAAGTACGTATTTAAAGAAAAGTTTCGAGAGATACTTGTATACATTTTTTTATAAGAAAATATTAAAAAAAGGAGGAAATATAGCTTTTCTCCTAGAGCTTCCGTTTATTTTCATCACTTGCCTGGTGAAGATCCGGTGAAATTTCGAGATCTAAAAACTACTTCACCGATCGGACTCTAATTTTATATACTTATGGTTGTCATTACAATAAGCAGAGATGTAATGGACATTTATGGAACGAAAGATTTTGAAAAATTTGTAATTTTTACAAGAATGGCAGCAATTTTATCGAAAAAATCCGTCTTTTGAGGAAATGTTAAGAAATGTCTCGAAGATGTGGTCGTTTTTATATTGTAACTTTTTTTTTGATAGAACTTTGATACTGATGATTGCCTGGGACCTGGGAGTGACAGTTGAAGATGTTTTGTCCGGTGAAATATTAAGAAACGTTTCGAGAGATTTAATGAACTATTATGGTCATAATGAATTTATTGCTGATGGCCTGCCTATTGTGAATGACGAATAAGTATATAAAATTAGAGTCCGATCGGTGAAGTAAATGTTTTTAATGAGATAATAAAGAATTTGTTGCGTGGTCATGCGCAAATTGTCGTATGTTTTTAAAAACACATGTTTCGAGATAATCGTTTTGTTCAAAGGTTTTCGAGAGATCTATTACAAAATAACCATACATAGTAGCGCTCTAGATAAACTCTTATAATTTTTGATACGTGTGCTATATTTTATGTACTTTTGAGGAAATATTTTATCAAATGATGTATTTCTTAAACGTTTTATTCGAAATATGAAGAATGTTAAGAGGTAAAAAAAAATCGATTTTGATACTAAATGCTGTCAACCTGCAAGTGGTTTGTTCAGGAGATAAGAAACGTTTCGAGAGATTGATAGAATTTTAATATTGATGGTTGTGTGGGACATGGAAGTGAGAGGAGAAAATGTTTTGTTCGATGAAATGCTGAAAAAAGTTTCGGAAAATGAAATGGAGTTTTATGGAAATAAAGAATTAATTGCTGATGACTGCCTGGGACCTGGGGATGAGAGTAGAAAATGTTTTGTTCTGTGTAATACTAAGAAAAGTTTCGAGTGATATAACAGAATTCTATGAAAATGGATAGAATATTTAATGCTGATGACTCGTTAGAGCATTATGGAACAAAATTACAACACAATTTTTTTTCTATATATCGACACTATTAGAACATTACCAAAAAAGACATTTGTCTTGGAGAGATCCCACAGAAAAATACAAAATTTATATGTATAATTTACATAGGATTAGTTGTAATTATATATTATTTCTGCAGAATCTTTTCGGGACTAAATTAAAAACTACTACTTCATTACCGGTCGAGTAGACCGATAATGAACCGTATACGTCGTCTTCGATATTCTACTCATTCCTATCGCATGCTTCACGTTGTGTATTCTATTCAACTCCTGACGCACCGTATGCGTCATCTCCAATAACCTATTCCACTCTTGACGCAAATAATATTCTACGCAACCCGTCATGAAACAGATATTCTACTGGACCCATGACGCACCGTGTGCGTCATTTCCAATACTCTACTGAACTTTCTGACTCAAAATATGCATCATCTTCAATATTCTACTCTACCCCTGACGGACCGACCAATGCCCTATTCCACATTATGAAACACACATTCTACTGGACCCATGACGCACCGTGTGCGTCATTTTCAATACTCTACTGAACTCCCTGACTCAAAATATGCGTCATCTTCAATATTCTACTCTATCCCTGACGGACCATTTCTGTTTACCCCATGACGCACCGTGTGCGTCATTTTCAATACTTTACTAAAACCCCTAACACAATGTATACGTTATCTTCAATATTCTACTCCCCCCCTGACGCACCATATCTGTCACCCCATGACGCACCGTATGCGTCATCCTGTAAATACTATTCAACCCCTAACGCACCCTATTATTCTGCGCAATTTATAACAAAACACGTATTCTACTGAACCCATGACGCACCGTATGCGTCATTTTCTCTACTCCCCTCTCTCCCTTTCGCTCCATCATCTCATACACCCCATGACGCACCCCATGCGTCATCCACACCCTCTTCTAACCTTTCTCCCCCCGGATCCTACCTTGCCCTGGTCTACCACCAGGTTTTCCCGGTTCCGGAAACGGCACGGACGGCCTTCCTGAGGGATAGCCGCCACCAGGTTGTGGTTGTCCTGGAATGGGACGAGGTCCTGGACCAGGACCGCCGCCGCCAGGACCACCAGGACCACTGGGACCCGTGCCAGGACCCGTGCCAGGACCCGTGCCTGGACCCGGCAACTCATCGGCGCCTGGGAATGTTGGCTTGCCGGGAGTCAAAGGATTCTGTGGTCGGGGGTAGTCGTAACCTTGTTGGGCCTGGAACAAAAAGGGTCCTGTTGTTTAACCTCTTGTACTAGGCGGAAATTCGGAAATGCCTAACATATGCACCCGAATGGTCGCGGAGTTATTTCAAATACGTTAATGTGCGGAAAAATTGGTATTAAACAGTTTTTAATTATTAAAAAGAATACATATATGTATGTATATATACATTACATGAGCAGTGCGATAATGTAGGTGATATTGAAAAGAAGTAGTACAATTCAAAATGCTTTATATATATGTATATACAATGCATTAGAATTAAAAATGTCAAATTACAGTGGAATGTATGTGTAATATATATAATGCACTTTGTATTATTGTTTTACTGTATTTGCATTATTGTATTACTAACGTACCTATATATATATATATGTATATTGCATGTTGTGCCGCAATATTTTACACATTGTATATATGTACTAGTAATATAACAGTAACATTATATATATGTATATAGAATGGGTGTGTGTAATTTATGCGTAATATATACAATATAATGTACTTTGCACTGATAAATTGTTACTTACAGTATCTTGCATTACTGTGGCACTAACATATATCTATATATTGCATGTTGTGCAGTATTATTTTACACATTGTGTACATATATACATATATACTAGTAATGCAATCGTAGCATTATGTATAAATATATACATATTCAAATATGTCAATATACAGATACAAATACTCGCTTACAAATGTAAAAAATACATAAAAAATTGGGAAAAAAGAATGTTTTCGTATGTGAAAGGAACATTGTCTTTATATTTGTACGTATTGTATTTATATGTGTACATATATATTACATATTTGAATATATTGAATATGTAATATATATATCTGAAATTAATGTCTGATAAAATGAACGGTATGATGTATAACGTAGAATATTTGGAAAACAATGTCTTTATATATTATATATATGTGTCATGTATGTTATATATGTCATACGTATAAATTCTTCTATACAATGTACATATAGATATATATATATATATATATATTTTTTCTTAAATTATTTAGCATGTGAAAGAAACAGTGCATTTACGTGTGTATACGATTATTTGTATCCATATATATTATTTATTGTGTATATATGCGTTAAATATGTTAAATGTATCGTATGTATAATTTCTTTTATCCAGTATATATATATGTATGAGCCGTTTATTTTGAAAGTGGCCTAACTCCGTTTTTCAATATTTTCCTGTTACCATGGTTACATGTACAAATTCATGTTATTTATCAGCAAATGTTATTTATCTCGATTTGAAGATAAACGGAGTTAGACCACTTTCAAAATAAACGGCTCATATGTACATATATGTTCCCATGCATACTTAAACTGAACATTGCATTTATACATGTATCCAAGTATCTCATTCGTTGAGAATATATATATATATATGTGAAAGTAATATGTGATAAAATAAAACCGCGTGATGTGTAACAAAAAGTTAAAAAGGAAAAGTGGTTCCGGATGTGAAAGGAACATTGTGTTTATGTTAGTATGTATTATATTTGTATCTGTCTATATTACATATTTGAATATATTGTAAATATGTATATATATATATATACAATGTGTAAAATAATACAGCACAACATGCAATATGTATATATATGTACGTTAGTAATACAATAATGCACGTACAGTAATATACAGTAATATATATATATACCAGGTTGTTCAATAAGTTTTGTTTTGTTTTGTTGAGGGCGTTGCTACTAGTCTAAATTTGTTTTTGTTTTGTTGGTTCACTCTTCTTATCAACGTATGTGAAGGTTCATTTCAATCAGTCAATTCATTCTATATATTACAAGCCATTATATAAATGTCGCCGTGTCACAGTATTTTCGACAATGGAAAAAATTGAGTATCGTGCAGTGATAAAATTCTTATTTTTGGAAGGTGTAGCACCAAAAGAAATTCACGAACGAATGTTAAGAGTGTATAATGAACGTTCACCTTCAATTAGAAGAGTAGAAAGATGGGTTGCTGAATTTAAACGTGGTCGTACAAGCCTTGAAGACGATCCACGCGAAGGACGTCCAAAAACCGCATCAACACCAGAAATCGTAGCCAAACTACAGGATATGGTTTTGGAAGATCGTCGATTGACTGAGAGGGATTTAGTAGAGGCTCTACACATCTCATTAGACAGTGTGAGTCATATTTTAAATGAAATTTTCAGTTTCAAAAAGCTGTGTGCACAATGGGTGCCGCATTCGCTAACAATTGAACAAAAACACATTCGAATGCGACTTTCTCAACAACATTTGGAGCGTTTTAAAAAGGATAAAGTGGATTTTGTGCGTCGATTCATCACTATGGATGAGACTTGGGTCTATCACCATGATCCTAAATCAAAACAAGAGGCTAAAGAGTGGTGTGAACCTGGTTGTTCGGATTCGAAACGAGTTCGTGTCCAGAAATCGGCCAAGAAGGTTCTGGCATCAGTTTTTTTCGGATGCGAAAGGAATTTTATTTGTGGATTACTTGCAAACTGGTAAAACAGTTAATTCTGAATATTATTGCAACCTTTTGGACCAGTTGACGGAAAAAATTCGTGAAAAAAGACCCGGTTTGCAGAAGAAAAAAATCCTTTTTCATCAGGACAACGCACCGTGTCACAAGAGCATTTTGACAATAGCTAAAATCCATGAATTAAAGTTCGAATTGTTGGTGCATCCGCCGTATTCGCCAGATTTCGCCCCCAGCGACTTCCATTTGTTTCCAGAACTCATATATATAATGTATGCGTGGCAAGCGTTTTTCTTCAAATGAAGAGGTCATAACGGCTGTTGAAGCGTATTTTGCAGACCTTCCGGAATCTCACTTCAGGGATGGGATCCACAGATTGGAGGATCGTTGGAGCAAGTGCATTAATGTTCAGGGAGATTATACTGAATAATATAGTATATTTTGAACCATAACATTGTGTTTTTCTTATCGAACGATAAAACTTATTGAACAACCTGGTATATGTCTATATATACAGTAATAACTCTACATGTATATATATACATATACTGTGTGTGTTTATACTAATAACACAAGTAAAATGAACTAAACGCGTTACGTTGCCGTAGAATTTAGTGCGAAAGTGACATAAGCATCGTAGAAAGCGCTGACAAGCATCCTCGAGCGTGTGACACGCGTGCTGCACGGCATCGCGACGTTACGGGGGCACGCGAATTTGAGAGGCCGATCTTAATGCCAGACCTCGCGCAGACGAGATCATCATCGCAGACGCGATTTTCCGCTAAATGTCACGCCGGACTCGTCAGCGGGAAAGTTTGCGTCTAAAGTTTTTTAGGGGCCTGCCCGATCAAGTACTAATAAGTAATTAAGTATTCATTTTATCGGTGGACTCTAATATAACGGTGGTTTACACATTTTTGTGGTGGGAGAATTAATTTGGAGAGGAATGAGAAGAAGTAGCGATTTTTCGCATTTTTTTAGTAATTTTTAAAATCAAAAATATTGTATGCCGTGGGGAAGTATTTTAATTGCATGAAAATTTACGAGTATTTACTCTGCCTTTGTGACAAATTTATATCCTGTACATATTATATGTAAATTTGTATCCTGTATATTTGTTTAAAATATCACAACTCTAATTATATTTTTTTTTTCATTTTTAAAAATTAAAATTTATTAAAGCAAAATTTTAATTTTATAAGTGAATTAATTCTAGTTTTGTGGCGATTTTTCTTTATAGTTTATTCGAAATGTCGAAGATCTAATATACTGTTTTCTAAAATTTTATTCACAAATACTTTACAGTATCGAATTTTGCCGTAAATAAAATAAATCTGCCGCAAGTACATCTTGCATTTGCGTTTGTTCAAAATTTCCCTTATTACCATGATCCATGACCCACACGCTGAGTCATCGGCCAAACAAAATTTCATGACCCACACGTTGGGTCATCGACCAAAGAAAATTTCATGACCCACACGTTGAGTCATCGACCAAGCAAAATTTCATGACCCACACGCTGGGTCATCAAGCAAACAAAATTTCATGACCCACACGTTGGGTCATCGACCAAACAAAATTTCATGACCCACACGCTGAGTCATCGACCAAACAAAATTTCATGACCAACACGTTGGGTCATCGACCAAAAAAAATTGTATGCCCCACACGCTGAGTCATCAAGTAAACAAAATTCCATGACCCATACGTTGGGTCATCGACCAAACAAAATTTCATGACCCACACGTTGGGTCATCGACCGAAGAAAATGTCATGACCCACAGGTTGGGTCATCGACCAAAGAAACTTTCATCACCCACACGCTGAGTCATCGATCAACAACATTTTATGACCCACACGTTGGGTCATCGACCGAAGAAAACTTCATGACCCACATGCTGAGTCATCGGCCAATGAAAATTTCATGACCCACATGTTGGGTCATCGGCCAAAGAAAATTTCATGACCCACACGCTGAGTCATCAACCAAACAAAATTGTATGACCCACACGTTGGGTCATCGACCAAACAAAATTTCATGACCCACACGCTGAGTCATTGACCCAACAAAATTTCATGACCCACACGTTGGGTCATCGACCAAACAAAATTTCATGACCCACACGCTGAGTCATCGGCCAACAAAATTTTATGACCCACACGTTGGGTCATCGACCCAACAAAATTTCATGACCCACACGCTGAGTCATCGGCCAAACAAAATTTTATGACCCACATGCTGAGTCATCATCCAAACAAAATTTCATGACCCACACCTTGAGTCATCGACCAAAGAAAATTTCATGACCCACACGTTGGGTCATCGGCCAAAGAAAATTTTATGACCCACACGTTGGGTCATCGACCAAAGAAACTTTCATGACCCACATGTTGGGTCATCGACCAACAAAATTGCATGACCCACACGTTGGGTCATCGGCCAACAAAATTTCATGACCCACACGTTGGGTCATCGGCCGAACAAAATTTCATGACCCACACGTTGGGTCATCGGCCAAACAAAATGTTATGACCCACACGTTGGGTCATCGACCAACAAAATTTCATGACCCATACGTTGGGTCATCGACCAAACAAAATTTCATGACCCACGCGTTGGGTCATCGACCAACAAAATTTCATGACCCACACGCTGAGTCATCGGCCAACAAAATTTTATGACCCACACGTTGGGTCATCGGCCAAAGAAAATTTCATTACTCATTCATGACCCACACGCTGAGTCATGGATCAAATAAAATTTCATGACCCACATGTTGGGTCATTGGCCAAAGAAAATTTCATGACCCACATGCTGAGTCATCGACCAAAGAAAATTTTATGACCCACATGCTGAGTCATCGGCCCAACAAAATTTCATGACCCACACGTTGGGTCATCGCCCGAAGAAAATTTCATGACCCACACGTTGAGTCATCGATCAAACAAAATTTCATGACCCATACGTTGGGTCATCGACCAAACAAAATTTTATGACCCACACCCTGAGTCATCGGCCAACAAAATTGCATGACCCACACGTTGGGTCATCGGCCAAACTAAATTTCATGACCCACACGTTGGGTCATCGACCGAAGAAAATTTCATGACCCACAGGTTGGGTCATCGACCAAAGAAACTTTCATCACCCACACGCTGAGTCATCGATCAACAACATTTTATGACCCACACGTTGGGTCATCGACCAAAGAAAATTTCATGACCCACACGTTGAGTCATCAACCAAAGAAAATTTCATGACCCACACGTTGGGTCATCGACCAAAGAAAATTTCATGACCCACACGTTGGGTCATCGACCAAAGAAAATTTCATGACCCACACGTTGGGTCATGGTCCAACAAAATTTCATGACCCACACGTTGGGTCATCGAAATTTCATGACCCACACGCTGAGTCATCGGCCAACAAAATTTCATTACACGTTGGGTCATCGACCCAACAAAATTTGGGTCCCACACGCTGAGTCATCGGCCAAACAAAATTTTATAATCATGCAAGTCAATCCAACTTTTTACCCACACCTTGAGCATCGACCAATTAACGGTTTTAATGCCCAACGTTGGGTCATCATATTCCAATTATTTCCATTTTCATCGACTCGACCCACATGTTGGGTCATCGACCAAAATGCGGGAATAATCGAAAAGAACGCAACGATTTGCCGAGGCGTTTAAGAAGATGCGATTTTCCGTTGCGCAACGATCCGGTGATCCGTGGATCCAGCGATCGAGAGACTCTTCTCGCTGGCAGTGACGTAACGAGACGCTTATTTCTCGCAAATGAGAGATGCGCCGCTATATAGGCCGACTTTGATTTGCGGGAAAGTGTGTGGATCAAATAAAATGGGAACGGTTGTGATGGCCAAAGAAAATGTCATGACGCAAGTCGTCAAACCAATAATTTTATGACCCAACTAAGAAAATCGGGAAATAAAAATGCTTGAAGAATGTGATCGAAAGTGTGCAAGAATTGATAAGAAAAATATTTAGTTGCATGTTTTATATGGATACAATTTAGAAAAAATGGGTGAGAAGCAATGTGAAAAATAATTATATTGAAATATATGACTGAAATATAAAATATAAAATATAAGCAAAGTTTGCTTTGCGGGAAAGTATGTCAAGCTGGGGACGGTAGTGATGGGTTCGAGTGTCGCGTGAGTTGTCAAACAAGAATTTGGAAATAACTAAGAAAATCGAAAAATAGAAGTGCTTGAAGAATATGTTTGAAAGTGTGGAAGAATCAATGGGAAAAATATTTAGTTGCATGTTTCACATGGTAAGAATTTAGAAAAAATAGGAAAAAAGCGTAAATGTATTTTTCACAAATGAATTTGCAGGAAAAATGGATGGAAAACAATCCCGAAAATAAAAGTTAAGAAATTTTGACTGAAATATAAAATAGAAAAAATAAGCAAATTTTAATTTGCGGGAAAAGTGTGTGAAACTGAAAGTGGTAATGATGGGTTCGAGTGTCGCGTGAGTTGTCAAACAAGAATGTACAAATAATTATGAAAATCGAGAAATAGAAGTGTTAGAAGAATGTGGTCGAAAGTGTGTAAGAATTAATGGGAAAAATATTTAGTTGCATGTTTTATATGGATACAATTTAGAAAAAATGAGTGAAAAGCAATGTGAAAAATTATTTTATTGAAATATGTGACTAAAAGATAAAATATAATATATAAGCAAACCTTGCTTTGAAAAATGGATGAAAAGTCAAACAAGAAAATAAACATGAAAATCGAATTTTGAAGAATGTGATCGAAACATGTATAAATTTTTCACAGAGAATATAAAAAAATGGATCAAAAGCAATCCCGAAAATAAAAGTTAAGAAATGTTCACTAAAACATAAAATAGAAAATATAAGCAAATTTTTCTTTGCGGAGAAATGTGTGGAGATCGAAGTGGTTTCGAGTGTCAAACAAGAATTTGCAAATAAATGTGTAAATCGAGAAATAGAAGTGCCTGAAGAATATGTTTGTTTGAAAGTGTACAAATGTATATTTAGGCGCGTGTTTTATAGGGATACAATTTAGAAAAAATGGGTAAAAAACAATATGAAAAATAATTATAAGGAAATATATGACTAAAAAAATATAAAATATAAAGTTAAGGTAGATTTAAATTTGCGGGAAAAGTGTGTGAAACTAAAAGTAGTAGTGATGGGTTCGAGTGTCAAATAAGAATTTGCAAATAATAATGAAAATCGAAAAATAGAAATTCCTGTATAATACGGCCGAAAGTGACTCAAAAGTACTGAGGAAAATACTTAATCGCACGTTTGTAAGTGACAATGTGCAAAACCTCGATGAAGTACAATCCGTAAAAAATCACCAGAAATATTTTGAATGAAACATACAATATGAAATATAAATTGTTTTTGATTTGCGAGAAAAGTGTGGGAAACTGAAACCAGTAGTGATGGGTTCAAGTGACAAACAAAAATTCACAAATAAATGTGTAAATCAAGAAATATAAGTGCCTGAAGAATATGTTTGAAAGTGTGCATGAATCAATGGGAAAAATATTTAGTTGCATGTTTCATATGGATACAATAGCAAACGGAAGAAAATGGATAAAAAATGATTTGGAAAATAAACGTTAAGACATTTTTACTAAAACATAAAATATAAAATATAAGCAAATTTTTAATTTACGGAAAAAGCGTGTGAAACTGAAAGCGGTAGTGATGGGTTCGAATGTCAAACAATAATTTTCAAATAATAATGAAAATCGAGAAATAAAAATGCCTGAATAATGCGGCCGAAAGTTACCGAAAATTAGTTAGAAAAATATTTAGTCACATGCTTGTCAGTAAAAATAGACAAAAAAAATCGATGAATTACAATCCGTAAAAGAATTATCGAGATATTTTGAGTGAAACATATCATATGAAATAGAAAAGATGAGTAAATTTTCATTTGTGGGAAAATGTGTGAAACTGAAAGCGGTAGTGATGGGTTCGAGTGTCAAACAAAAATTTGCAAATAGCTATGAATATCAGGAAATAAATATGCGTAAAAAATGTGGTTGGAATTGTGCAAGAATTAGCAGGAAAAATAAATAATTACATGTTTTACAATTGGAAATAGCAAACAGAGAAAAATTAATAAAAAGCAGTTTGGAAAATAATTATTGATAATTTTGACTAAAACATAAAATAGAATATATAAGCAAATTTTGTAATGATGGGTTCGCGTGTCGTCCGAGTCGTCAAACAAGAATTTAAGAATTACTACGAAAATCAAGAAGTGAAGTGCCTGAATAGTGCAATCGAAAGTAGATAAAAGTAAGTAAGAAAAATATTTAGTTACGTAACTTACAAGTGAAAAGCGAGGAAAAATGAATGAGAACCTGCACGGAAAATAATCACAGAGAAGTTCCCAGTAAAACGTAAATTATGAGGAGATTTTGATTTGCAGGAAAGGGTATGAAGCTGGGGGCGGTAGTGATGGGTTTGAGTGATGCGCGAATCGTCAAACAAGAATTTGCAAACAACTATGAAAATCGAGAAATAGAAGTGCCTGAAGAATGTGATCGAAAGTGTGCATGAATCGATGGGAAAAATATTTTGTTGTATTTTCACATGGTGGCAATTAAGGAAAAATGGGCGAAAAGCAGTGCGGAAGGTAATCATGGGAAATTTTGACTAAAATATCAAATAGAAAATATAAGCAAATTTGGTTGGTGGAGAAATGTGTGGAGATCGAAGTGGTAATTATGGATTCGAGTATCGCGCGAGTTGTCAAACAAGAAATTGTAAATACCATGAAGTTCGAGAAATAAAAGTGCCTAAAGAATGTGTTTGAATGTGTACAAATATATAACCACATTCTTAAAAAAAAAATTGCAGGAAGGTAGTGATGAGTTCGAATGTCGCGTGAGTCGTCAAATAAGAATTTTCAAATAACTATGAAAATCGAAAAATCGGAATGCCTGAAAAATATGTTTGAAAGTGTGCAAATATATAATTGCATTTTTTCACAAATGAAATTGCAAGAAAAATGAATGAAAAGCAATCCGGTGGGTAAATATCGAAAAATTTTGAGTAAAATGTGAAATATGAAGTATAAAGTATAGACAGATTCAGATTTGTTGGAAAATGTGTGAAGTTGGGGGTGGTAGTGATGGGTTCGAGTACAAACAAGAATTTTCTAGTAACTACAAAAATCAAGAAAACGTACTTAAATAATATAGACGAGAGTGTGCAAGAATTTGTAAGAAAAATATTCACTCGCATGTTTTACAAGTTACGATCAACGAAAAATTGATGAAAATCAATTCGGAGAAGAATAATATGGGAATTCGTGGAAATTAGCGGAAAACACAAAATGTAAAATATGAAGTGTGTATAGATTTTTATATGTAGGAAAGTATGCGAAGCTTGGAGTGGTAGTGATGGGTTCCAGTGTCAAACAAGAATTTGCAAATAATTATGAAAATCAAGAAACAGAGGTACCTAAGCATATGTTTGAAAATGTCCAAACATATAATTGCGTTTTTCACAAAATAAATTGCAGGAAAAATAAATGAAAAGCAATCCGGACGGCAAACATCGAGAAATTTTGAGTAAAATGTGAAATATGAAGTATAAAGTATAGACAGATTCAGATTTGTCGGAAAGTGTGTGAAGTTGGGGGTGGTAGTGATGGGTTCGAGTTCAAACAAGAATTTTTAAGTTACTATGAAAATCGAGAAATTGAAGTACCTGTAGAATACATTTGTTTGGAAGTGTGCAAATATATAATTGCATTTTTCAAAAATAAAATTGCAGAAAAAAATTATGAAAAATAATCCGGAGTGTATACAACGAGAAATTTTGAGTAAAACGTGAAATATTCAAGTTACTATGAAAATCGAGAAATGGACTGCCTGAAGAATATGTTTGTTTGAAAGTGTGCAAATGTATAATTGTATTTTTCACAAAAAAAAATGGTATGGAAAATAGATAAAAAGCAATACGTGTAAAAGTAAAGTAAAAAGAGTAAAACATGAAATATGAAGCATAAAGTATAGATGAATTCAGATTTGCCGGAAAATGTGTGAAGTTTGAAGTTTTAGTAATAGGTTCGAGTGTCGGGAGTCGTCAAACAAGAATTTGAAGGTAACTATGGAAAATGAGGAATAATGTGGCTGAAGGTGTGCAAGAATTTCTGAGCAAAAAGATCTAAACGTATGTTTAATGAATGAAAAATAAGGAAAAATCGATGAGGAGGATTTTACGTTTTTCTGTTGAAAAGTTTCGTGGAGAAAATTAAATGTACGGCAACTGATTTGTAGTTTGGAGAGGTAGTGAAGGATTTAAGTGTTGCGAGGGTCGTCAAACAAGAATTTCGAAATGTCATAGAAATGTATGAAAATACTTTTTCGATGTAATATGTATGAAAACTTATTAGAATTACCCATTTTTAAAGATATTCGATATTTTTTGTGAATCAATATTAAGGAAAAATCGATAAAATGTAAAAACAGGATAAAATGACAAAATCGATTAAATTTTCGTAGAAAATTTAAATACACGACAACTGAAGTAAAACCGAAACAAGTAGTGAAGGCTTTGTGTGCCGCGCGAGTCGTCAAACAAGAATTTCGAAATGACAGAAAATTATGAAAATACTTCTTTTCGTGTAATGTGGACAAAAATGTACCAGAGTTTGCCATTTTTTTTTAATATTCAGTATATTTTATGAGTCAATATTAAGTGAAAATCGATAAAATGTAAAAATATAATAATGTGTTAAAATCGATTAAGTTTTCACCGGAAATTTAAATACACAGCAACCAATTTCCAGCCGATAAAAGTAGTGAAGGCTTTAAATGTCGCACGAGTCATCAAACAACAATTTAAAAATGTACAAAAAATTAACACAATACTTTTCCGTCTCAAAATTATCAATTTTTATTATTTATTAACTTATTTAATTATTTATTTATTATTTATTTAAACATTCACTGTATTTTATGAGTCAATGTTAACTAAAAATCGATAAAACGTAAAAATATAAGGTACCAAAATGGATTCAAAAGTTTTCTCCGAAAATTTAAATGCGCAACTTATTTGAAAAAGGAACAACTAGTGAAGGCTTTAAATGTAAAAATATAAGGTGCCAAAATTGATTAAACTTTCTCCGAAAATTTAAATTTGCAGCAACTTATTTGAAAAAGGAACAAGTAGTGAAGATTTTAAGTGTCGCGCGAGTCGTCAAACAACAATTTAGAAATGTTACAAAAAACTAAGACAATACTTTTACGTCCCAAAAATAGCAATTTGTATTGAAAACATTCACTGTAATTTACGAGTCAACGATAAATTATGCGTAAATAGGGAATTTGTGACTAATTAAATATATTGTTACTTTGTGCAAAAACTTACCAGTGCCTAATTAAATATATTGTTACTTTGTGCAAAAACTTACCAGGGATGCGTGAACGATAGCCAACAGGGCTGCAACATAAAGAAAATAACAAATAAAAATCATTGTTTAAAAAAAAACATTGGGAATATTGCGTTTTTATTGGTGGTACTAATTAAATAAAATTAAATTAAAATTAAAATTAAAATTAAATGTGTGTGCTGCATGTTTGAGAAGATGGTTTTTAAATGTTTTATTTCGGTTTATATGTAATTTGGTTTGGGTCAAGTTGGGAAAAATGAATAATGTTTATTTATGTATAATATACTAATGTAAATTATATAATGTAATAATGCGTCCATTAGTTTAGTCCAAACTAAATTACAAAAACGTTAAAAATAAAGTATTATGAAGTACAAAATAAACAAAAAAAGGAGAATAAAAGCGCACAAAATAAATAACAAAAATACATGCAACAAAAATATACAAGTAAATTGCAAAGAGTTCAAACTAAATCATAAAAATCTTCGAAACAAAGCATAAAAAAGCAGAAACTAAGTGAAAAAAAATGTATGAAATAAAGCAAAATAAATCTGCCATTCGATGGAATACAGTATGATATAGCACAAAATAAATGATAAAAATATATAAATAAATCAAGGGAGAATAGGAAATATAGTAAATCACAAAAATATTGGAAATAAAGCAGAATAAAATCGCAAAAATATTCAAAATAAAGCATTAAAGAGCAGAAAATAAATGATGAAAGTATATGAAATAAAGCAAGAAAAATAATGTGGAATATTAAAAAATATTATAAGAAAAATAAATGGAAATAATGCAAAAAAATAAATGCAAATAATCCAAAAAAATAAATGACAAAAATATATAAATAAATCAAGTGGGAATAGGAAATAAATCACAAAATTATTCGAAACAAAGCATAAAAGGGCACAAAATAAACCATAAAAATGTATGAAACAAAACAAAATAAATTCGCCAATCAATGGAATGCAGCATAAAAGCGCATTAAATAAATTACGAAAATGTATGAAATAAATCAAGTAAGAATATAAACTAAATCGCAAAAAAAAAAATCAAAATAAATGTCTAAAATATATGAAATAAAGCGAAATTAATGACAAAAATGTATATATAAATGGAAAAAAGTCTAAACAAAATCACAAAAATAAAAATAATAACATTATATATATAGTAATGAAATATATAAATAAATCAAGTGAGAATAGGAAATGAATCACAAAAATCTTCAAATCCCAATAAATCGCAAATATAATAAATCAAAACAATTCCCCCAATACCCAAAATCATAAACTACCGTAAAGCAGCGTCGAAAAACATTGAAAACGATCCTCCGCATCCTAACTAACTGCGTACCTTCCCAGTGCACAAAAAATAAAACAAAATAAATTCGCCAATTTATGAAATGCAGCATATAAGTGTACAAAATAAATGACAAAAATATATATAAACAAATAAAAAGAATCCAAACTAAATCACAAAAAACCTGCGAAATGTAGCATAGAATCGCACAAAATAACTGCCAAAAACATATCTAAACCACAAAACTAAAGTAAATAAAAATTAATTCTCAGGATAAACTACCGCAAAACGACGTCGAAAATCATCCGAAACGCTCCTTCGGAATCTAAGGACTCTAACGGCGCATGTTCCCGCGGGAAAATTGGCGTTGCGTCAGCGTCGGCGTCGGCGTCGGCGTCGGCTGTCGGAAATCGCCGGTCGCGGAACCGAAAAGCGCCTGTGACCTTTCTCGCTATTGTCGTCCGCGCGAGACTCTCACTTTCTCGGCTGCGCAGGATGCAAAAAGGCCGTTGCGCAAATCGCCGAACGCCAAAACGTGCGTTGCGCCGGAGGAATAGTAGACTGCTAAATGTGTGTTCTGGAGAGAAAAATGTGATGGATCCTGGGAAGGCAATGGGAGGAGGGGGGAAGGGGTTGTGGGAGATGGTATTAATGTTGAATAGAGAGTATTCGATAGACACTGATAGTATGAGATTATTGATTGTAGATAACAAACTCGAGGTTCTGGATAGTACGTGGCAGATTTTAGATGCTAAATACCAGATTCTGGGCTCCGTGTGGCAATTTCAGATTTTATATGATGAATCCTGGGTGGGTGATGAAGGAATTGGGGTTGCGGCGACAATATTAATGTTGAATATTCAGTATTTGGGACCCTGGATACGAGATTATTGATTCTAAATACTAGATTCGAGGTTTTGGGTAAGGCGTATCAAATACTAGATGGTAAATGACAGATTCTGGGGTGTGCGTGACAGATTCTGGGTTTTGCATGGCAGATTCCAGATTTCAGGCGTCAGATTCTATCTATGTGACGGATCCTGGGTAGGCGATGAAGGAATCGGTGTTGTGAGGACAATATTAGTGCTGAATATTCAGTTTTCGGGACTCTAGATATTAGATTATAGATTCAAGATTCCAGATTCAATATTCTTAGTAAGGCATGTCAAATAATAGATGCTAAATGACAGATTCTGGAGTGTGCATAGTGGATTCTAGATGATATGTAATGAATCCTGGATGGACGATGAAGGAGTGGGAGCCTGGAGAGTTTGCTACTGTTCAATATTCAGTATACGGGATCCTGGATACTAGATTATTGATTTTAGATTCCAGATACAAGGTTCTGGGTCAGGTATATCAGATACCAATTGTTAAATGACAGATTTTGGGCTGTGCATAGTAGATTCTAGATGATATGTGATAGATCCTGGATGGGTGATGAAGGAATCAGAGTTGCAGGGACTATATTAGTGTTGAATATTCAGTATACGGGATTCTCGATGCAAGATTATAGATTTTAAATTCCAGATTCCAAATTCTGTGGTGTGTGCGACAGATTTTAGATGATATATGATGAATCCTGGGTGGGTGATGAAGCAGAGAGACTGTAGGGATTATGATGCTGTTTAATATTCACTATATGAGATTCCTGATATGAGATTATAGACTATAGATACCAAATTCGAAGTTCTAGGTAGTGCGTGTCAGATATTAGATGCTAAATGCCAGATTCTGGGGTGTGCGTGGCAGGTTTTAGATACTAAACAGCAGATTCTGGGCTGTGCATGGCAGATTTCAGGTTTTATATGATAAATCGTGGGTGGGCGATGAAGGAGTGGGACTCTGGGGACAATATTAATGGTAAATTAGTAAAGTGTGTCAAATACCAGATGCTAAATTGCAGATTCTGGGGTGTGCGGGACAGATTGTAGATGTCAGGCATCAGGTTCTATCTATGTGATGGATCCTGGGTGGCTGATGAAGGAATTGGGGTTGTGGGTACTATGTTATAAATGTAGATAGTAAGTACCAAGCAGCAGATTGGATGTTTTGTGTCAAATATTCAGTGTATGGGGTTCCCGATATGAGATTCTAGATTTCTAGGTTCTAGTTTCCAGATTCGAGGTTCTGGGGAGTTCGTGTCAGATACTAGATGCTAAATGACAGATTCCAGATGCTGTGTGATAGATCTTAGGTGGGCAATGAGGGAGTCCAGGATGTGGGTACTATGTTAATGTTGAATATTCAGTATACAGGATTCTGGATACGAAATTTTTGATTTTAGTTTCCAGATTCTGGGTTGTGCATGTCAGATTACAGATGTCAAGCATCAGGTTCTATCTATGGGATCCTGGCTGGGCAATGAAGGAATTGGGGTTGTAGGGACTATGTTACAAATGTACATAGTAAGTACTAAGCGGTAGATTGAATGTTCTGTGTCGAATATTCAGCGTATGGGATTCCAAACAGTAGATTCTGGGTGGACGATGAGGGAGTCGGGTTGTGAGTACTATGTTAGTGTTGAATATTCAGTATTTGGGATTCCAGATGGTAGATTCTAGATTCTAGATTTTAGATTCTAGCTTCGAGGTTCTGGGCTATGCGTGTCACATTCCAGATTCTATATGATGGATTCTGGGTGGGCGATGAGAGAATATTCAGTATTTGGGATTCTGGATCCTAGATTATAAATTCTACATTCCAGACACTAAAACCCAGAATCCAGATTACAGATTCTAGTTGGTAGGTGTCAGAGTCTAGATTCTAGATGCCAGATTCCAGATTCGAGATTCCAGATTCTGGGTTCTACATGGTAGATTCTCCATTCTAGATATCAGATCCTAGATTCTAGGTTCTAGATTCCAAATTCTAGATTTGAGATGCCTGATTATAAATTCCAGATATGAGATATTATATTCCAGATCCCAAATTCCAGATACTAAATGCTATGTTCCAAATCCCAGGTTTCGTACATCATGTTCCATATTTAGTATCTGAGATTATTTTCATATTTGAGATTCCACATTCCTGATTCCAGATGTAAAATTTCATATCCGAAATTCCAAATTCGCGGTTCTAACTTCAGATACAATATTTCATGTTCTATATTCTATATTCGAGATTCCAGACGTAAAATTCGGGTTTCAAGAAATCCAGTTTTAATATTCCAGATGTAGATTAAAACCCTAGATTTTTACAGGACATATTTCAAATTCCAAACTCTAAATTTTAGACTACAGACTCCAAATATCAACTTCAACATTTTGAATTCCAGGTTTTAAATTTGAAGTTTCAAATTCAACATTGTAAATTCCTGAATGAAAATTTCAGATTCCAGATTCCAGATTTAAAATTCGAGTTCCAAGAAATCCTGTTTTAATATTCCAGATTGTAAATCAAACTTTGAATATTTACAGAACATATTCCTAATTCCATATTCTAGGTTCCAAACTGCAGATTCCAAATATAAACTTCAACATTTTGAATGCTAGATTCTAAATTTTAAATTTTGAAATCAACATTGCAAATTCCAGAATCATGACTTCAAATTCCTGATTTAAAATTGGTGTTATAGGATTAATTGCAAATTTCATATATCAACTTCAATACTTTGAATGCTAGGTTTTAAGTTCCAAATTTCAAATTCAACATTGCAAATTCCAGAATCAAAAGTCGAGATTCTAGATTTATAAATTCGGTTTCCAAGAAATAAATTGTTAATATCACAGATTGTAGAATAAAACTTTGAATATTTACAGGACATATTCCAAATTCCAAACTCTAAATTTCAGACTGCAGACTCCAAATATAAACTTCAACATTTTGAATGTCAGATTCTAAATTCCAAATTTCAAATTCAACATTGCAAATTCCAGAATCATGACTCCAGACTCTAGATTTAAAATTCAGGTTCCAAGAAATCCAGTTTCAATATTCCAGATTGTAAATTAAAACCCCAGATATAGGTTCTTAATATTAAAATATTAATATAGTTCTTAATATTAATATTATCTATTAAGATAAACTTCAATACTTTGAATGTCATGTTCCATGATTCCTGATTTAAAATTCGGATTTCAAGAAATCCAGTTTTAATATTCAAGATTGTAGAACAAAACTTTGAATATTTACAGGACATATTCCAAATTCCAAACTCTAAATTTCAGACTGCGGACTCTAAACATTAACTTCAACATTTTGAAGGGCATGTTCTAAATTCCAAATTTGAAATTCAACATTGCAAATCCTTGAATCAAGATTTCCAATTCCAAATTTAAAATTCGGGATCCAAGAAATCCAGTTTTAATATTCCAAATTATAGAATAAAACCCTAAATCTTTACAGAACATATTCCAAATTTCATATTCTAGGATTAAGACTTCAGATTTTAAATTTGTGTTCAACATTTTGAATCTCAGTTTTAATATTCTAGATTTTTAATTTAACATTACAAGTTCTTAATATCAAGATATTAATATAGTTGAATATTAATATTATCTGTTAGATAAACTTCATATTCCAGATTGTAAATTAAAACCCAAATTGATACATTCCATATTCCAATATGTTCCAGACTCCTGATTTAAAATTCAAGTTCCAAGAAATCCAGTTTTAATATTCCAGATTGTAGAACAAACCTTTGAATATTTACAGGCCATGGAGACTAACGGTTCAGACGTCGAATTTTTCCCAAACAATTATGTTCACCGACACTTTCTGGCGAGTTATCATCAGCTGACTGACATGAACTTTGCAGTGTTACTGCACTCGTGCCGAATGAGGTGAGAGAACACATTGAAATCAGGAGAAGGCATCTTGCAATGTGAACAGCGGTTATGAGGATGACAGTAAATTGCCATTACAAAATAGCAAATACCGTATTAGCAACTAGTTCTTAGGACTGAGAGCGAACGTTGGGACATTTGTGACAAAATACGGTTTGACCTAAAATGTGTCTTCACGCTGAACCTGGCAATTCTTATGCATAGAATAGTGAGAGGAATCGATAGGTAAAAAAAGCATATATAAACGCCATTTTTTTCTATTATTCAAAGAAGCTTGTGTAATTTGTAGAAACACTTTGGTTTAAAATTAATTATTATATCATTATATCGTTTTGGTTTAGAGTTAATTATTATAAGTTAGTTTTTTATTGAGTTATACATAATAGACCATGTATGAAAATAATCAAAGAACCTAAGCAACAAGAAACTTGGAACGAAACAGATTTAATTGATTAAAACGACATAAAATGATAGTCGTTACTATGATTCTTCTTCTTCAAAAAAAAATATATATATATATTATTGAAATGTTAAATAAGTCTTTCTCTCTCTTTTGGTATATATTATGTGTACGTGCAAATGTATTCAAATTATTCAATACTTCACGTATGCTTGTTTCTATTACACTTCAAAAAAAGAAAAATATTAATTCAATGTTCCTCTCACTTTAAATATGCATATACAAGTAAATTTTGTAGGAGTAAATTTAAACATGGGTAAATTTGTTTTAATGTATATATATATATATGTCTGAATTTGGACATATAGATGTATACACATACATTTTTTTTTCATTTATTTGGTAAGTTTTATTTAATATATTGTTCTTAATTTATTTGTGATTTACAACGACATACGACTGTAACACTTCCAAAAAAAAAAAAACAATTTAATATTAAATAACTCTTCCTCCCTCATTATATACGCATATATAAGTAAATTTTGTAGGAGTAAATTTAAATATGGGTAAATTTGTTGTAATACATATATATACATATATATGTATGAATTTGGACATATGGATGTATATACCTACATTTTTTTTCAAATTTACTCAAATGAGTTAAACCGACATACGACTATGTCACTTTAAAAAAAATATATAAGTAAATATTTAGGAAGTGTCAAATAATACTCTCTCTATACATATGTGTATCTGTATATAGTATAGTATATGTGTAAATGTATTCAAATTATTCAATACTTTTTTTTTCTTTCATATATATATATATATATATATAAGTAAATTTTGTAGGGATAAACTTAAATATGGATCAATTTGTTGTAATATGTATGTATCTGTCTGAATTTGACATATGCGTATATATACGTACATTTCTTTTTTAAATTTGTTCAAATGATTTAAAACAACTTACGACTGTGACACTTTAAAAAACAGACAGAAATAAGCATTAATTGAATGTTAAATGACTCTCTCTCTTTATCTCACTATATACATATATATATATATATATATATATATATATATATATATATATACATGTACATGGGCAAATTTATTCAAATTATTTGAAATGTAAATTTTAATTTAATGTTAAATAGCTCCTTCTCTCTCTTTTTATATACATATACAAATAAATTTTCTAGAAATACATTGCAATTTGAATAAAGTTGTTGTAATATATATGTGTATCTATCTACATTTTTTTTAAATTTATTTAAATCGTTTAAAATGTCATCCGACTGTAACACTTACAAAAAAAATAAACATTAATTTAATGTTAAATAGCTCTCAGTCTCTCTTTATATATACACATATAAGTAAATTTTGTGGGAATAAATTGAAATATGAATAAAGTTGCTGTAATATATATATATATATATATATATATATATATATATATATATATGAATGTATGACTGAATTTGAACATATACATGTATCTACCGATATTTTTTTTTTTAAATTTATTCAAATGATTTAAAACAACATACGACTGTGACACTAAAAAAAACAGAAATAAGCGTTAATTTAATGTTAAATCACTCTCTCTCTCTATATATATATATGTAAATTTTGTAAGAATAAATTTGAATATGAATAAAGTTGTTGTAACATACATATGTATATATCTCCATTTTTTTAAATTTATTCAAATAATTTAAAACGACATCCGACTATGATATTTACGAGAAAAAAATTAAACAAAAATAAGCATTAATTTATTATTAAATCACTCTCTCTCCCTCTCTCTTTCTTGCTGTCTTTATATATGTATATATATATATATATATATATATATATATATATATATATATATGTGTATATTGGAAAATATATTCAAATTTTTTGAAACGTTCCGCACACTCGCTACTGTGACATTTCCAAAAGAAGAATAATAAAAAATAAATATTAATGAAATATTAAATAACTCCCCCTTTCTCTATGCATACATATAAATATATTTTGTACAACTAAATTGGAACAAATTTTATGTATATTTATGTATAATTGTATATTTATGTAAACGTTAATATACAAATGTAAATGTAAAATTAATATATGTATATTTATGTAAATGTTAAATACAATAACTCTTACTTTCTCTCTTTACATATATAAGTAAATTTTGTATGAATAAATTAGAACACACACACAAACACATATATATAAATAAGGTCGTGGAATTATTACCATTCCATATAAAAATTGGAGTATGATTTTTAGAAGTAATCATTTTTTTTAATGTCAATACCAGCGGCATTCATAGGTCATGTTTTACCTTGAGGACAAATATCTTTTTGAGGTGCTACAGTTATTGCTAATTTAGTTTCAGTTATCATTCCTTATTTTGGTTTAGATGAAGTCCAGTGATTATGGGGTGGAGTTCTCTATTAATAATGCAACTTTATATTGTTTTTATTCTTTTCATTTTTTATTACCTTTTATTATTTTAGTTTTTGTAACATTTCATATATATATAAAGAGAGAAACTAAGAGATATTTAACATTTCATTAATATTTTCTTTCTTCGGCAGTGTATATATATATATATATAGACTCTTTAAGCCTAATTAAAGTGTTCATTAAACAATTGAAATAGATACAAATACCAACAACACCCTAAAAAGTACAAAATGTACAGAACTCAGTAAACACCTCTACATTCTCGTTTTCTCCTTATTGACAAATAATCACCATATTTTTCTCTTCTGTATCTCTTCTGCTCATAAACAAACGCTCATTTCATTTACATCCCACCCAACCAACTTATTCCCGAATTTTCACACACACCTCCCAATAAAAACTCCCATAAACAAATGCCTCTTGACATAATTACTCATCAAAATATATACATTACATGTATTATGTTATAATATATACATTATATAGGTATACAGTACAATATGTTTATTATATTATATATATATATATATTATTTTTTTCAGTAAGTCTCACAGTCGTGTGTCGTTTTAAATAATCGGAAAAAATTAAAAAAAAAATGTATATCAAAATATATATATGTATACATTATTATTTATATCATGATATTATATATATATATATATATATATATGTAATAAAAAATGAAGTATGAAAATAATGAAAAAATTAAAAATGTTATATTACATAATATTATATACATATATATATGTTTATATATTTTTTTTTTAATTTTTTTTCTGATCCCATAAACGACACACGACTGCGACATTTGCCGAAAATAAAAACAGAAACGAAGCTGCTCGGCTCCTTTTTTTCTGCGGTCGCGCAACAGGCGCGAAACAATCGACAATCGTCGCAATTAAGCAGCAATTAGTCTGGGAGCCAGTCGCCACCGACGCAACTTCGGCGTGCGAAGAGTCGAGGATCTCACAAGTCTTTAGGCACTCTGACATAACGCGCGCCGCCTAATTAATTAGCGCGCGCATTGTCACCAATTAGTCGCGCAATCCGACTAATAACGGCGGCAAAGGATTTTCTTACTACAGGAGAAGATTACCGTCACACCTATTTTCGAGCTGTAGACAGGAATATACGAGAGAACGCATAAACAAAAATATGGAAATTTTTACTGGGGTGATAAAAAAATTTTTGTGGTGACGCACCGTGTGCGTCATGGAAGAAATTGATGGGAAACAATTTTAAACATGTTTCCAATGAAATGTTTGGAAATTTGACGATCTTACAGCTGAAAATATTTTTCTGAACTTTGGACAATGATGACGCACCGTGTGCGTCATGTTACAAAATTATGAAAAAAATTGTAATCAATGTTTGTAATGAAATAATTGCCAATTTCAAGATTTTACGGCGGAAAAGGTTTATGTGAATTTTGAACAGTGGTGACGCACCGTGTGCGTCATGTTACAAAATTATCAGAAAAAAATGGTGAAAATATTTGCAACGAAATATTTGCGAATTCGACGACTTTGCGGCTGAAAATGTTTATGAAAATTTTGCACAATAGTGACGCACCGTGTGCGTCATGTGGAGACATTCACAAAAAGAATTATGAAAATGTTTGCAACGAAATATTTGTAAATTTGACAATTCTACGGCTGAAAATGTTTAATTGAAGTTTGCATAATGGTGACGCACTGTGTGCGTCATGTTAGAAAATTATGGAAAAAATTGTACTCAATGTTTGTAATGAAATAATTGCGAATTTCACGATTTTAGGGCGGAAAATGTTGTGAATTTTGAACAGTGGTGACGCACCGTGTGCGTCATGTTACAAAATTATCAGAAAAAAATGGTGAAAATGTTTGCAACGAAATATTTGCGAATTCGATGATTTTGCGGATGAAAATGTCTCTGTGAAATTTTGGATAGTGGTGACGCACGTGTGCGTCATGTGGAGACATTCACAAAAAGAATTATGAAAATGTTTGCAACGAAATATTTGTAAATTTGACAATTCTACGGCTGAAAATGTTTAATTGAAGTTTGCATAATTGTGACGCACTGTGTGCGTCATGTTAGAAAATTATGGAAAAAATTGTACTCAATGTTTGTAATGAAATAATTGCCAATTTCACGATTTTACGGCGGAAAAGGTTTATGTGAATTTTGAACAGTGGTGACGCACCGTGTGCGTCATGTTACAAAATTATGAGAAAAAAATGGTGAAAATGTTTACAATGAAATAATTGCAAATTCCATGATTTTACGGCGGGAAATATTCATGTGAATTTTGGAAAGTCTCGACGCACCATATGCGTCATGCTCGAAAATTATGAAAAAAAATTATATAAATGTTTGCAATTAAATATTTGCGGATGAAAATGTTTTTGAGAATTTTGGAAAGTGATGACGCACCGTGTGCGTCATGTAAGAAAATCATGAGAAAAAATTGTAATTAATGTTTGCAATGAAATATGTGCGAATTCGTAATGGTGACGCACCGTGTGCGTCATGTAAGACATTCACAGAAAAAATTATAAAAATGTTTGCAATTAAATATTTGCAGATTCAGCAATTTTGCGGATGAAAATGTTTTTGTAAATTTTGGATATGGTGACGCACCGTGTGCGTCATCTGAGGTTTTACAAAAAAAATTATGAAACTGTTTGCAATGATATATTTGTAAATTTGACAATTCTACGGCTGAAAATATTTTCGTGAATTTTAAAAGTGATGACGCACCGTGTGCGTCATGTAAGAAAATCATGAGGAAGAATTGTAAACGTGTTTCCAATGGAATGTTTGAGAATTTTAGCAATTTTGCGGATGAAACTGTTTTTGTGAATTTGGGAAAGTGATGACGCACCGTGTGCGTCATGGAAGAAAAATATGGAAAAAATTGTAATCAATGTTTGGAATGAAATAATCGCGAATTCCACGATTTTGCGGCTGAAAATGTTTTTGTGAATTTTGGACAATCGTGACGCACCGTGTGCGTCATGTCAGACAATCATCAGCAAAAACTATAAAAATGTTTGCAATTAAATATTTGCGAATGAAATCATTTTGCGGATAAAAATATTTTTGTGAATTTTGAACAGTGGTGACGCACCGTGTGCGTCATATAAAAAAATAGTGAGAAAAAAATTGTAAAAATATCCTCTTTACATCTCCTACTGCGATCAAAAAATAGTAACATTTTTATTTGAATAGTTTGGTCCTATCCAAACAGGTTAATTTTTTTTTATTAAGTTGGTAGCACCATAAAAGCCATCTGTAGCAAACTTCATCTCAATATCTTCAGTAGTGTTGAAATACGCTTGTCTATTATAACCTAAAAAAGTGCTTTCTGCGATTTTCCGGATGAATTAAAAATTCAGAAAAGAATTTGTATGAAATTTTGCGCGAAAAGTGAAATTTCGGCTTCCGACACGTTGAAAATGTTAAAAAACGGTTCTGGAAGAAGTGTTTTTGTTTGGTACAAATTATTCGATGTCTACCGATGGATTCTAAAAAAATCGATTAACCGGGATATAATGCGGGTCGATTTAATTGATTTTGATAAACAAATTGAATCTGAAACAAAATGAATTTTGAAAAATAGCGGCGTGTTAACATCTGTGAAGTGATGAGACGTGGATCTACGCTTTTTTCTTTGGAAACAACCGATCGACTAATCGAGAGAATCGAGAGAATATCATCCCAAAGGTAAGCCAAACGCAAAAAAATCGCGCCAAAGTCTCTTATTAATTTTCTCGGGAGAAAATATGAAAATTTTTCGTCGTGACGCATACGGTGCGTCACCAATTTTGATGGTGTTAAATATTAAAATTTTTCATTTTTTTCATCATGACGCATATGGTGCGTCATCAATTTTGTCGGGAGAAAATATGAAAATTTTTCATCATGACGCATATGGTGCGTCATCAATTTTGTCAGAAGAAAATATGAAAATTTTTCGCCATGACGCATACGGTGCGTCATCAATTTCAATAGAGTTAAATTTTCACATTTTTCGTCATGACGCATACGGTGCGTCATCAATTTTGATGCAGTCTAATTTTGAATTTTTTTTTTCATGACGCAAACGGTACGTCAGCAATTTCGCCTGAAGCAAATATAAAAATTTGTTGAATTTTTCTTCATGACGCATACGGTGCGTCCCCAATTTCGATCGTGTTAAAAATTAAAATTTTTCATTTTTTTCATCATAACGCATATGGTGCGTCATTAAATTTGTCAGTACAAAATATGAAAATTTTATTTATTTTGAAAGTGGTGCAAGTCCATTTTTTGTTATTTCGAGAAAATTAAAAATTAGCATATTAGTCAATTGAAAAATATAAATTAATTATGTGAAGTCTGGCAATGTTTATACTAATTTATTAATATGTCAATTGATTATATAAATTTCTTTTGGGCGAATTTAACTAAAATAATATATATTTACGGGCTGCAAATGAACGTTCACCACTTTCATAATTTGTAATATTAAAATTTGACAATATTTAAAATGTTCAATTTTGACGATTCAAATAATTGCATTTTTAATGTCAACAATTTAATTAATTTAATTTCCAGTGTTAATATTTTCTATAATTTAATATGACGATTTTGAATTTTTATTCAATTTCATTTTCATTGGCGAAACTACATAATTCGAAATTTAGTAATTTTGTTCCATAAATTGGTTTAATTTTTAGTTATGAATTTCAAGCATTTCCAATGTTTACATTTTTATCCGTTGTTAAATTTAATTGTAAACATATAAAGAAAGAAATGTCAATTTGTCAATTAATTTAATATACCGAGTGTCCCAAAAGAAAGTTTTCTGTATTTATTCATTCAAATCCTAACGATAACATTTCATCATTTTTAATTTTTTCAATTTCTACATTTCACATAATTTCAATTTTACTGTAGAAACGTTACAATTTTTTCATTTATTTAATATTTAACTGTAAAATTTAACAATTTTAAAAATATCGACCGTTTATTTTCAAAGTGACGCAAATCCATTTTTTGCCCTTTCGAAAAAATTAAAACGCAATTTCTTTTCCTGGCCAATTTTCAATTAAACAAAGCATTAGCATTTTTGAGATATTAAATATTATCTAGTTATAAGTAAAAAAGTTACACTAAGTTAATCACGAATTATGTGATATCGCATTTTTTAAAAGAATCAAATTACACCACTTTCAAAATAAACGGTCCATATATATATTGCATGTGATGCCGTATTATTTTACACATTATATTTTTGTATGTTATGTTGTATTTGTATATATCATGTTATTATGCACGTTACTATTCCATTACTGGTATATTATATATATGTATGCGCTGAATATTTTGTACTTTTCAGTAATACAAATTTTTTAGTAATACAATAATACAAAGTGTATTATTGTATTACTAACATATATACTATTACTAACGTATATATACTTTAATACTTTAAGTTAATCACGAATTATGTGATATCTCATTTTTTAAAAGAATGGGCTGGTGTCATTTTCAAAATAAACGGTCCAATTTTATCAAATGCGTCGGTTTTCGAGAAATAGTCGAGATTTCGCGTCCGAGGCATAAGAAGGTGATCTGTCGAGATGATCTCGTGGCGATAGTCTCGTGCGGCGAGTTGCCAAACTCTCTCCTGCCTTCCTTCCTTCAATCCGCGGACCGATTCGCCGTTACACTTGGCCGATGACGTAACCGGAAGTCGCATTGGCAGGAGGCCGGTTAACACTAAACGTAGGGACTTTCAAAATTTACCCTAAAATCGTACATTCATTCTTAACGCGTTGCCGCAAATGACCGATCTTTGGTGACACGTAGGAAAACGTCGTGCACATTTTAGTCAATAAAAAAAAGAACATCGTTAGTACCAAGTGTACTAACGCATACACTTGTTAATTATTGACTAATACATTGAAAGAAAAGGTATAGCATGCCAGACAACGTATCAATTGTTCTTTTATGCGATTTCTCATGCTTTACCGGTTCGAAACACTATCTATCGACAATTTCATAAATCAACGACATTTCTACAGTTTAGAGATTTGCTAATAGAATCACTGATCGCATCTACCTAATACTGAAATTTCTGGAAAGAATTTAGCGGCATTAACCACTGACATCGACAAATTGTCCACAACATTTCTTGGAAAAGATACCTCCGCCTGTTGATTTTCGGCGGAAAACTTATTTTTCACGTTGTAGACAATGTTCGACCAACCGAATTAGAAAAGAAACGTCATATAGATGTAAAACTTGTCCGCATAAACCAGCACTGTGTCCAGAATGCTTCGAATCCTATCGTTTATAATGCTTTCTTGTATGTACGTAATTTGTTTCCTGAATTAATGTTACTTCATTTTTGCTATTTTATAAGTAAAATAAATTACAAATTATAATTTTGTTTCAAACTGATTTTCTTGTGTTAAGGATTACGCTTATTTACTCTCTTTTATTCGTAGGAATCATTTTGAATTAGTAAAGCAAATGCCGTATGGTCAAAAACTGTGGCCAAATGTGATAATTTTCACTTCCAAACATACCAACTTACACTCGATTCCATCTGGCAGTCATAAACAATTGAAAAAAAAAATGTGTTTCTGAGCACGATCATCAAATTAAAAGTGTGCGGCAACGGGTTAAAAGAAATAAGAATGAAGGTACGATTTTAGAGAAAATGTTGAAAGAACGAAAGAAACGTTCGTTTGACTTTCTGTAAATTTGCATGTCATCTGTTTATTTAATTACTCGCTTTAATGAATGAGGAATTTGTTTCTGAAAATCAACGTTAATTTCATGGTAAGGGTAGGTAGGTGTAAAGTACCGGTATGTTTAGTGTTAATATTTTCGTTTGACAGAATTGATGACGCACCGTGTGTGTCACGACAAAAAATTTGTGAAATTTTCATATTTCACTGCATTAAATTCGATGACGCACCGTATGCGTCATTACAAGAAATACAACAAATTTCAATATTCCACTCCATTAAAATTGATGACGCACCGCAATGTGTCATGACAAAAAATACAAAAAATTTCACTGTAATTGATGACGCACCATATGCGTCACCAAAAAAATATTTTCAAAACATATTTTCTTGCGGCAAAACTGATGACGCACCGTATGCGTCATGGCGAAAATTTTGAGAAATTTTAATATTTCACTCCATTAAATTGATGACGCACCTTATGCGTCATGACAAAAATAGAAAAAATGTCAATTATCCACTCCACTAAAACTGATGACACACCACATGCGTCACGACAAAAAATTTGAGAAACTTTAATATTTCACCCCATTAAAATTGATGACGCACCGTATGCGTCACGACGAAATATTTGAAAACTTGACTCCATCAAAATTGGTGACGCACCATATGCGTCATGACGACAAACTTGAAAATTCTAAAGCATGGAATTGGTTGTTTCATAAAATTTTTTAATTTTTTTTTGGTATGAATGCATATGTTTGATTTTATATATTGTTATTATGTATACTTATGTTTATATTTACAATGCACTTACTATATATTATGTATGGTACATTTAAAGCGTGGATTCAGTTATTTCATAAAATAACTGTTTTTTTTCGCGAATTACGTAATTGAAACAGTTAAGTATCCCAGTGTGTAATAGACGTATAATTTCGCAGTTTACCTAGTTATTTTGTGAAATGACTAGTTTACTTTAAACTAGTTAATAATAGACGGTTAAAGTGAAAAATAAACGAATTCACGTTAAAATAAGTACGTCGGTTTATAAATATACTGGTGATAAATAGTTCAAGTCTTCCGAAAAACTCGTTTCATATTACGAATAGAGTAATTGGAAAACGTTAAAGAAAAAAGAATAATTAAGAATATGATATTATTGATCGATTAGTGGAACAGTAATAAAAATTCACAGAATATAGTGCGGCAATAATTATATCTAATTTTTACTTAAATTAAAAAAATGTTATCTTATTATAATGTAAAACATATTTATATATTTATATATTTGTTATAAAATAAGGAACTTTTGCGTGCTGTATTTAATAATAACACGAATAGGCGATCGTTATTCCATAAAATAACTGGTTCACTCGTAGAATTCTATAGTTTTATACATTTTAACAGATTTAATTAGGTTATTAATACATTAACTAGTTAGCCATCACTACTACGGAATAAATTAAATTTCCAATTTGCATTTACTGCAAAACATAAGACGTTTGCAAATCGTGCTGGAAAAATATAATTTTACTCTCAAACTTCAAAAATTGCAAAACCATAAAATAAATGCCATCATTACCGCAACATTCAATTTTATTTTAGAATCAAATTGTCGTAAAACATCAAAGTTTGCAAATCGTACTGACAAAATATAATTGGACTTCTAATTTTTAATAAGTGCAAAATATAAAAGCAATGCCATCATTAATACAAAATAAATTAAAATTCCAATTTGCGTTTACTGCTAAACAAACATTTAACTCCCCCTTCTTTACCTCTGCCCCCCCCCCCTCCCGAAATCCCATTCAACTTCGGAGCATCTAAATCTCAGTCTCAAATTGCATTTTTGCTTCCATTCACCGTAAAATATGCAGATCGTGGCGAAGTTTATTCATATTCATAAGCATTACATGTATATGTATAATTATAACTTTATACATATAATAGTGTATACGAATTCAAATATTAAAATATATATATATTTGAAAATATATACTTGTGTGTCATTGCAATTACATACTATTAAATCAAAAATATTTTATTATTGTTCACATAATTTATTTTTCAATTTCCCACACATTTGGATTCCAAAAATAAAAAATTCATTATATAATAATACGTTTATCATATAGTGACTTCTATTATGATAATTTATTTTGATATTTATTAGTCTACCTTCTGAGTAAATGGACGAAAATTCAGCTTCCGGCGGTTCGGTTACGGAAATTTATGAATTAGGAATGATCGAATTTGGTTGCGGGGGAAAAATGGCGAAAAAACTCAAGCGTCAGAAGGAAACGAACGAGAAAGGAATTGCGCTAAACTCGCATACACTTGACCTTTATTTAATCCGCGTACCATCTCGATGCACGCATCTGCACATATGCATACCGGGTGCATCAAAAAGTAAAGAGAAGGAAAAAAGTAAAGTCGAAAATTATTATTACATATTTGTGTTATGAGTATTTTTTAAATTTATTTTCTATAATAATTCGACGCCCGCTTGATATTTGTGTAAAAATGCAAGATTGGCAAATTTGGAATTTTGGCGGTTCTTTATAAAATTTTGAACATTTTCAATTTCGGAAGCGTGGAAATTAAAAAATGTGCAAATTTGATGTTAATAAATAAAACGAAAACAAAAAAAAATGTTCTAATTTGAAACTTACGGAATATTGCAAAATTTGGTTCTTGAGAATTATAAATTTAATTGTGCACATTCTCCATTTGAAGCGTGAAAATTCAAAGTTTTCTAATTTGACGTTCGACGAAAATAAAAAATTTCCTAAGTTGAAACTTACAGAGCAACGCAAAAATTGATGTTTGTCAATTACCAATAAATATATATAACAAGTCAAATATAAATTTCCTGATTCGATATTCGATGAAAATCAGACAGTTTTTAATTTTAATTATAAAAACATAAATATTTTTTTCTTCATCGGCGTTTAAAAATGCGACATTGAGAAATTTGGAATTTCGACGACTGTAAGTATAATTTAGTACATTTTCAATTTCAAGGCGTGAAAATTCAAAATTTCCTACTTTGAAACTTGCAAATTCGACATTTTTGCGTTCGATAATTTTGCAAAATTTCGCATTTTAATCATTGTACATTTCATTTTCTACAGTTTTAATTTCCAAGAGCGAAAATTAAAAAATCCCCTATTCCGACGTATGACGAAATTAACAAAATTCTTAATTTGAAAGATGCGGATTCGACATTTTTTGATTTGGCATGTAAAAATGGAAGATTGCATAATTTGACATTTTGACGAGTGTAAATATGATTTTACACATTCTCAATTTTGAAGAGCGAAAATTAAAAAGTTTTCTAATCCGATATTCGACAAAAATCAAACATTTCTTAATTTAAATCTTCCCAATTTAATTTTTTTCCTACGGTATACAGATATAAAAAAAATATTTCTCGTAAATTTCAAACGTATGCTATACATATTTTTAAATATGAAGGAAATAAAATATGTTAATTTAAACAAACATCCGACTGCAGAAAATAACTTCTATCTCAACGCGTAACTTTATTACAATCATATTATTTATGTAACATACAACTACTATAAATACATAATTACATAATTCATTTAACGCGCAGAAAAAAAAGAATTTTGACAAAAAAAAAGACATTAATTTTGAAGCTATTCTTAGTAAAGGAAATTATTAACTAAAAAACACATAATTACATAATTCACTTAACGCACACCAAAAAAAAATCATTTTGATAAAAACAAGAAAATAATTATGAAGCTAATTCTCAGTAAATAAATTATTAATTATTGTATATATACAAACATTTTGATAATAACACGAAAATAATTATGAAACTAATTCTCAGTAAATAAAAATATCAGCTGCAAACACATAATTACATAATTCATTCAACGCGCAACAAAAAAAATAATTTTGATAAAAACAAGAAAATAATTATGAAGCTAATTCTCAGTAAAAAAAATATTAACTACAAACACATAATTACATAATTTACTTAACGCACATCAAAAATAAATAATTTTTATAAAAACAAGAAAATCATTTTGAAGCTATTTTCAGTGAGAAAAATTATTAACTACAAACATATAATTACATAATTCACTTAACGAACACCACAAAAATGATTTCGACAAAAACGAGAAAATAATTTTGAAGCTGCTCTCAATAAAAAAATTATTAACTACAAATACATAATTAGATAATTCATTCAACGCGTACCAAAAGAATAATTTTGACAACAACAAGAACATAATTATGAAGCTAATTCTCAGTAAAAAGAATATTAACTACAAACATATAATTACATAATTTACTTAACGCACATCAAAAATAACATTTTGATAAAAACAAGAAAAATATTTTGAAGGTAACTCTCAGTAAAAAGAAATGATTGAAATTTTCCATCACATTCGACACTGTCCTCCATGTGTCCCCATACATCCCCATAGCGAACCCCATGGGCGCGAATTTCCTCGTGACCTTTTTATTCCGTCGTCCGCCTTTTTATTTTCGTAACATCCTCTAATTAGCGCTCGACTTCGCGCGATAGAAAAGGACGGGGGAAATAGCGAAATAGCGAAATAGCGAAGATAACGGCCGTGCATTGTTCTTCTGAACTCGCGCAAGCCATGCAAACGTCGCTTTTAACTACCGGGTGTATGTAATATACACAAAACACCATGGCACAAACTAATCACCATCGACATTAAAATATAAAAAATTAGATGCATTATTAAAATTTTTTAAATTTAATACAATTAAACAATTTTAATATTTTACAATTTTAGAATTTTCATGTTTTAGAATTTTAGAATTTTAATATTTTAGAATTTTACAATTTTAATATTTTAGAATTTTACAATTTTAACATTTTAGAATTTTAGAATTTTAAATTTTAATATTTCAGAATTCTAGAACTTTAATATAATTTTAGAATTTAATAGAATTGAATACATTTTTAGGACTTAAATTATAAAGTTCTCATTATTTTTTGATAATAGGAAGATAAAGTGTAAAACCGTAATTTCGATGTGCGTCAATTTTTATGAGGGTACTCGATATGACGTATACGGAGCGTCAACAGTTTTCATATTTTTTTTACTAATAGCCATTTGGAAACTAAATTTGTATTTTCGGTGTTCATAAATATTTCTAAGTTTTTTCTAGTGTGTATTTTCTATAATCCGTGGAATAGTATACTGTATCGCAGATAAATTAGATGCATTATTCAAATTTTAAGAATGTAATATCATTTTAGCGTTTAATGGAAGTTAATATATTTTTAGAATTTAAAATTATAAGGTTTTCATTATTTTTCGATAATAGTAAGATATTCTGTATCGCAATGGAGTTTTAATAAAATTTTGTCAGTACAATACAATTTTCATTTTTAAATTACTATTAAAAAATAAGATTAAAAGTCGTGACGCACCGTATGCGTCATAGCAGGCACTCCCCCGATAAAATTCCACTAAAAATTAATTAAGGTATAGAATACTATTCCACGTACTATAGAAAATTCACACAAAAAAACTCACAAGAATTCACGAACATCGAATATACAATTTTAATTTTCAAATGACTCTTAATAAAAAGAACAAAAATTCTTGACGCACCGTATGCGTCATACTCTGCACTCCCCCGACAAAATTCCACTAAAACTCAATTGATTTACAGAAAACCATTCCAGGGATTATAGAAAATTTACACTAAAAAAAATCTCACAAAAATTCACAAAAATTCTCAAAAAGAAAAATGACCCGTACTAAAAAGAACAAAAATGTTTGACGCACTGTGTGCGTCATAGTCTGCATTCCCTCACAAAATTCTACTAAAAATGACACTAATAAAAACTCACAAATATTCATGAACATCGGAAATACAATTATAGTTTTCAAATGATAATTAATAAAAAATTATTCATAACTGTTTATGAACACCGAAAATACAATTTTACTTTTCAAATTACTTAAAAAGAATAAAAATGCATGACACACCGTATGCGTCATGTCCAACACTGCCCTGGACAAAATTCTAATAAAAATCAATTGATTTACAGAATATCATTTCGCAGACTATGTAAACTTCACATTAAAAAAAATGTCACAAAATTTCACAAATACCGAAAATACAATTGTAGTTTTCAAATGACTACTAATAAAAAAGTATTCACAAATATTCGTGGACACCGAAAATGCAATTCTAGTTTTCAAATGACTATTAATAAAAACTTATACATAAATATCCACGAATACCGAAAATACAATTTTACTTCCCAAATGATTCTTAATAAAAAGAATAAAATTCGTAAAATATCCTACATTTCTCCGACAAAATTTGACTAAAAATCAATTGATGTACAGAATACAATTCCACGAACCATAGAAAATTCACACTAAAAAGACACCCACAAATATTCATGAACACCGGAAATACAATTTTAGTTTCCAAATGATTCTAGTTGAAAATAATAAAAATGCGTGACGCACCGTATGCGTCACAATACTTTTTCATAGTAAAAATCAATTGACATATAGAACTCTATTCCACGAATTATAGACTGCTCACTCTAAAAAAAATATAAAAAAATCACGAACACCGAAAATACAATTTTCGTTTTTAATTGCCTTCTAATAAAGAAAGATTGAAAACCGTTGACGCACCGTATGCGTCATGCCCTGTATTAACAGACAAAATTCCACTAATAATAAATTAACACACAGAATACCCTCCATCAAACTATAGAAAATTCACACTAAAAGAAGTCATAAAAATCCTTAAACACCGAAAATACAATTTTCATTTGTTAATGACTCTTAATAAAAAGAATAAAAATTCTTGACGCACCGTATGCGTCATGCCCAATATTCCCCCGATAAAATTCCACTAAAAATCCATTAACACACAAAATACGCTTCCACGGACTATAGAAAATTCCCACTAAAAAAAATTTCACAAAAATTCACGAAAATCAAAAACATTATTTTTATTTTTAAATGACTCTTAATAAGAAAATAATAAGAATGCTTGACGCACCCTATGCGTCATACCCTGCGTTCTCCATAACAAAATTCGACTAAAAATCACACTAATAAAAACTCACAAATATTTACGAAAAAACACAATCTTTATTTTTAAATGACTCTTAATCAGAAATAAAAAAACTGCTTGACGCACCGTATGCGTCACAATACTCTTCCATTAATATCACCACAACAAAAAAGTTCACAAAATTCGTTTAACTCTTAAATTGCCTATTAACAAAAATGTATAGCAACCATTGACGCACCGTATGCGTCATACCCTGCATTTTACTGAACAAAATTCTACTAAAAATCAATTGATGTACAAAACACCATTCCACAGACTATAAACTACCCACACTTTTAAAAAAATGTCCCCAAAATTCCTCACATTCAATCTACAATTTTGATCCACTATTATTGAAAAGAATTAAAAATGCTTGACGCACCGTGTGCGTCATATCTAATATTCCACCAACAAAATTCCACTAAGAATCCATTACCACACAAAATACGCTTCCACGGACTATAGAAAATTCACACTAAAATGCAATGTCACAAAAATTCCCGAAAATCAAAAATACAATTTTATTTTTCAATGACAATTAATAAAACATAATAAAAATGTTTGACGCACCATATGCGTCATACGCTATGTTTCACCTAAAAAAGTCATAAAGAAAAGTCATAAAAAAATTCCATAAAAATTATTAAAAAATTATTTAAAAAAAAAATCGTTGACGCACCGTGTGCGTCATGTCCAATATTCCACCGACAAAATCCCACCAAAAATCAATTGACACCCAGAATACTTTTTCACAGAAATGTCTATAACGAAAAAAGTCACAAACACCGTTTCATTCTTAAATTAAAAATATAATTTTCCATTGAAATGCGTCATTAAAGAAACGTGCAGCAAAATGATCCCTTGCCGCACAGACACTACGTCCGATTATTATAATGAGCGTCCTTCCGCGAACGTCGATCCTCGTAATTTCAATGAAAGGTAACACCACCTGAGAAAATCTTCTTCGCGTACATCAAAAACGGATATTTATTCTTAAACTGCCTATTAACAAAAACGTTGATGCAGGAATGTAATCGCATGAATTCGCGAGCAGCTAATTTTTTTACGCGGTTATTTCACGGTATTAAATTATTCAGTTAACAATATCAAAATACGGTTCCGGGCTGACTATAGAAAATTCACACTAAAAAAATTTTACAAAAATTCATGAAAATCGAAAATACAATTTTAATTTTTAAATGACTTTAATAAAAACACAATAACAATGCTTGACGCACCGTATAGTCGGCACAACTATAAAGCATTTCTCGACAAATAGTCGGCACTAAAAATCGATTGATGTAGTCATGAATACCATTCCCGACAAACTATAGTCGGCAAGATATCGTATACTAAATATATAACTATAGTCACATTGACATTCACTGAATATATCGCCGACTATACACGCTATTTTACACGCCAAATAAAAAAATGTCAAATGCAGAAATGTTAAATAAATAGTACCAAATTTTACGAATTTATTAATTTCGTCGAAGGTCGAGTACACATTTTTTTAATTGACAATTCATAATTTTACTTTTAAAAAAAAACTAAAAATTCATTAATTTCGTCGAACGTCGAAATAGACAATTTTTTAAAACGCTTCGTAATCGATAATATGCAAAATTACATTTATAATTGTCAAACGGCATATTTTGCAATGTTTTGCTTTTACACCCTCACAAAATTTCGAATGCAGAAATGTTAAATTCGAAAGTTCCAAAATACTCTGAATTTATTAATTTGATTTTTTTTTTATTTGCACGCTTTGAAAAAGATGTTCAAAATTACATTTACAATTGTCAAACAGCAAATTTTGCAATTTTACATTTTTAAACGTAAAATGAAAAAATGCAGATATATAAAACAGAGTAAATATTCGCGCCGATTATAGTCGGCATGAAAATGGCATTGATGTATGTGCCGACTATAGTCGGCACGCGTATAATCCATTGATGTATAAAAGCCGACTATAGTCGGCACACGTATAATCATGAATACACCGACTATAGTCGGCATGAAAATTTTATTATTCAAATGACTATAGTCGGCATAAAACGAATAAAAATGCGCCGACTATAGTCGGCACTGACGTCATATGTTATATGCGCCGACTATAAAGCCGAAAGAATTTTACACGCCAAATAAAAAAACGTCAAATGCAGAAATGTTAAATACAATAGTACCAAATTTAAATTTATTAATTTCGTCGAAGGTCGAGTTGGACATTTTTTTAATTGACAATTCAAAATTTCACTTTTAAAATTCAAAAATGAGTTTATTAATTTCGTCGAACGTCGAATTAGACAATTTTTTTAATTTTCACGCTTCGCAATCGATAAGATGCAAAATTACATTTATAATTGTCAAACCGCATATTTTGCAATGTTTTGCTTTTACACGCCGAATACAAAATTTCAATAAAAATGTTAAATTCGAAAGTTTCAAGTTACGAATTTATTAATTTGATTTTTTTTTTTATTTGCACGCTTTGAAATTGAAAATGTTCAAAATTACATTTACAATTGTCAAAATGCAAAAAAAATTTTACATTTTTAATGAAAAAAAATATATAATAAAAAAAGATTCGCGCCGACTATAGTCGGCATGAAAATGGCACTGATGTATGTGCCGACTATAGTCGGCACGCGTATAATACAGAGTAAATACTCGCGCCGACTATAGTCGGCACACGTATAATGTTGAGGAATACAGGCGCCGACTATAGTCGGCATGAAAATAGTATAGATGTATGCGCCGACTATAGTCGGCATAGACATCGTATACTGCCAATATATGCGCCGACTATAGTCGGCATTGACATTGTATGCTGTGAATATATGCGCCGACTATAGCCGACGTTAATTTACACGCCAAATAAAAAAATGTCAAATGCAGAAATGTTAAATACAATAGTACCAAATTTACGAATTTATTAATTTCGTCGAAGGTCGAGTTAGGACATTTTTTTAATTGACAGTTCATAATTTTCACTTTTAAATTCAAAAACTCTGAGTTTATTAATTTCGTCGAACGTCGAATTAGACAATTTTTTTTAATTTTCACGCTTCGTAATCGATAATATGCAAAATTACATTTATAATTGTCAAACCGGCATATTTTGCAATGTTTTGCTTTTACACGCCCAATACAAGAATTTCGAATGCAGAAATGTTAAATTCGAAAGTTCCAAGTTTTTATTAATTTGATTTTTTTTTATTTGCACGCTTTGAAATTGAAAATGTTCAAAATTACATTTACAATTGTCAAACAGCAAATTTTGCAATTTTACATTTTTACACGTAAAGTGAAAAAATGTAGATATATAATGCAGAGTAAATATTCGCGCCGATTATAGTCGGCATGAAAATGGCATTGATGTATGTGCCGACTATAGTCGGCACGCGTATAATACAGAATAAATACTCGCGCCGACTATAGTCGGCACACGTATAATGTAGAGGAATACAGGCGCCGACTATAGTCGGCATGGAAATGGTATAGATGTGTGCGCCGACTATAGTCGGCATAGATATCGTATACTGCCAATATATGCGCCGACTATAGTCGGCATTGACATTGTATGCTGTGAATATATGCGCCGACTATAGCCGACGCTATTTTACACGCCAAATAAAAAAATGTCAAATGCAGAAATGTTAAATACAATAGTACCAAATTTACGAATTTATTAATTTCGTCGAAGGTCGAGTTAGGACATTTTTTTAATTGACAATTCATAATTTTCACTTTTAAATTCAAAAACTCTGAGTTTATTAATTTCGTCGAACGTCGAATTAGACAATTTTTTTAATTTTCACGCTTCGTAATCGATAATATGCAAAATTACATTTATAATTGTCAAACGGCATATTTTGCAATGTTTTGCTTTTACACGCCCAATACAAGAATTTCGAATGCAGAAATGTTAAATTCGAAAGTTCCAAGTTAGGAATTTATTAATTTGATTTTTTTTTTATTTGCACGCTTTGAAATTGAAAATGTTCAAAATTACATTTACAATTGTCAAACAGCAAATTTTGCAATTTTACATTTTTACACGTAAAATGAAAAAATGCAGATATATAATGCAGAGTAAATATTCGCGCCGATTATAGTCGGCATGAAAATGGCATTGATGTATGTGCCGACTATAGTCGGCACGCGTATAATACAGAGTAAATACTCGCGCCGACTATAGTCGGCACACGTATAATGTAGAGGAATACAGGCGCCGACTATAGTCGGCATGAAAATGGTATACATGTATGCGCCGACTATAGTCGGCATAGATATCGTATACTGCCAATATATGCGCCGACTATAGTCGGCATTGACATTGTATGCTGTGAATATATGCGCCGACTATAGTCGGCATTGATATCGTATACTGTGAATATATGCGCCGACTATAGTCGGCATTGATATCGTATGCTGTGAATATATGCGCCGACTATAGTCGGCATAAATATCGTATACTGCCAATTTATGCGCCGACTATAGTCGGCATGAATAAGATATACTGTGATATATGCGCCGACTATAGTCGGCATTGATATAATCTGCAGGTATGTAAATAACGATAGCTGCGGTGTGCATTATTGAACTTTTATAGAAAAATTATATTAATTACATGTGCTTGCATTTTTACAAAATCGATAAATAATACCAGAAGAATTTGCATAAATAATTGCAGAGTGAAGCCGTAGATTCCGGAAGAATATTCAAAAATTATTGTAGAATATATAATTTACCGTAAATTTCTGCACGACCGAAGGAAAATCGTTCAAATAATTTCAGAGACCAACGAATTTTTTATAATTAAATTATTATTCTATTTTTATTATGTTTCTATTACATTTTTACTATCGTTATATTGTATTATATCTTTATTTTATTTTCATTATATTTAAATTTATATTATAACCAAATTTAATCGAAACAATTTATTTTACGAACCACAAAAATAATTCTCGAAATCCAAAGAGGATAATTGTGCCCATAATTATGAAAGTGGTCTAAGTCATATATTTCTCGTTTCGAGATATTTAATGAATTGCATTTGAATAAATTAAAAAATATTTTTACATTATGCGACATTTTAATTTATAATTTTATTAGTCTTAATTAATGGAAATTTACTATGAATATGAAATTTTGTGTGAATTTTATACGATAATATTATTTTTAAAGATTGAATTGACTTAGACCATTTTCAAAATTAACTGAATGTCCTATAAATGACTTAAAGCAATAAAGAACTTTGAGTTTTATTTGAAACAATAATTTGATTGAAATAATTCGTGAACATTTATTACATTTATTAATTATTTTTAAACAGTAATCCATTTTTATCATTATTTCGAGTATTTAAGATTCTTAAAATGTTCCTAAAAAACTGGAGGGATGTACGGTAGTAAACTCATAATATCTTTATGTTTTTCTTCCGATACTGGTCTAATGGTGGTGTATAATGGTAGTAATTTAATATTTCCGTATATTTTTGGTCTTCCTTTTTTAGGTGAAAGATCCAAAACGTGAAATTTAGAATCATCTAAAGATGTTTTATAGAACATTTTATAAGGTTCATTTTTCAAGAATCTCATCCATTGAATTTGTAGCCAAGAGACAGATTCACCCGCGGTATTTTTTACTCTTCTTGTTATTGATTAAACCGGAATGAAGTTGTCGTTACTATTAAAATTTGATTGTCATTTATTTTATTATGTAGTTCAGAAACGCGTCAAAGAAGGCCACGTGCCATTTTCAAGTTGTTTATATAATTTATTTAAATTTTTGACTTAGACCACTTTCATAATTAAAACTAAATGAATTCCATATAATGTTGAAATTACAACCACTATCTAATGGCTCATTTTTGACAATTTCGTAAAAATTACATTGAATAAATTTAGTTAAAAATAATGTGGTATGAAATAACTGATAAACTCATTTTTTTTAAATTTTGACTTAGACCACTTTCATAATTATGGGCACAATTCGCAAAAGTAATTTTACTAAATAATCGTCAATATAATTCCACTGTAAATTTTTCGAAACAATTAGGGGAAATTATGCGCCGACTAAAGTCGGCATGGATATAAAGCATTATTTAATTTTACGCCGACTATAGTCGGCATGGATATAATGCATTGTGTAATTTTGCGCCGACTATAGTCGGCATGGATATAATGCACCGTGTAATATTGTGCCGACTAAAGTCGGCATGAATTTAATGCATTCTGTATTTTGCGCCGACTATAGTCGGCATGGGTGTTATTGAGGGGAAATTATGTGCCGACTAAAGTCGGCATGGATATAAAGCATTATTTAATTTTACGCCGACTATAGTCGGCATGGATATAATGCATTGTGAAATTTTGCGCCGACTATAGTCGGCATGGATATAATGCACCGTGTAATATTGTGCCGACTAAAGTCGGCATGAATTTAACGCATTCTGTATTTTGCGCCGACTATAGTCGGCATGTGTGTTATTGAGGGGAAATGATGTGCCGACTAAAGTCGGCATGGATATAAAGCATTATTTAATTTTACGCCGACTATAGTCGGCATGGATATAATGCATTGTGTAATTTTGCGCCGACTATAGTCGGCATGGATATAATGCACCGTGTAATATTGTGCCGACTAAAGTCGGCATGAATTTAAAGCATTCTATATTTTGCGCCGACTATAGTCGGCATGTGTGTTATTGAGGGGAAATTATGTGCCGACTAAAGTCGGCATGGATATAAAGCATTATTTAATTTTACGCCGACTATAGTCGGCATGAATATAATGCATTGTGTAATTTTACGCCGACTATAGTCGGCATGGATATAATGCACCGTGTAATATTGTGCCGACTAAAGTCGGCATGAATTTAATGACTATAGTCGGCATGGGTGTTATTGAGGGGAAATGATGTGCCGACTAAAGTCGGCATGGATATAAAGCATTATTTAATTTTACGCCGACTATAGTCGGCATGGATATAATGCATTGTGTAATTTTGCGCCGACTATAGTCGGCATGGATATAATGCACCGTGTAATATTGTGCCGACTAAAGTCGGCATGAAGTTAACGCATTATATATAGTCGGCATGGGTGTTATGGGATATTATGTGCCGACTAAAGTCGGCATGGATAGAATGCATTATTTAATTTTACGCCGACTATAGTCGGCATACTTATATATGCTTATATGCGCCCATAATTATGAAAGTGGTCTAAGTCAAAATTAAAAAAAAATGAGTTTATCAGTTATTTCATACCACATTATTTTTAACTAAATTTATTCAATGTAATTTTTACGTAATTGTCAAAAATGAACCATTAGATAGTGGTTGTAATTTCAACATTATATGGAATTCATTTAGTTTTAATTATGAAAGTGGTCTAAGTCAAAAATTTAAATAAATTATATAAACAACTTGAAAATGGCACGTGGCCTTCTTTGACGCGTTTCTGAACTACATAATAAAATAAATGACAATCAAATTTTAATAATAACGACAATTTCATTCCGGTTTATAATCAATAACAAGAAGAGTAAAAAATACCGCGGGTGAATCTGCCTCTTGGCTACAAATTCAATGGATGAGATTCTTGAAAAATGAACCTTATAAAATGTTCTATAAAACATCTTTAGATGATTCTAAATTTAACGTTTTGGATCTTTCACCTAAAAAAGGAAGACCAAAAATATACGGAAATATTAAATTACTTCCATTATACACCACCATTAGACCAGTATCGGAAGAAAAACATAAAGATATTATGAGTTTACTACCGTACATCCCTCCAGTTTTTCAGGAACATTTTAAGAATCTTAAATACTCGAAATAATGATAAAAATGGATTACTGTTTAAAAATAATTAATAAATGTAATAAATGTTCACGAATTATTTCAATCAAATTATTGTTTCAAATAAAACTCAAAGTTCTTTATTGCTTTAAGTCATTTATAGGACATTCAGTTAATTTTGAAAATGGTCTAAGTCAATTCAATCATTAAAAATAATATTATCGCATAAAATTCACACAAAATTTCATATTCATAGTAAATTTCCATTAATTAAGACTAATAAAATTATAAATTAAAATGTCGCATAATGTAAAAATATTTTTTAATTTATTCAAATGCAATTCATTAAATATCTCGAAACAAGAAATATATGACTTAGACCACTTTCATAATTATGGGCACATATATGGGCGTCCAATGCAAAAACGGCGGGAGCAAAGTTGTACATATATGGGCGACGTCTATGGGCGACGAATATAATATTAGGTGTACAACTTTGCTCCCGCCGTTTTTTGCATTGGACGAAAGGGAAAAACACACGTCAAATATTAATATCAAAACATAAGATTAAAATTGATATTTTTCATGGTAACGCATACGGTGCGTCAGAAAAAAAATTAAGAGGAACTTTTCGGTGAGCCATGTAACTTTTCGGCGAGAAATTTCTCGCATTCGAACGTCATGGTGTGGAACGGAGAGGAGTCGTTTTCGTTCGCCTTGGGACTTGAACGTTGGTTAAGGCTCTTGCGACATCGATTACGTTCTCTTTGTTCTCTAATCCGAAGCGTTTCCGCTTTTTCAGGCGGAAAGAGGCGCGAGATGTAAAGTAGGCAGGATTTTTACGAAAAGAACGACGAGCCGCCCGACATGGACTGAAAACCATGGCAAAAACCATGGAAAACAGTCCCGAATGCCAAAATCTAATAAAAACGAAATAATAATAAACTCTATGTCACTTACATTATTTTGAAAGTGGTGCAAGTTTGTCGGGAGAAAATATTAAAATTTTTTGTCATGACGCATATGGTGCGTCATGAATTTTGTCGGGGGAAAATATTAAAATTTTTCAACATGACGCATACGGTGCGTCATGAATTTTGTATGGAGAAAATATGAAAATTTTTCGTCATGACGCACGAGGTGCGTCATCAATTGTAACAAATATAAATTTTAAGATTGAAAATATTTTTCAACATGACGCATACGGTGCGTCATCAAATTTGATGCAGTCAAATATTAAATTTCGTCCAATGTTTCTTCATGACGCATACGCTGCGTCATCTATTTTGACGAAAGCAAATTTTTAAATTGACAATATTTTTCAACATGACGCAACGTGACGCATACGGTGCGTCATCATATTTGATGAAGTCAAATATTAAAAATATCTCAAATTTTTCGACATGACGCATGAGGTGCGTCATCAATTTTGACAGATGCAAATTTTAAAATTAACAATATTTTTCAACATGACGCATACGGTGCGTCATCATATTTGATGAAGTCAAATATTAAAAATATCTCAAATTTTTCGACATGACGCATGAGGTGCGTCATCAATTTTGACAGATGCAAATTTTTAAATTGACAATATTTATCAACATGACGCATATGGTGCGTCATCATATTTGATGAAGTGAAATATTAAAAATATCTCAAATTTTTCGACATGACGCATGAGGTGCGTCACCAATTTTGACAGAAGCAAATTTTTAAATTGACAGTATTTTTCAACATGACGCACACGGTGCGTCATCAAATTTGATGCAGTCAAATATTAAATTTCGTCCAATGTTTCTTTATGACGCATACGGTGCGTCATCTATTTTGACGAAAGCAAATTTTAAAATTGACAGTATTTTCCAACGTGACGCATACGGTGCGTCATCGTATTTGATGAAGTCAAATATTAAAAATATCTCAAATTTTTCGACATGACGCATGAGGTGCGTCATCAATTTTGCCAGATGCAAATTTTAAAATTGACAATATTTTTCAACATGACGCATATGGTGCGTCATCATATTTGATGAAGTCAAATATTAAAAATATTTCAAATTTTTCGACATGACGCATGAGGTGCGTCATCAATTTTGACAGATGCAAATTTTAAAATTGACAATATTTTTCAACATGACGCACACGGTGCGTCATCATATTTGATGAAGTCAAATATTAAAAATATCTCAAATTTTTCGACATGACGCATGAGGTGCGTCATCAATTTTGACGAAAGCAAATTTTAAAATTCACAATATTTTTCAACATGACGCATACGGTGCGTCATCATATTTGATGAAGTCAAATATTAAAAATATCTCAAATTTTTCGACATGACGCATGAGGTGCGTCACCAATTTTGACAGATGCAAATTTTAAAATTGACAATATTTTTCAACATGACGCATGCGGTGCGTCATCATATTTCATGAAGTCAAATATTAAAAATTTCAAAATTTACCCATGACGCATACGGTGCGTCACCAATTTAAAAATATCTCATTTTTTTCGACAGACGCATGAGGTGCAAATTTTAAAATTGACAATATTTTTCAACATGACGCATGCGGTGCGTCATCATATTTCATGAAGTCAAATATTAAAAATATCTCATTTTTTTCGACATGACGCATGAGGTGCGTCATCAATTTTGACAGAAGCAAATTTTAAAATTGACAATATTTTTCAACATGACGCATACGGTGCGTCATCATATTTGATGAAGTCAAATATTAAAAACATCTCCAATTTTTCGACATGACGCATTAGGTGCGTCATCAATTTTGACAGATGCAAATTTTAAAATTGACAATATTTTTCAACATGACGCATACGGTGCGTCATCATATTTGATGAAGTCAAATATTAAAAATATTTCAAATTTTTCGATATGACGCATAAGGTGCGTCATCAATTTTGCCAGATGCAAATTTTAAAATTTACAATATTTATCAACATGACGCATTAGGTGCGTCATCAATTTTGCCAGATGCAAATTTTAAAATTGACAATATTTTTCAACATGACGCATATGGTGCGTCATCATATTTGATGAAGTCAAATATTAAAAATATTTCAAATTTTTCGACATGACGCATAAGGTGCGTCATGAATTTTGACAGATGCAAATTTTAAAATTGGCAGTATTTTTCAACATGACGCACACGGTGCGTCATCAAATTTGATGCAGTCAAATATTGAATTTCGTCATGACGCATACGGTTTATTTTTTAAAATTGACAATATTTTGCAACATTTTAGTCGTCATCATATTTGACGAAGTCAAATATTAAAAATATCTCAAATTTTTCGACATGACGCATAAGGTGCGTCATCAATTTTGACAGACGCTAATTTTAAAATTAACAATATTTTTCAACATGACGCATACGGTGCGTCATCATATTTGATGAAGTTAAATATTAAAAATATCTCAAATTTTTCGACATGACGCATGAGGTGCGTCACCAATTTTGTCAGATGCAAATTTTAAAATTGACAGTATTTTTCAACATGACGCACACGGTGCGTCATCAAATTTGATGCAGTCAAATATTAATTTTTGTCCAATGTTTCTTTATGACGCATACGGTGCGTCATCTATTTTGACGAAAGCAAATTTTAAAATTGACAGTATTTTCCAACGTGACGCATACGGTGCGTCATCATATTTCATGAAGTCAAATATTAAAAATATATCATTTTTTTCGACATGACGCATAAGGTGCGTCATCAATTTTGACAGATGCAAATTTTTAAATTTTTAATTTTATGTCTATTTTTAATTTTAGTCGGCATCAATATAATAGGCTAGGCTACGTATACCAATGCCGACTATAGTCGGCATGAATATAATAGGCTATGTATACCAATGCCGACTATAGTCGGCATGAATATAATGCTCTGTGTATACCAATGCCGACTATAGTCGGCATGAATATAATACTATGTGTATACTAATGCCGACTATAGTCGGCATCAATATAATACCCTGTGTATACCAACGCCGACTATAGTCGGCATGAATATAATAGGCTGTGTATACGAATGCCGACTATAGTCGGCATGAATATAATACTCCGTGTTTACCAATGCCGACTATAGTCGGCGTGAATATAGTACTCTGTGTATACTAATGCCGACTATAGTCGGCATGAATATAATACTCCGTGTATATCAATGCCGACTATAGTCGGCATGAATATAATGCTCTGTATACCAATGCCGACTATAGTCGGCATGAATATAATACTCTGTATACCAATGCCGACTATAGTCGGCATGAATATAATACTCTGTGTATACCAATGCCGACTATAGTCGGCATGAATATACTAGTCCGTGTATACCAATGCCGACTATAGTCGGCATGAATATAATATACTATAGTCGGCATGAATATAATGCTCTGTGTATACGAATGCCGACTATAGTCGGCATAAATATAATACTCCTTGTATACCATTGCCGACTATAGTCGGCAAATACATATTTCCCATAAGTACAATAAATTCGCAGTAAAATAGACAGTTCAGGACACTCTCTTGCACTGATTTTTATTTCTTCAGTCGAAAAAGACGTTTTCGTGTAGCTAAAGGATTTTTTTTTAAATTGATATATAAAGAATGCTATTATTTGTTTGATGATTAATTAGAAGATTGTGGACTTACCTATCGACAGTAGGCACAGCTTCATGCTTGCCTCCTTTGTGCTCCTTCCCTTATTGTATAACTAGAAAAGGAACAGAAAGAGCACAAATTAGCTAATTAAGAATAACAAGAAAAGTAGGTGTAAATCAGAGAAAATGACAACAACTGCGAAATCCGGTAAAAATGGATTGAGATTCAATAATGTGCGGAATGGTATTTAATGAATCGCCTTGGAAGAAAAGGCAATGACGCACACGGTGCGTCATGGCGTGTGTGCACTTATATTCCATCACAATTGAAAATGAATGACCAGCAGTGTTCTATTCCATAATTTAAGATTCAATAATGTCGAGAATGCTATTTAATAAATCGCATTGGAAGAAAAAGCCATGACGCACACGGTGTGTCATGCTCTATATACACTTAGATTTCATTAAAATCGCAATTGAAAATTAATGACCAGCAGTCTATTATTCCATAATTGAAGTCAAAGAATAGGATTATTGCAGTTAAATCTGAACAAAATAGAAGATTTTGTTAAATTCGCACGGGTACAAAATCAATGATTAAATTATATTTCAATTGTAACGAAATAAAAAATCGCGTTAATTTTCAATATCGGCAATATTACGAATTAAATTAAATTTCAAGGACCCAATTTTAAATTAAATTAAATTTTAAGAATTTAAATTTCAATAGTTGCGAAATGAAAAATTTAATTAAATCAATAATAATTAGAATTAAAATTTCAGTAGCAGCAATTAAAAAATAACAACAAATTATATAATAGTAACAAAATCAAAAATTAAATACAATTTTACAAGTAACAAAATATACAATTAAATCAAGTCCCAATGACACAAAAATAAGAAATGCAATCAAATTTCAATAGTTGCGAAATAAAAAATAAAACAAAATTTTGCAATAACGAAATGTACGCTTAAATCGATTTCCAACGACGCAAAAATAAAATACATTAAATCAAACTTCAATAATGGCGAAATACGGAATTTAATTAAATTTCAGTATCAACAAAATTAGCAATCAAATTGCATTTCAATATCGGCAGAATAAAAAAAATGAATTAACTTTCAATAGTAACAAAATAAAACATTAAATATAAATTTTGCAATAACAAAATATGCAATTAAAATGAGTTCCAATGACACAAAAATATGAAATTAATTCAATTTTCAATAATTACGGAATAAGAAATGTAATTAAATTTCAATATCAACAAATTCAACAATTAAATTGCTTTTCAATAGCAGCAAAATTAGAAAATGGATTAACTTTCAATAGTAACAAAATAAAAAATTAAATAAAAATTGCATATAACAAAATATACAATTAAATCGATTTCCAATGACACAAAAATATGAAATTAAATCAATTTTCAATAATTACGAAATAAGAAATTTAATTAAATTTCAATATCAACAAAATTAGCAATTCAATTGCATTTCAATAACAGCAGAATAAAAAAAATGAATTAACTTTCAATAGTAACAAAACAAAAATTTTAATAAAATTTTGCAAATAACAAAACAAAAAATTTTAATAAAATTTTGCAAATAACAAAATATACAATCAAATCGATTTCCAATGACACAAAAATAAGAGATTAAATACATTTTCAATAGTTGCAAAATACATAATTTAATTAAATATCAATAACAACAAATTCAAGAAATTAAATTGCATTTAAATTGCAGCTGAATTCAAAAATCAATTATCTTTCATTAGTAACAAAATAAAATATTAAATAAAATTTTGCAAATAACAAAATATACAATTAAATCGATTTCCAATGACACAAAAATAAGAAATTAAATCAAGTTTCAATAATTGCGAAATACGAAATTTAATTAAATTTCAATATCAATAAAATTAGCAATTAAATTGCTTTTTAGTAGCAGCAGAATAAAAAAGGATTAACTTGCAATAATAACAAAATGAAACATTTAATAAAATTTTGCAAGTAAAAAATATACAATTGGATCGAGGTCCAAAGACACAAAAATAAGAAATGCAATCAAATTTCAATAGTTGCAAAATAAATAATTTAATTATTATACATTTCGATATCAACAAAATTAGCAATTAAATTGCACTTCAATAGCAGCAAAATAAAAAATGAATTAACTTTCAATAGTAACAAAATAAAAAATTAAATAAAATTTTGCAAATAACAAAACATTTTTTACAATTAAATCAAGTTCCAATGAATAAATAAGAAATTTAATCAAATTTCAATAGTTGCAAAATCAAAAATTTAATTAAATTGCATTTCAATAGCAGCGGAATTAAAATATGGATTAACTTTCAATAGTAACGAAATAAGTAATTTAATTACATTTCAAGAACAAATTCAACGATTAAATTGCACTTCAGTAGCAGCAAAATAGAAAAAAATTAATACACTCTCAACAGTAACAAAAATAAAACATTAAATTCAATTTTGCAAATTACAAAATATACAATTAAATCAAGTTCCAATGAAAAAATAAGAAATTAAATCAAATTTCAATAGTTGCGAAATAAGAAATTTAATTAAATTTCAATATCAACAAATTCAACAATTAAATTGCATTTCAATAGCAGCAGAATTAAAAAATGAATTAAATTCAATGATAAAAAATTAAAAAATTAAATAAAAATTTGCACATAACAATATATATTATATAATTAAAACAAGTTCCAATAAAAGCATAAGAAATTGAACCAAATTTTATTAGTTGCAACTTAAAAAATTTAATTAAATTTCTCCACCAACAAAATTAGCAATTTAACGTTCAGGATCCGTTCATGTCTTCAATATGCGAAAACATAATAAACGACTTAAACTCCGATAAATTCCGCGTGAAAGATGCCTTGACAGGCGATATTTCATTGAAAACGCAAATTGACACGTAACGAAACGACAAGCGGCCGGTTAACGGCTGATCGATCGAAGCCGGGATATTCCTCGATGCATTATCAATCAGTACGGCTGGGCATCGATTAATTTTCCGACCGGCCGCCGACGCTAATGGCACCCGGCGAGATTAATGACGTCGTTGACGATTAAAATAACGCCGCGCGATTGCAAATTGCCCTGCCAGCTCGAATGCGCGATTTAGTAACCTGACAAATTGACAGGGTGATGGTTTTATACGCGCGCCGACTATAGTCGGCATGGGTGGAATTGAGGGAAATTCTGTGCCGACTTAAGTCGGCGTGGATATAATGCGTTGGGTAAGATAGCGCCGACTATAGTCGGCATGGGTGTGATTGAGGGGAAATGATGTGCCGACTTAAGTCGGCATTGATATAATACATTGTGTGAGTTAGCGCCGACTATAGTCGGCATAGTTATATATATTTATATATATACGGGTGACGTTTATAGTTAGTATCAATATAATACATGCATATGTCAAATATTAATATGAAGACATAACATTAAAATTGATAATATTTTCTATGGTGACGCATACGGTGCGTCATCAATTTTGACGGAAGGCAAATATTAAAATTGACAGTATTTTTCAGCGTGACGCATACGGTGCGTCAACAATTTTGATGGAGGAAAAAGTAAAGTTTGACAATATTTTTATCGTGACGCATGCGGTGCGTCATGAATTTTAATAAGAGTTAAATATTAATATTTTCCAATAAGTTTTGCGTCATGACGCATACGGTGCGTCATTAATTTTGAACGGAAGGCAAAATTAAAATTTGACAATATTTTTATTTTAACGCATATGGTGGGTCATCAGTTTTAATGGAGTTAAGTGTTACAATTTTTCAAAAATTTGAATCATGACGCATACGGTGCGTCATCGATTTTTGGCGGAAGGAAATATTAAAATTGACAGTATTTTTCAGCGTGACGCATACGGTGCGTCAACAATTTTGATGGAGGAAAAAGTAAAGTTTGACAATATTTTTATCGTGACGCATGCGGTGCGTCATGAATTGTAATAGAGTTAAATATTAATATTTTTTCAGTTTTGCGTCATGACGCATAGGGTGCGTCAATAATTGGAACGGAGGCAAAATTAAAATTTGACAATATTTTTATTTTGACGCATGTGGTGCGTCATCAGTTTTAATGGAGTTAAGTGTTACAATTTTTCAAAAATTTGAATCATGACGCATACGGTGCGTCATCGATTTTTATGGGAAGAAATACTAAAATTGACAATATTTTTCAGCGTGACGCATACGGTGCGTCATGAACTTTAATAGAATTAAATTGTAACATTTTTCAAATTTTGCGTCATGACGCATACGGTGCGTCATCAATTTTAATGGAGACAAATATTACAATTTTTCAAATGTTTCGTCATGACGCGTACGGTGCGTCATTAATTTTGATAGAGTCAAATATGAACATTTTTCAAAATTTGCATCATGACGCATACGGTGCGTCATCAATTTTGACGGAAGGAAATATTAAAATTGACAATATTTTTCATCGTGACGCATATGGTGCGTCATGAGTTTTGGTAGTGTCAAGTAGTAATATTTTTCAAATATTTCGTCATGACGCATATGGTGCGTCATCATTTTTGACGGGGGCAAAATTAAAGTTTGACAATATTTTCATCGTGACGCATACGGTGCGTCATCATTTTTAATGCAGTCAAGTATTAATATTTTTACATTTTTACATTTGCACAAACTGAATCTTCAAATTTGGAAATTGTCAGTTTTTAAAGTGATAACATTGAGTAAGTATTAAAATTAAGTAAAAAAAGTATTTGAAATAAAAGTTTTTAATACAGTAAAAGCAATAAAGTATTTAATATAAAAACAAATTAAGTATTAAAATTTAGTAAAAGTATCAAAATTATGATGCCTCATTAATTGCGATGAACTCAAATGTTAATATTTTTTAAAATTTGCATCATGACGCATACGACACGTCATCAATTTTGATGGAGTCAAATATTAAAATTTTTCAAATATTTCGTCATGACGCATACGGTGCGTCATCAATTTTGATGGAGTCAAATATTACAATTTTTCAAATGTTCCGTCATGACGCATATGGTGCGTCATCGATTTCGACACAGGCAAAATTAAAGTTAGACAATATTTTTCATCGTGACGCATATGGTGCGTCATCAATTTTTTGTCAAATAGTAACATTTTTCAAGTTTTGCGTTGTTGATTTTTACGAAAGGAAATATTAAAATTGACAGCATTTTTCAATGTGACGCATACGGTGCGTCATCAGTTTTAATGGAATCAAATATAATAGTTTTCAAAACTTGTATCATGACGCATACGGTGCGTCATTAATTTTGACGGAAGGAAATCTTAAAATTGACAATATTTTTCAACGTGACGCATATGGTGCGTCAAGAATTTTAAACGAAGACAAAATTAAACCTTGACAATACTTTCATGCGTGCGTAAAAATTTGATAACTTTTTTAACTATTGAAATTTTATTCAATTGCTTATTTTTGTTTCATTGGAAGCAGATTTATTTGTACATTTTGTTAATTGCAAAATTTTATTTAATTTTTTATTTTGTTACTATTGAAAGTTAATCCATTTTTTAATTCTTCTGCTATTGAAATGCAATTTAATTGTTGAATTCGTTGTTATTGATATTTAGTTATATTTTTTGCTTCGTAACTATCGAAATTTGATTAAATTTGTATTGAAATTTGATTAAAATTGTATATTTTGTTATGTGCAAAATTTTATTCAATGTTTTATTTCGTTACTATTGAAAGTTAATCCATTTTTTAATTCTGCTGCTATTGAAATGCAATTTAATTGTTGAATTTGTTGTTATTGAAATTTAATAAAATTTCTTATGTTGCAACTATCGGAATTTTATTAAATTTCTTATTTTTGTGTCATGGAAAACCGATTTAATTGTACATTTTGTTAATTCCAAAATTTTATTTAATTTTTATTTTGTTACTATTGAAAGTTTATCAATTTTTTTAATTCTGCTGCTATTGAAATGCAATTTGATTGTTGAATTTGTTGTTATTGACATCTAATTAAATTTCTTATGTTGCAACTATTGAATTTTGTTTTAATTTCTTATTTTTGTGTCATTGAAAATAGATCTAATTACATATTTTGCTATTTGCAAAATTTTATTTAATTTTTTAATTTGATACTATTGAAAGTTAATTCATTTCTTTTTATTCCGCTGCTATTGAAATGCAATTTAACTGTTGAATTTGTTGTTATTGAAATTTAATTGCATTTTTTATTTCGCAATTATTGAAGTTTGATTTAATATATTTTATTTTTGTGGCGTTGGAAATCGATTTACTTGTATATTTTGTTAGTATTAAAAGTTAATCCATTTTTTAATTCTTCTGCTATTAAACACAATTTAATTGTTCAATTTGTTGGTATTGAAGTTTAATTAAATTTTTTAACTATTGAAATTTGATTAATATTGATCGAGCAATGTAAATTTATTATTTTTTCAGCATTACTTTATAACATCATAATAGTCTTATAAATAGTGAATGAAGTCGTGCAATACATTTATATTAAAATAAATGCAAATGCAAGCAAAACAAATTCTATTATATACCTCTAAATAAACAATATTTTATTTATTTTATTTAATAGTTTATTTTTAAAAGAGAGTTTCGAGAAAATGAAAGGTTAGGGTATAATTTAATTATGTGAAGACTGGCGATATTTATATAAATTTTGTTTAGTTTGTTATATCATTTTTTTTTGTTTGAACTTAACTAAAATATGTATTTATACGGACTTGGACTTGAATTTAACTAAAATACTTATTTATATGGACTATATGCACTATAAATGGACTTATACTATTTTATTAATAATTTTGTTTATAAATAATACTAAGAAATGAAATACGGGTAGTATTTTTTATTTTTTTATTGTATTAATTATATTTATATATTGTTATATGGCATAAGATATTGCTATTATTTATTAATGCTCTTTATATGGGACATTTTTTTTAAATATTCATTATACACATTATTCATATCCTTATTTTTTCCATTGGTATTTTTTTTACCCTTTTTCAATTGCGTTTTGTATATTTTTTTTGTTGAAACGAAATTCTTTCGGTTCATTTCACATAAAATAAATGTATAATTCTTTCCACGTTCTTTTATATCATAATATTCATTTTACTGGCCAATTTGGAATTGAACAAAGCATTGGTATTTTTTAAGATATTAAATATTATCTGGTTACAAATAAAAAGTTTACACTAAGTTAATCACAAATTATGTGATATCTTATTTAAAAAAAAATGGACTTACGCCACTTTCAAAATAAACGGTCCATATATACCTATATTTTACATTCCACATTTTTTCTGATCAAACTACATACGTTAATTTTGAACGAACCTATAATTTTCGTGGATATTTTATATATATATATTTTTGTATTTAATATATCTATATTTCTATATATCTATATTTAACGTAGCACATTATTTCTGATTACTTTACATATATTGATTTTCAACAATTCTCATAAAATGCCTGAATTTTCGTGGACACTTTTTTACTGGTGGATTTCTATACTTGACATATCTATATTTATGTATCTATATATATATATTTAACGTAGCACATTATTTCTGATTACTTTACATATATTGATTTTCAACAATTCTCATAAAATGCCTGAATTTCCATGAACACTTTTTTGCTGATGGATCTTCTCGATCTTTTTCCGGCTCGCGAAGCCATCAATCATCGCGGCCGAGCGGTGTAAATCGTTACATTGTCAAGTCGTTGACATTGATAATGGTTTCGGCGGGGCGAATAGGCGTGAATCGACAAGAGAAACTGCCTCGACGGCTTCTGCACTTTTTTCGGAAGACGACTTCCTCGTTCCGCGAAATTCCTCGATGCCGCAGAAATGCATAAATTGTTTAACGCTAAAGGGACTATAAGAATTTGTAACAATTCGATATACTTCGCATTATGCATATTCATTAAAAATTCGAACTATTTAATGCAGTCGGTATTAATTGTATTTTTTTTTAAATTCCAATTTAAAACTACAATAACAAAGTATTTAATGCCATTTGAATTATTTGTGTTTGCAAAATTTTGAATTATTCAATGCCGTGCGCATTAATTTCATTTATGAAAATTCGCATTGTTTAATGCTTTGCGTATTTTTGCAAATATTTGAATTATTTAATGCTTTTTGTATTATCCGTATTTGTAGAAATATATATATATATATATTATATATAGATATAATGCCGTATAGTATTCATTTTATTTATGAAAATTCGCATTGTTTAATGCTACTCGTATTATACGTATTTTTATGAAAATTCACATTGTTTAATGCTGCGTGTATTATACGTATTTTTGTAAAAAATTGATTTGTTTAATGCTTTTACAATTATTCGTATTTGTAACAATTCGAGTTATTTAGTGCTGTTCGTATTCTACGTATTTTCGTAAAAATGCAAATTATTTAATGCCATTGCAAAATTTGGAATTATTTTGTGTTCTTCGTATTAATCATATTTGCGAAAATCTGAATTATTTAATAAATAATAAATTTATATAATAAATGTTATAAAATTTTTATTTGTATAATATTATTTCTATTATATAATATTTTCATTTATATAATAAAATTATATAATAAAAAATATTGTATTAATAATTTAGAGGAAATAATATTTTATCTAATTCCAATAACATTGGATGAGCATGAAATTTCAAATATTGCAACAAAAAAATATTTTCACAATGATAGAACGCGGAATTAAAAAATAATTAATTGTTATCGTAATTATATAGTATATATATATATATATATATATATATATATATATATATATATATATATATATATATATATATAATATATATATATATACAATGTATAAATAATATGCATTTATGATTACAATTAGTTATTTTATTTTATTACAACTAATTCCATACTTTTATCTTATTGTCGTTCCTAACATTCACGAATTTTTATGCATTTAAGGGTTAATATTTTCTCTGGTTAAAATTCATGACGCACCGTACGCGTCATGATGAAAAATTTGAGAAATTTTAATATTTAGTACCCATCCAAATTGATGACGCACCGTATGCGTCAAAATAAAATTATTATCAAATTTTAATTTTGCCACCGTCGAAATGGTTGACGCACCGTATGCGTCATGTTGAAAAAAGTTAATACTTGACTTCATTAAAATCAATAACGCACCATATTCGGACATTAACCTGAAGTTTCGGTTTGAAGACAGTTTTAAGAAATTGGAAAATATTCGGTTTTAAGAAATTCAATGATTTCTAAATTGTCAACCTTTAAATTCATAATTAAGTTTATAATTTCTACATTCCCGTTGCTTAAATTCGTGTGTAAATTCTATGTAATACATAGTTCGATATTTTTAATTCGGCAAATCAACATCAATATTTATCGAACCTTAAATTCTTTAAATTCATCATTTTAACTCCTTCAAATTTATAATTCCGAGATTTGAATGTTCGACTGTTTTTTAAACCTTGAATTAACATTTTTTCCATTTTTCTAATATTGCGTTTACATCTTTGAAATATCCATTTTATATTCTTCAAACATTATATTTACATTTTTCGAACATTAATTTTGCATTTTATATATATATATATATATGCACAATATTTGGATCCAATATATTAGTAACGTGCAAAATTTCGGCTTAAAATATATTGTCACATTAATACAATATAGCTACACAAAAGTAATATAGTTCAATTAAAATATTCGAAAATTAATTTTTGTTAAATAGAAACCAAACGCGGATTTAATGCAAAGTTGAAACTGAAATGTCGAACATTTTGCAACGCAATTGATATTTTTCTTATTATTTACGGCACGGCAGCTAAAAATCGTAGTGGAAAAATTGGAAGCCAAATTATTAATATTAATTCTTAATAATAATTCAGTATTTTCCGTATTTGACTTTCGTTTTTCTTTAATTACAATTAAAATGCGTAATAATGAATTATTGCATAATAAAGCTTTGTTTTTATTTAGCGAATATCCGTAGAAGCACAAAATATTAAATGCGTTTTTACCCGATATTGATTAATTAGAGTAAAATATAAATTATTTTTGTGCATAGCAAAATTCAAGCTGAAATGTCTATATAAAATAATAATAATAAAAACGAAATAGTAAAATGTTAATGGTTTTTAAATACCGAAAAAATATATGTAGCAATATATATAGTAAAATAGTATTTTTTTAATGCAATTAAATTCAAATTGCAACATATGAAGTAAAAATATGAATTAAATTTACATGCGGTGATATTTTTGCTTCGATGCCTATAATAAAATATCAACTATTCATTATACAGGAAATTTCAAGCCGCAAAATGTACAGTAAAAAATTAGTTATTTTTAGATCAGGCTACAAAATCGAAAGATTTTGAAAGCATTTTGACTGACAAATTTGAGAAGCAAATTCCATTACTCAACATGCTCAAATTAACATAGCAAAATAATGCCTTTTTCGGTAAACATATTACGTAACATTGTTAGAAAAGTTAACAAAATTTTAATTGGATCTTAACATCGTAACCCAATTTTTACAACGCAACTAATATTTTTATTATTATTTCAGCTAGTAATTAATATTTATATTAATAAATATATTAATATTTTTCTTTATTATTTCGCCTAAAAGAAATTTATGTGATCAATTGTCATATTGTTAAATTAGTAGAAACATTGCCAGACTTCACATAATTAATTTATATGCAAAGCTTTAATTTTTTCGAATGTACAAAAAATGGACTTGCATCACTTTGAAAATAAACGGTCGATATATTCAAAATTGTTAAACTTTACAGTTAAGTATTAAATGAATTAAAAAATTGTAACGTTTCTACATTAAAATTGAAATGATGTGAAATGGAGGAATTGAAAAGGTTAAAAATTATGAAATGTTATCATTAAGATTTTAATGAATAAATACAGAAAACTTTCTTTTTAGAAAAAATATTTTTAATTGAAAAGTTTCACATTTTTTTTTTATTTTTTATTAAATTTAACAAATAAAAATGTAAACATTCCAAAGTAGAAATTCATATTAAAAATTAAATCAATTTAAGTAAAAATTTTCCAAATTTCAAATTACGTTGTTTTATCAATAAAAATGAAATTGAATAAAAAATCAAAATCTTCACATTAAAAAATAGAACATCTTAACATTAGACATTGAATTGATTAAATTGTTGGCATTAAAAATGCAATTATTTGAATCGTCAAAATTGAACATATTAAATATTGTCAAATTTTAATATTATAAATTATGAAAGTGGTTTAAGTTCATTTGCAGCCAGTAAATATATATTATTTTAATTAAATTCGCCTAAAATAAATTTATGTAATGAATTGACATATTGATAAATTAGTAGAAACATTGCCAGACTTGACATAATTAATTTATATGCTAATCTTTAATTTTCTCGAAACAACAAAAAAACGACTTGCACCACTTTCAAAATAAGTTCTGTTAATAATTATGAAAGTGGTGGGAGGATAATTTCTATAGATATCTGAAAAGGAAGAATTTTTTTTTGAAACCACAGCACTATTGTGATATGAAAAAATGTAGAAGAAATGATACATTTGTTTTGGGACAGAATGTGCTAATATTTGAGTTTATTAAAATTGATGACGCACCGTATGCGTCATGACGAAAATATTGTCAAATTTTAATTTTGCCTTCGTCCAAATTTTTGACGCACCGTATGCGTCACCTTGAAAAATATTATCAATTTCAATATTTCCCCCCATAAAAATTAATGACGCACCATATGCGTCATGATGAAAAATTTGAGAAATGTTAACATTTGAGTCCATTAAAATTGATGACGCACCATATGCGTCAAAATAAAAATATGGTCAATTTTTAATTTTGCCGCGGCCCAAATTGTTGACGCACCGTATGCGTCACGCTGAAAATGCTGTCAATTTTAATATTTCCTTCCGTCAAAATTCATGACGCACCGTATGCGTCAAAAGATTTTCAAACCTTCGAAATCGGAGATTTTTAATCTCGGAAGAAAAGGTCTGCCGGCGAATGTCAATGATTAGTTTTGGGCAAATGACAGGTCGCGCTTTCGTTTGTAAACTGTGATTTTGGTGACGACCGCGGAAGCGAAAGTGTTCCAATGCAATAATCGCCTCGCCTGCTTCCGTTTCTGCTTCTCTCCCGGCGGTATTTGCGGTCTCGAACTTGACTTCGTCGCGGGAAGCAAACTTAAGGCATTTCTACGCTTTTTCACCGGTGTCCTACCATTTTTTTTACCAAAGTGGTTTATATATATATATATATATATATATATATATACACCTGAAGTCATTAGTATTATAAGTATACACTTATATATGTATATCTATCTATATCTATATATAGTTCTATAGTGTATATAGTTGCGAGTATATATTATATATATACACTTATATACATATATATGTATATATATAAGAATATGATGTATAATATATTTTTGGCAACTTTTTTTAAATGTTACAATTAGATTTTCTGATATTAAATCGGGTTAAAATTTTTTCTTGACAACTCATCTGTACCGAATGACAATACGGAAAGGTGCAAAGTTGCGTCGGTTCAAAACACCATAGAAACTTTATACACATTTGAATTTTACTCAAAAATGTGTCTGCACTAAATTTTACCACGAAAATGACAAGAAAGTTTCTGAAATCAGAACCCCATAGAAAAGGCTATCTTAAACCGATAATATACCGTAGCGTAAAAATCACTAAATTTTCCTCGGAAATACGTCTTTACTGAAACCTACCACAAAAAGCATACCAGAAATAAAATCCCATAAAAACCCCATAACAAACCCATAACACCCCATAAAAACTTCACAACCGGTCCATAAAAACCCCATGACCACCCCATAACATCCCATAAAAACACCATAATCGCTCCATAAAAACCCATAAAAAATTCGTCGACACAAAAATTGCTGAACTGTCATTGGAAACAATTCTCTATAAAATTCTTCATAAAACAACACTCCTAATTCTCCGGAAAGACATCCCGATGAAAATCCCATAAAAAAAACCTTTAACTGTAAAATCACTGCACTGTCGTCGAAAACGTGTCTTTATCAACTTACGTTAGAAAGCAACACTTCTAATTCTCCAGAAAGAAATCTCTATGAAAACCCCATAAGAAAAGTCCTTAACTGTGGAATCACTGCACTGTCGCTGAAAACGATCTCTATCAAATTTCTTCACAAAACAAGACTCCTAATTCTGCAGAAAGAAATCCCCATGAAAACCCCATAAGAAAATGCGTTGCCAGAAAAATCACTGAACTTTCATGACGAACTAATTTCTACTACGTTCCATCGCAAAAAGAACACTCAATGCACTCAATCGAAACCCCCATAAAAATGTCCACGTGAAACCTGTCAGAATTCCCAAAAACTTCCAATATTCTGAACACCCCCAAAACTGGCAGTATCCCATAAGACCTGTTCTTAAAATCCGTTAAAATCCTTCGATACAAAAATGGCTTAAGAACACTATGAGTTCCCATACACATTCATACCAAATTTCTTATTATAGAAAAAATAAGTGAAAACTACGAACAATTGCTTAATCTACAAATCACTGAAAAAGTATTTAAAATGCGTCTTCGCTAGACCCCATATAAAATGCGTCTTCACTAGTCCCATTGATTGTTTACTTAAAATTTTTTATACTACTTAGTATACTATTGCACTTCACACTAATTTATATGAAAAATCTGTGTTGTAATGGAAAAACGTAATCACTAAATCCCATAAGCCTTTGCACTAATTTGTATCCAAAATGTGTATCACCACAAAAACCGTAAAAAATCAGTTCAAGACATCTTTTACCCGAACTCGAAGTATTCTGGATTCCCGTAGAAGCATTTCACAACCCATAAGTATGTCTATCTATAATTTATGGAAAACAATTGAAAATAGTAGAAAATGCGCCACCGCCACAATTTTCAAACCATCTCAATCCCAATTTCGATACCCTAAACCATCATAACTAGCCAAGATGTCTTAAAACCACCATAAACAGCCTCAACTACGTATCTCCGTTTCACCTCAACAAAAAGTAAAAACCATCTAACTCCATACCACAAGATTCACGGCTTTTGATGCGCGAAGTGTCGATTTGTGTGATGATTAAATTCTTTCCTACCTCGTAAGAACGCCTGTGTAAATTTGTTTAAAACCACCAAAAGCAATCGAAACTACGACTCTATCCAATTCTGTAAACCTTTATATGAAACATAAAAAACTTTCCTCACTCCGAAAATCACCTATAAGAATTCTTGAGCCATTTTTACCCACATCCAAATAACCCACCGAAAATAAACGAAACTACGCCTCTATGAGCACACAATTTAAAAAAAGAAACAAAAAACAATATACCCCGTCACTCCGAAAATCATCTACAACATTCCTCAACCCATTTTTATCCAAATCCAAATACTCCGCTTAAAATACCTTGAAACCATGGAGATCCATCAAAACTACGCCTCCACGCAATTCCATAAACCTCCATACCCTACATAAAAAATTTCCCGTCACTCGGCAAATCACCCATAATAACTTTTAAGTACTTTTTACGCGGATCCAAATATATTAAACTCTCCCATACCTCACCTAAAATAGCTTAAAACCACCAAAGTCAATCAAAACTACGCTTCCAAAAAATCCCATAACCCCCATGACAAATTTCCCATCTCTCCGCAAATTACCTATAATTTCCAATCCCGTTTTTCCCATACCCACCATAACTTACCGAAATTTCTTAAAACCACCTCAAACAGCCTCAACTACTTTTCACCTCAACAAAAAAAAAAAGAAAAACTATCTAATTCCCGTCACAAGATTCACAGCTTTTGATGCACGAATTGTCGATCTTTGTGATGATTAAATTCTTTCCTACCTCATAAGAACGCGTGCCTAAAATTGTTTAAAATCACCTAGAATAATCTTCAACCCGTTTTTTAACCAAATCCAAATCCCTCACGAAAAATGTATTAAAACCACAAAAAAAGTTCCATGAGCATTCGATTAAAAAAGAAAAACAATATATTTCGTCACTGTAAAAATTACCTACAATAACCCTCAATCCATTTTTATCCAATTTCACATACTTCACCTAAAATATCTTGAAACCACCAAAATCTATCAAAACTACGCTTTCAAAAAATTCCATAACTCCCCATAACCCCCCATAAAAATTCCCCGTCACTCTACAAACCATCTACAGTATTCCTCAACCCATTTTTATCGAAATCCAAATATCTCGTCCAAAATACCTTGAAACCACCGAATTCAACCGAAATTACGCCTCCTTAAAATTCGTAAACTTCCATACCCCCATAAAAAATTCCCCATCACTCCGCAAACCACCCACAAAAATTTCCAAACTATCCCAATCCCACCTTCCCCATACCCATCATAACTCTACCCTAAATCTCTTAAAGTCACCAAAATCGATCGCAACTACGCCTCCACGCTATTCCATAACCCTCCATAAAAAATTCCCCGTCACTCCGCAAACCACCTATAAAATTTTCCAAACTATACTAATCCCATTTCTCCCATACCCACCAGAACTTTACCAATAATCTCTTAAAACCACCGTAAACAGTCTCAACTACGTCTCCCTCTTTTCACCTCAACAAAAATTAAAAACCATCTAACTCTCGTCACAAGATTCACGGCTTATGATGCGTGAAGTGTCGATTTGTGTGATGATTAAATTCTTCCCTACCTCATAAGAACGCCTGCCTAAAATTGTTTAAACCCACCGAAATCCATCAAAACTACTCCTTCAGGCTATTCCATAATCCAACATAAAGTACATAAAAAATTCCCCGTCACTCCGCAAATCACCCAAAATAATTCTCAAACCATTTTTACCTAAATCCAAATTCTCCACCTAAAATAGCACAAAACCGCGAAAAAAAACAATTGAAACAACACCCTCATAAAGTGCCATGAGCATTCGATTAAAAAAAAACAATATATTCCGTCACTCTAAAAATTACCTACAATAATCCTCAATCTATTTTTACCCAAATTCACATACTTCACCTAAAGTACCTTGACACCACCAAAATCTATCAAAACTACGCTTTCAAAAATCCCATAACTCACCATAACACCCCCATAAAAAATGTTACATCACTCCGCAAACCACCTATAACAATTTCCAATCCCACCTGTCCCATACCACCATACCCCTACCAAAAATGTTTTAAAACCACCGCAAACAGTCTCAACTACGTCGTCACGTAATTCCATAAACTTTCATACGCAACATAAAAAATTCCTCGTCACTCTAAAAATCACCTCTAATTATTCTCAACCCATTTTTATCTAAATCTAAATTCTCCACCTAAAATACCTTCAAGCCACCAAAATCCAGTAAAATCATGCCTCCAAAAAATCCCCCATAAACCCCCATAAAAAAATGTCCATCACTCCGCAAATCACCTACAACAATTTCCAAACCATCTCTCCCATACCCACCATAATTCTACCGAAAATCTTTTAAAACCACCATAAACAGCCTCAACTACGTGTCATCTTTTCACCTCACCCAAAAAAAAACGATCTAACTCCCGTCACAAGATTCACGGCTTTTGATGCGCGAATTGTCGATCTGTGTGATGATTGATCGTAGACTCACCGAGCCGAATGCGACAAGTCCGCGTAAATGAGCCGGGAGCAGGTAAGTCTTCTCGTTGACTGGCGGTGGAGGTTATCGGCGGATCATATATACCCCGGACAGAAGGCACCCCATGCCGTCCGAACGCCCCCACTCCCCACTCTTCTGGCACCGAACCCCACCACCGTCTTCCCAAACCATGGCCACGAGTGGATGCAGTCCGTCGGCTGCTGGCAGATGAGTCGGATGGGTTCAATGGGAAGGATGGAATGGGTCGAATGGGTGCAGGTGACATGTGGAAGCTGGAAATAGAATGTGATGGTGAATTTCGGGAAGAGATTAGAAGGAAGTTATTGGGGAAACAAAATAAAGGGCCAGGGAATAATTTAAGTAAATTGAATTAAATTGAATGGAATATGTGTCCCTAGTATGTAGATAGATGAAAGTAGAATTTGGTGGTGAATGTCGAAGAAAGTATAGAAGGAAACTATTAGGGAGAGTGAAAGGGGATAGAAAATGATTTTAATAAATTAAATTGAATGTGTATATATTGAAGGTAGGAATATTGATGAGGTGGGTAGGCGACATTAGGATTTTATGGTATTTAAGGTTGTATTTTGCAGAAAATAATTGTCGAAGAGAGATAGATGAAAATTATTCGGGATACTAAAAAAAGCCAGGAAATAATTCAAGTAAATTAAATTATATTTAATATATGTACATTGAAGGTAGCGATATTGATGAGGAAAATAGGCAACATTAAGATTTGTTGGTGGATATGAATTGAAGTATAAAATTGATTTTTCACAAAAGGTTGTATTTTTCCAAGAATAATGGAATTAAATAAAATAGACACGGCTGGAAGATAGGCGAAAGTAGAATTTGATAGTGAATGTCGAGGGGAGATAGAAGGAAATTATTGGGAAAAGTGAAGGGAGACAGAAAATAATTGGAATAAATTGAATTTAATATATGTTAGTAAGAGGTAGGAATAGAATTGGACAGAATGGGACAGAAAATAATTAGAAGAAATTTAATTTATTTGAATTGAATTGAATGAAGGAAATTATTAGGAAGAGTGTAGGTGGACAGAAAATAATTGGAATATGTCAGATTGAATATGTGTACATTGAAAGTAGGAGTATTGATGAGGTTAGTAGGCGATATTAAGGTGTCAATTACAGGATACATTTTAATTTTTACAAAAGGTTGTATTTCCAGTAAATACATCAATTAAATAGAATGTTCTCGGTGGAAAGGAGGCAAAAACAGAATTTTAAGGTGAATTTTGAGGAGAGATAGAAGGGAATTGTTGGGGAGACTAAAAAAGACCAGGGAATAATTTGAGTAAATTAAATTGAATTGAATATTTTTTCTTAGGATGTAGGTAGGCGAAAGTAGAATTCGATGGTGAATTTCGAAAAGAGTATAGGAGGAAATTATTAGGGAGAGTGAAGGGGACAGAAAATAATTTTAATAAATTAAATTCAATATATGTAGTAGGAGGTAAGAATAGAGGTGGAAGGAAATTATTGGGAAGAGTGAAGGGGGACGTAAAATAATTGGGACAAATTAAATTGAATATATGTTAGTAGGTGGTAAAAATAGAGATGGAACAGAAAATAATTTTAATAAATTAAATTCAACATATGGAAGGAAATTATTTGGGAGGCCAGGAAATGATTCAAATAAATTAAATTAAATCGAATATGTGTCCCTAGGAAATAAATATTGATATGAATATTGGTATGGATTTAGTACAGATGGTAGATAATAATTGCATAGACTAAATGAAGGCCTAAAACGCTAGGAAATAATTCATGTAAATAAATTATATCGAATATATGTACATTGAAAGTAGCGATATTGATGAGGAAATTAGGCAACATTAAGATTTGTTGGTGGATGTCAATTGAAGGATAAAATTGAATTTTCACAAAAGGTTGTATTTTGCCAAGAATAATTGAAATAAATAAAATAGACACGGGTGGAAGATAGGCGCAAGTAGAATTTGTTAGTGAATGTCGAGGAGAGATACAAGGAAATCATTGCAGAGTCAAAAAAATAGTCCAACAAATAATTCAAGTAAATTAAATAAAATTGAATTAAATTTAATATATGTCCTTAGGAAGTGGATATGCGACATTAGGATGTCAATTAAAGGATAAAATGGAATTTTGGAGAAAATAATTGATTTAAATAAAATGTCCACGGAGAGATGAATGGAAATTTTATGGGGAATTTCGATAGACAGAAAATAATTGCAATAGACAGAAAATAATTTTAATAAATTAAATTGAATATATGTCAGTAGGAAGTAGGAATAGTGATAGAAGGAAATGATTCGGAATAGTGAAGGGGGACAGAAGATAATTATAATAAATTTAATTACATTTAATATATATCAGTAGGAGGTAGGAATATGGATATAGATATTTAGTACTGATAGAAGATAATATTTGCAGAGACTAAAAAAAGGTCAGGAAATAATTCACGTAAATTAAATTGGATTAGATTCAATATGTGTCTCTCGGTGAGAAGTAGAATTTGGTGGTGAATTTCGAAGAAAGATAGAAGGAAGTTATTGGGGAAACTAGAAAAAGGCTAAGAAATAATTCAAATAAATTAAATTTAATTTAATTGAATTTAATGTACGACAGTAGGAGGATGGATGCCAATTAAAGGACAAAATGATATTTTGCAGAAAATAATGGAACTGAATAAAACCTCCACATCAGATAAGAGGCAATAATAAAGATTAAAATGGCGGGAAAATAATTCAAATAAATTAAATTGAATATATGTCCTTAGGTGGTAGGAACATTGATGAGGATGGTAGCGAAGCAAAATTGGATGGTAAATATCGAGGAGAGATAGAAGATAATAACTGTAGAGACTAAAAAAAGACCAGAAAATAATTCAAGTAAATTGAATTAAATTAAATTGAATATATGTCCATTGAAGGTAGGAATATTGATGACGTGGATAGGCCACATTAGGATTTGTTGGTATTTAAGGTTGTATTTTGCAGAAAGTTATTGAATTCAATTAAATGTCCAAAGTAAATAAGAGGCGATTATTGCAAAGATTAAAATTGCGAGGAAATAGTTCAAATAAATGAAATTCCATATAATTTAATTTAACATATGTCCCTAGAAGGTAGGAATATTGATGAGGTAGGATTGATATGGCGGGTAGACGAAAGCAGAATTTCGCAATGGTTGTTGAGTACTGATAGAAGAAAAGTAGTGCAGAGACTAAAAGTGACCAGAAATTATTTAAATTAAATTAAATGCCCATGAGAGGTAGAAAGATAAATAATAGTGTAGTATAGTAGATATCGTATTTTAACTAATATTCCATTGTGACAAATTTTTAAAAATATGAAATGTGTGACAATTTGTATATATTATTACTTGATAATACTAGAAACGCAATTATACATACATACTTATATATATACATTAAATAATAACTAGCCACAAATAAAAAGTTTCCACTAATTTAATTACAAATTATTCAGTACCTCATTTTTCAAAAAATCGACTTACACACCTCTCAAAATACACATTCTATATATATATATACATATACTTCAATATGATAGCATATTAGTACTTTATAATACTAGTACCGCAATTATTTATACATATACATATGTATATATATATACATGTGATATGCGTGGTATAACCGAATATATTATTCAATTCAAAACAAACGGTTGATATATATATATATATATATATATTTTTTTTTATTTTCATATATTATATTACATAAACATACATATGAAAAGAATATATATATATATATGTATATACATGAGGTGCGTGGTATAATAGAATACATTATTATTACTATTGTGATCTCCATTAACTTGATCTTTAAACAAAAAATTCATCATATATATTCACATACATTAAGTAATAAATAGGCACAAATAAAAAGTTTCCACTAAATCAACCACAAATTATTCAATACCCCATTTTTAAAAAAAAATCGACTTATACCTCTCTCAAAATAAGCAGTCCATATCTAGATACACGTATACACATAGATACATATAATACTAATACCGAAATTATATATATGAGGTGCGTGGTATAACCGAATATATATTAAATTCAAAATAAACCGTCCATATATATATATATTTAATTTGCATAATTTCAAATAAAAACTGTTCACTAAATCAACCACAAATTATTCAATTCCTCAATTTTCCAAAAAACATCGACTTACACACCTCTCAAAATACACATTCCATATATATATATATATATATATATATATATATATATATAGACACATACATATTATACATTTGATACGACTTTTAATTTGTTATAAATTAACTGATAACTAGCCATAAGTAAAAAGTTTCCACTAAATCGATCACAAATTATTCAATACCCCATTTTTCTAAAAACATCATTTTACACCCCCCTCAAAATAAACAGTCCATACAATCCTTCATCACACGCCACCCACACATTTCTCCGATCCTCGCAGGCAAATGAATCGCAACGCAATCGCAATCGGTCGGGACTCTGAAAAAAAAGTGAGCAGCCCGTGACTCATGCATCTCTGCTTTCGATCGGGCACGTACTCGTTTTTTGCCTGCTCTCATACCGGCTGCGATCATCTTCAATCCCCACGGCGGACTTTTATCCGCTCCCACTTCGTAGGCATGATGGTTTACCCTTGTCGCCCCACTCTCACTTTTCCGCCGTTTGCCTTCGCTGCCGACGATGTTAGACACGCGAGTCATGGGGTAATCATGGGGTAATCATGGGCCCCGGGACCCGCGTGACGCACCGTCTGCGTCATCCTTCGTAAGCTGGTATTAAGCGCCGGAAAAAGTCGAGGGTGGAAAATCAGGGGGATCAATGGAAAATGGGGGGTTCGGGGAATGTTGTGAAAAATTAAGGATTGAATTAATTGATTAATTGGAAGAGTGTTTATGACACTGAGAACGGTGAAAATGAACAATTTGTAATTTCAGGAATTATATATGTGTTATTGGGGGCAGTAGGATAATAAATATGTTGTTCTGTAAAATGTGTAAAATTGAGGATGATGGATGATTGAATTAAAAGATTAATTGAAATAGTATATATACCATTTTGTACGGTGGGAATGAAAAATATGGTATTTTGGAAGGATTGTGAAAAATTAAAGATGATGAATTCTTTTATTAATAAATTAAATGAAAGAGTATATATATCATTAAGGATGGAAGATGTGGAATTTTAGATATATTGTAAAAAATTAAAAATGATGGATGATTGAATTAATAGATTAATTGGAAGAGTATGTATGTCATTGTGGTTAGCGAGAATGGAAAATATGGTATTGTAAAAATATTGTAAAAACTTAAAAATGATGCATGATTGAATTAATAGATTAATTGGAAGAGTATATATGTCGTTGAGGACGGCGATAATGAAAAATGTAGTAGTTTGGAAATATAGTAAAAAATTGAGAATGATGAATTCTATAACTGATAAATTAATTGAAAAACTGTGTATGTCATTGAGAACGGTGAGAATGAAAAATATGTAATTCTGTAAATACAGTAAAATATTAATAATGATGGTTGATTTTGCAAAAAAAAAATCCCTAAAATCTTCCAAGAATCAACTTACATCATGCTCAATCATTTTCAAATAAAAATTTCTTCCCAACTTTCTATACACTACGGAGCAAAAATCAAATAGAAGCAACGTGTAACAAATAAGAAATTCCCAGCTTAATGATTTTGAAAGAAAGAAAAAGGAAACATATACAGTAAAAACTTCCAAGAATGAATGCACATTAGCACCAATAATTTAAAAAAAAAATTATTTCCAATTTTCTATACATTCCGGAGCAAAAATTAAATATTAGTAACGTATCACAAATCAAAAATTCCTAGCTTCATGATTTTGAAAGAAAGAAAAATGAAAAAGATATATAGTAAAAACTTCCAAGAATTAATCTACATCATTTTCAAGAAAAAAATATTTTTCTCATATACCATACACTCTGAAGCAATAATCAAAAAGAAACAATGTATAACAACTCAAAAATTTCCAGCTTAATGATTTTGAAAAAAAAAAAAAAAAGTAAAAACAGTCAGGAATCAACGTACATCATCACCAATAATTTAAAAAAAAAAATCTTCCCATCTTTCTATACACTCCGTAGCAAAAATCAAATAGACGCAATGTATAACAAATCAAAAATTCCTAGCTTAATGATTTTGAAAAAAAAAGAAGGAGAAATATATACAGTAAATTTTCCAAGAATCAGCCTACATGGCCAATAATTTTCCAAAAGAAATCTTCCCATCTTTTTATAATCAAAGCATATTAGCACCAATGCTTTTCAAAAAAAGATTCTTTCCCGTTTTCTATACACTCCGGAGAAAAAATTAAATAAAAGCAACACATAAGAAAATTAAAAAATCGTGGTTTAATGATTTTGAAAAAAAGGAAAAGAAAAAATATACACAGTATAAACTTCAAAGAAAGAAAGAATAATGAAAAATATATTTAGTATAATCTTTCATATATTACCCTACATCATCACCAATCATTTTCAAGAAATAAATATTTTTGTCATATACCATACACTCCGGAGCAAAAATCAATTACAAGCAATGTATAACAAATTAAAAATTCCCACTTTAATATTTTTGAAAAAAATTAGAAATATATATACAGTAAAACTTTCAAACATAAACCCACATCATCACCAATAAATTAAAAGAAAATTCCCAGCTTTTGATTTTGAAAGAAAAAAAATGAAAAAGATATACAGTAAATCTTCCAAGAATCAACCTATATCACCAATAATTTATAAAAAAAAAAAATCCACCCAACTCTCCATTAACTCCGTTATATAGAAGCAACATAGTAAAAATAACAAATTCCTAGCTTAATCATTTTGAAAAAAAAAGGAAAAGGGAAAATATACACAGTAAAAACTTCAAAGAATCAACGTAAATCACCAATAATTAAAAAGGAAAAAAGTTCTCATTTCCCATACACTCCGAAGCAATAATCAAACAAACTTATACCAAAAAATTTCCCAAACAACTTTTTAAAATAAAACAAAAATAAACACACAAAAGAAGAAATTAAACATAAATCCGTAAAATTGTCCCCGAATCAACGTACAGTAACAATTCGAAAAAAGTCTTTCCAATTTTCTATAAACTCGAGAGGAAAATTCTTTTCAAACCCTAAAGTATCGCATTCAACCGGAAAAGAGCGTTTCTCGAAACACACCGCGTTATTAAACAGAAGACCGTTCCTCGCGCATTGTCGGCGAACACGAAAAAGTGCAAAGACGATCGGCGATAGAAAAGGAAAGGAAAAGCGAGAAGACGAGTGTGCCACAACACACGGCTCGTTACTCTACTTGTCGCTAGCGATGGCTTCGACCGGAATTTAATCATTCAAAAACGAACAATTCACGTCTTTCTTAAAAGTCATACAATTTCATTCAATTACGTTCAATTAAAATCAGTAAAAAAAGGTGGAAAGTTGGAAGAAAATGGAATAAATGGAAAATTTTGGGAAACAGAGGAGAGTGGAGTATATACACACATATATATATATTTATCATATATACCCAATATATACTCAATATATACTATATATATACACATCTTTTTTTCCACTGTATATATATATATGCAGGGAAAATAAACGAAGAAAATGACAAGAAAATGAATAGACACTTGAAATAGACGGTAAAAGGAAATTTGAGAAAATGTAGGACATAAGGTGCGATAAAAAGAAAATTCTAGAACGTATAGATGGTGGAAATTATGCGAAATATTGTTTAGCCAAATTTTTCATTTGCGCGGGAAATTTTGAATCTAGTTTTTGTCATGACGTACACGGTGCGTCATCAGTTTTAGTGGAGTGGAATAAAGAAATTCGTAAACTTTTTCATATTCAAATTTAATTTTCAAATTCAATTCAACATATTCAAATTTCTGAAATATTTCGTCATGACGCACACGGTGCGTCATCAGAGTTAGTGGGGTGAAATATTGAAACTTGATAAGTTTGTTGTCATGACGCATACGGTGCGTCATCAATTTTAATGGAATGAGATATTGAAGTTTTTCAAATTTTTTATCTTGACGCATATGGTGCGTCATTAATTTTAGTAATGAAATATTGAAATTTGTCAAATTTTTCATCATGACGCATACGGTGCGTCAGCAATTTAGAGGAAGGCAAAATTAAAATTTGACAGAAGCAAATATTAACCATTAAATGCATAGTGTCTAAAAAATGAAACACTGTCTTTAACGTATTTATATCTATATTTGTAATTAATATGTATTTGTAAATAACACTGTCTTTAATGTCATGAATTTTAATAGACTCAAGTATTAAACTTTTTTAAATTTTTTGTCATGACGCATACGGATTAATGCGTTGAAGCAAAATTCATATTTTTTATTAAGATGATATTTAAAATTATATTTACAATTAAAATTACATTTAAAACTAAAATTACATTTAAAATTAAAATTACATTTAATATTACATTTAAAATTCAAATTACATTAAAAATTACGTTTAAAATTATAATTAAATTTAAAATTACAGTTAAAATTAAAATTAAGTTTTATATTTTGCACAGTTAATGACGCATACGATGCGTCATGGTTCATTTAACGCTCATTTTTTATCTTGACTTCTCAAATTTTTCCAAAATAACTAATTCTTTTTTCCTTAATTTAAAAAATTTCGTTATTTTCCGGACATACTGTGTATTTACAGCCAATCTTACGTCGAATATAACAGTGTCTACGAACAAACAAATTGAAATACTTTTATAACACTTCACTTCTAAAAAAAATATTTTGATTAAAAAATAAAAAATAAATTTTAAAAAGAAATAAAATATATATATATATATATATATATATATATATATATATATTATATATATATATATATAATATATAATAATCCACATATATGGTGTATTTTACATACAATTTTTTGTGTGAAAATTAAAATTAAATCATGTATTTAACCGCTAAATGTAGATAGCGAAAAATTAAAAATGAAAAAAAATATTAGCCTGCAGCCAATATTACGTCGAATATATAACAGTATCTACGATCAAACAAATTAAAAGAGAAAGATACAATTTTTCCCGTAAAAAAGTGAAAATCACACCAGGCTAATTTATGTAATCCAACTCAACCATTTATTCTTAACAAAAATACCTTCAATGCAAACACATATAATATATATAATATGTATTCTTCCACAATACATACTTTTTTTCATGATAATTGCTTTAGTAAAATTCGAAACAATTAACAATATTAATTTTTGCAATACCTTCCTTCAAATTTTGTTTCGAAACCTCCAAATATTTATTTTTAACAAAAATACCTTCGATGCAAACACATATAATATATATAATATGTATTCTTCCACAATACATACTTTTTTCATGATAATTGCTTTGGTAAAATTCGAAACAATTAACAATATTAATTTTTGCAGTGCCTTCCTTCAAATTTTGTTTCGAAACCTCCAAATGTTTATTTTTAACTAAAATACCTTCGATGTAAACACATATTATATATATATAATATGTATTCTTCCACAATATAACTTTTTTTCATGATAATGAGAATAAATATTTGGAGTGCATTTCAAAATTTTGTTTTGAGACAAAATATTTATTTTGAACAAAAATATATATATATATATATATATATATATATATATATATATAAATAAGAAGAATAATAAGCTGCATAAATTAATATTTTTAATTGCCCCGAACTTCGAAACAATTAACAAAAAAATACGTTTACAGTGTTAAAAATTTTGTTAATATATATTATATTTTTGCAAAAAAAATATTTTGATGCAAACATATATAATATATATAATATGTATTCTTCAAAACAAAATTTTTTTTTCATGATAATTGCTTGGTAAAAATTAAAATTTTTAATTTTTGCAGCCTTCGAAATTTTGTTTCAAAAATATTTATTTTTAACAAAAATACCTCCGATGCAAACACATACAATATATATAATATGTATTATTTCAAATACTTTTTATATATATAAAATATTAACAATATTATTTTTTGCATCGAATTTTGTTTTGAAAAAATATTTATTTTTAACAAAAATGCTGATGCAAACACATATAATATATATAATTAATTCTTCGAATACTTTTTTTTTTCATGATAATTGCTTTAATAAAATTCGAAACAATTAACAATATTAATTTTTGCAATGCCTTCCTCCAAATTTTGTTTCGAAACCTCCAAATTTTTATTTGTAACAAAAATATCTTCAATGCAAACACATATAATATATATAATATGTATTCTTCCAAATAATATTTTTAATTGCATGATAATTTTTATCAAAAGAAAACAATTAACAATATTAATTTTTGCAATACCTTCCTTCAAATTTTGTTGAAAAATATTTATTATATATATAATGTGCAAACACATTAATATATATAATATGTATTCTTCCAAAAAATAAATTTTTCAGAAAAGTTGCTTTGCAAAAATTAACAATATTAATTTTTACAGTTGCCTTCAAATTTTGTCAAAGAAATATTTATTTTTAACAAAAATACGTTGGATGCAAACACATATAATACATATAATATGTATTCTTCCACAATACATACTTTTTTTCATGATAATTACTTTAATACAATTCGAAACAATTAACAATATTAATTTTTGCAGTACCTTCCTTCAAGTTTTGTTTCAAAACCTCCAAATATTTATTTTTAACAAAAATACCTTCGATGCAAACACATATAATATATATAATATGTATTCTTCATCAATACATACTTTTTTCAAAAAATAATTTTTGAAGTAAAATTGAAAAATTAATAATATTTTTTGCAATTGCTTCAAATTTTGTTTCAAAACCTCCAAATATTTATTTTTAACAAAAATACCTTCGATACAAATACACATATAATATATATAATGTATTCTTTAACATCGACGTTATTTTTCTTCAAAATAAATTCTGAAGAAAATTCGAAACAATGAAAAATATTAATTTTTGCAAAAATTTTCATCAAATTTTATTTTTTCCAAAATACCATTGATGCAAACTAATATAATATATATATAATAGGTATTTTTCAAGAATGCATGCTTTACGTTCATGATAATTTCTTTGATAAAATTCGAAGCAATTAAAAATATTAATTTTTGCGAATTTTATTTTTCCCAAAATATTTTTCAAGAATGCATGCTTTACGTTCACGATAATTTCTTGAAAAATATTTGAAGCATATATATAAGTATTAATTTATGCATCGAATTATTTTGGATATATGTATATATATATATATATATATATATATTATTCTTCAAATTTTGTTTCGAACTCTCCAAATATTTATTCTCACCAAAAATACCTTCAATGCACTATATAACACATATAAAGCGTTATATTGAAAACATTGCATTATTTCAACATATCGCTTCTCTACAAAAAATAAATTTGAAGAAAAGGTCATAATTCTTCTTTTAATGATTCATCTGGCTTATCATGAAAAAAAGTCTTATGGGCAACTATCATTGCATCCATATATTCATGTCTGTTTGCATCGAACTGCATCTTCTTCCCTGTTTCTCGGAATACCTCTGAGGTCAACTTCGAACCACTCGATCCGGGATCTTTTGTTTTCCTGTTAATCTCGATTCGTCCCTGTCACTCACAACTTTCGGACGACCTTTTTCATGAAAAAAGTACGTTTTTCGGAACACATATTTTATATTTTATGTTTTATCGACGGTATTTTTGTTGAATAAATATTAGCGAAGGACCGGCGTGTTTTTCACTTTTTTGAAGGAAAAATGCTGCTTTCTCTTAATTTGTTTATTATTTACATTTTTTACAACGATTGAAGAACATCTATTATATATATAATATGTGTATTTGCTTCGAAGGTATTTTTGTTAAGAATAAATGTTTGGAGGTTTCGAAAGAAAATTTGAAGGAAGGCACTGTAAAAATTAATATTGTTAATTGTTTCGAATTTTACCAAAGCAATTATCATGAACAAAAAGCACGTATTTATTCATTAATTTTAATTTAATTAAATTTAATTGATCAATTTTTTATTAATTAATTTTATTAATTAATATTAAAACATTAATCATTTCACTTACACCAAAGTCATAATAAAAAATAGTTCCAATAAATCACCCTCAATAACCACTTTAAAACCCCCCAGTTTCAAATCTTTCCTTCAAATCCATTCAAGAATCATATGTTATCTTATACATACAATAAAAAAACATAAGGTGAACGCATCGGCCCATTGATGTTTTAATTTAGACAAAAATCCGGGGCCAATATATTAAACACCGCATATATCACCAAGAATTGTAAAGATAGAAAATACATGATTTTATATGAATACTAAAAAAATTAACAATTTTGCATCAGCGCATTAATTATTTCCCTTCCACCAAAATCAAAATAAAACACAAATTCCCCAATAAATCAGGCTCAACCACCGTCATAAATCCCCTAATTCCAACTGTAAAAACAGAAAATATATAATTTTGCAGGAATATTAAAAAAAAAATAACGATTTTGTATCAGCGCATTAATCATTGCACTTAAATCAAGTTCAAAATAAAAAATATCCAAACCGATAAATGAATCACAAAATCCCCTCAGTTCTAACTGTACAAAATATAAAATTTATCTTTAATTTTAAATGTAATTTTATATTTTGAATGTAATTTTAATTTTAAATGTAATTTTAAATAGAATTTTAATTTTAAATGTAACTTTAAATTTCACTTTAATAAAAAATATCATTTTTATTCAATTTTAATTTTAAATGTTCAAAATAAAAAATACGTAAACCGATAAATGAATTTTGAATGTAATTTTAATTCAAACTGTACAAAATATAAAATTATCTTTAATCTTCAAATGTAAATTTTAAATGTACTTTTAGTTTTAAATGTAATTTTAAATGTAATTTTAGGTTCAAATGTAATTTAAGTTTTAAATTTAATTTTAAATATATTTTAATTTTCAATGTAACTTCAAATGTAATTTTAATTTTTACGTAATTTTAGTCTTTGTATTGTTTTAATTTTTATGTAATTTTAATTTTTATGTAATTTCAATTTTCAATGTAATTTTAAATGTCATTTTAGTTTTAAATGTAATTTTATATATAATTTTAATTTTTATGTAATTATAATTTTAAATGTAATTGTAAAAGTAATTTTAATTTTAAATGTAATTTTAAGTGTAATCTTAATTTTAAATGTAATTTCAAATGCAATTTTAAATGTAATTTTAATTTTTTAGAAATTTTAGTTTTAAATGTAATTTTAATTTCTAATGTAATTTTAAATGTAATTTTAATTTTCAATGTAATTTTAAATGTAATTTTGATTTTTATGTAAATGTAATTTTAATTCTTATGTAATTGTAATTTTAAATGTAATGTTAAATGTAATTTTCAATGTAATTTTAATTTCAAATGTAATTTTAAATGTAATTTTAATTTTAAAGGTAATTTTAAATGTAATTTTAATTTTAAAGGTAATTTTAAATGTAATTTTAATTTCAAATATAGTTTTAATTTTAAATGTAATTTTAATTTTAAATGTTATTTTAAATGTAATTTTAATTTTAAATGTAATTTTAGTTTTAAATATAATTTCAATTTTAAATGTACTTTCAATTTTAAATGTAATTTTAAATGCAATTTTAATTTCAAATGTAATTTTCATTTTAAACGTAATTTTAAATGTAATTTCAGTTTTGAATGTAATTTGAAATCGTAATTTTAATTTTGAATGTAATTTTAAATGTAATTTTAAATTTGAAATGTACTTTTAGTTTTAAATGTAATTTTAAATGTAATTTCAGTTTTGAATATAGTTTTAATTTTACAAGTATTTTTAAATTTCATTTTAATTTTAAATGTATTTTTCAATGCAGTTTTAATTTTAAATGTAATTTACTTTTAAAAGTAATTTTAATTTTTACGTAATTCTAATTTTAAATGTAAATTTAATTTTAAATACAATTTAAATTTTAAATGTAATTTTAATTTTAAATGTAATTTTAAATGTAGTCTTAATTTTAAATGTAATTCTAAATTTCACTTTAATTTTATATGTAATTTTAAATGTAATTTCAGTTTTAAATGTAGTTTTAATTTTACAAGTATTTCTAAATTTAATTTTAATTTTAAATGTAATTTTAAATGTAATTTGCAATGCAGTTTTAATTTTATAAAGTAATTTTAATTTTTATGTAATTCTAATTTTAAATGTAATTTTAAATATAATTTAAATTTTAAATGTTTTTTTAAATGTAATTTAAATTTTCAATGTAATTTTAATTTCAAATGTAATTTTAAATGTAATTTTATTTTAAAGTAATTTTAAATGTAATTTTAAATGTAATTCTAAATTTCATTTTAATTTTACATGTAATTTTGGTTTTAAATGTAATTTTAATTTTACATGTAATTCTAAATTTAATTTTAATTTTAAATCTAATTTTAAATTTCATTTTAATAAAGCATATCGTTTCTACCTCAACGCATATAAAGTCTATCTCCCTCCCACGAAAATCAACCAAAAAATACCGTTTCACCGTGCCAAATCCAAATCCCCCATTCCTCTTGTTCAGATTCGCGCGTCGTTCGCAGGCATCACTCCCGGCGACTCACTTTCACTGTAACCCCGGCCTCCCACGAGTCTCATCTCCCGGAGATGCCCCCTTCCTTTTCCTTTCTCCTTCCAGCCCGCAGCATTCCGGCCTCTAACGTCTTCCCTCTCCTTCTCTCTTCGTCTTCGAACGGCTTCCAACGTCTTCTTCTCGCACGTTTCGCGCTGCATGACGGGTCACTTACGTCGTGAGGTCGTTTCTTACGCTGTTTCGAGCCTCTTCGCTCGCGGACGATTGCTCAAACGCGCCTGGGAGTGTGTGGGTTTCGGATTTAGGGTTATGGCGCGATCAGGGGAAGTATGGGCAAATGGGAGGACATGTGGATGAATCGGGAAGGGGAAGAGGAACGTTTTATGGGGGAAATTTTAGGGGATGTTATGTGAAATTGTGGCGTCGATGATTGGGCAAGGATAACAAAAAAAAATTATAGGGGAAATTATGGGGTCGATGTTTGGGCAAGAGTACTATAAACTTTTTATGGGGAAAATTTTAAGAGAGGTTCTGTATTAAATGATGACGTGAATGTTTGGGTGAGGGTAGCAGAAAATTGTTATGGAGGAAATTATGGGGTTGATGTTGAGGCAAGGGTACTATAAACTTATTATGGGGGAAATTATGGAGGAGAGATCTGCATAAAATTATGGCGTGGATGAATGGGAAAGGGTACTATGAAATATTTATGGGGGAATTATGGGGGACGGTTCTGCATGTGAAATGATGGTTGGATGATTGGGTAAGGATACTATAAAGTTTTGATGGGGTGGAATGTAAAATTATGGTGTGGATGATTAGGCAAGGATACCATGACATTTTCATGGGGGAAATTTGGGGGTCTACATGTAAAATTATGGTGTGAATGTTTGGGAAAGGATAACAGAACCTTTTTATGGGGGAAATTATGGGGTTGATGTTTGGGCAAGAGTACTATAAACTTTTTATGGGGAAAATTTTAAGAGGGGGTTCTGTATAAAATGATGACGTGAATGATTGGGTAAGGGTAACAGACAATTTTTATGGAGGAAATTATGGGGTTGATGTGAATGATTTGGGAAAGGATACTAGGAGAGTTTTATGGGGAATTTATGGGGGTAGGGTCTGTATGGGAAATTATGGTGCGGATGATTGGGTAAGGCTACCATAAAATTGTTATGGGGGAAATTTTGGGGGATGGAATGTGAAACTATGGTGTCGATGATTGTGCAAAGGTAATAGATTTTTTTTTTTGGCGAAATTTTAGGAGAGGGCTCTGCACGTAAAATTATGGCGTGGATGATTGGCAGGGATACTAGCATATTTTTATAGGAGAAATTTTGGGCGAGGGGTCTGCATAAAATTATTGTGTGGATGTTTGGGCAAAGGTACTAGGCGATTTTTATGGGGGATATTTTGGGGGATGGTATGTGAAATTATGGCGTGGATGATTAGGGTAAGGATACTACGAGATTTCTGTGAAGGACATTTTTTTTTTTTATGAGTGAGATTTTGCGGTATGGGGGTTCATAGGATGAAATGCAATGTGGGATAACTGGGTTGGGACTCGGGCGTTTGCAATTTTAATGTATGGTGTGGGTATGATTTTTATGTGTTAATCATTGATATGTAATATTTTAGTATGACGATGTCTGATATACAAACTTTTGATATACTAATGTCCAAAATTTTGAATTCTAGCATGACAGTAATTAATATTTGAAATTTCGAAGCACTGAAATTTTGCGGAAAAAATAAAACATTAACATTCAGAATGAAAGCAATTTAAATTATGGTTCTTTGAAACTATTAGAAAAGCCGGTGTGATAACTTTTTAGTAAACAAAAATAAATTTCAGCGTATGGGTGCCCATCGCATGAAATCTGTGGCAACATTTAGCGTTTGAGACTTAAATATAGGAATAGTAAATATATATATATATTTACTAATATATATATATACATAAATATGTATACACTGAATGTATACCTACATATGTAATATTATTATAAGTAATATTTATTTTACATTATTATTTTGTATTATTATAATCTATTATCATTACAATTCAAATTAATTATTTATATATACATATATTTTTTTTACATACACTTACATATATTCAATGCATATAGCAGAAAATATGATGCTTGTTACCTTAAGTCAATATTTCGAAAACATTGTATATATATATATATATATATATATATAATGTTACATACATATATAGAATATATAGAGTATAATATTTACATCCAATATTTTTGTCATATTAAAAAATGCAAACGCAAAAATATTTTCCAACATTTCAAAAATACGTAACGCGTCAAACCGATTCTGTATTCCAAAAAGCAACATTTAGAATGCAACAATAAAAATATAACACATTCTATCCCTATATATCATACGATACTACAATCCAGTACTCTTCTTATTTTAACACTTTAAGGACCATTCACGAGTTTTCTTGTGTTTTCTTTAGATGTCACTTTGATACATTGTATCCATTTTGTCTATTTAAGTATTTAAATTAGTATTCACGATAAATATGTAAATTTTGTATGGTTCCCCTTCATAGAGAAAAGTGCTTCACGCTATATCATACTTTAAAAAACTACTAGAAACTCTGATAAACTCGACTTTTTTAAATACAATTTGACAATAATTTTTTAAACAATTGTTTTAAGTAACACCCAAAATGCATTCTATTTTACAATTTCTATAAATTTCATACAAATTTATTTATTAACCAAAAAAGTTATGACAATTATTGAAAAACATTTTTTTTTAATAATACCTAAAATACTTAAAAGGTTTTACAAAAGTTGGTCCATAAATATTGGTCCATAACAATTACTAAAAAAAATGATATTTTTTTAATCACACCTAAAATACTTCCAATTATACAATTTTTGAAACTTTTACAAAAATCGCTTCATAAATAACAAAAATGTGCGGTTCCAGGCGTATTTTTTACAGATTTCTTAGCGATTCTTAAGTTATAATAATCATTAAAAATAGTAATAAAAGTTATGACAATTATTACAAAAACATAATTTTTTTAATACTTCCAATTATACAATTTTTGAAAGTTTTACAAAAATCGCTTCATAAATAACAAAAATGTGCGGTTCCAGGCGTATTTTTTTACATTTCTTAGCGGTTCTTAAAGTGTGAAAACGTACATTCGTAGATATATTCGTCGATGATCGAGCAGCGTGTTATTCATCGCGTTATTACGGAATGAGGGAATTCATGAAATGCCAGAAATGCTTTATAAGGACGTTCGGGAGGCGTGCGTAATTAGTTAGGGGAAGGATGTAATTATTCGCGGCGGGATTAGGCTAATTGCAGAGGAGACGTGACCGACGAAAGCTTCGACGGCTGCGAGAGGTTTCCTACTCTAACGATTTCCCTTTGATTATCATCCAGCGGATGCATTACGGCAGGACCAATTCGTCGGGTTGGATCATCGATCAGACGCAATCTATGTTTTTGTTTATATGGAATGTTTCGTCAGTATGTGAGAAGAAACAGTTGTACAGCGTGTAAAGTCATGATTTATGAAATATTGATTTATGAAATATTGTATACATGTATATTTATATACTGAAATATTAAAATATTGTATTATAAAATTTTGTATAAATGTATATTCATATATTGAATTATTGAATTTTGAAATATTGTATATATGTATATTTATATACTGAAATATTGAAATATTGAATCATTGAATTATGAAATATTGCATATGTATATGTATATTCAAAACTGAAAGATTGAATTATTGAAATTTGAAATATTGTATATATCTATATTTATATACTGAAATATTGAAATATTGCATGTATGTGTATTTATTTATTGAAATATTGAATTTTGAAATATTGTAAGTATGTATACTTATATATTGAATTATTGATTTATTGAATTATGAAACATTGTATATATGCATATTTATACATTGAAATATTGAAATATTGTATATATGCATATTTATATATTGAAATATTGAATTATGAAATATTGTATATATGTATATTTATATATTGAAATATTGAAATATTGAATTATGAAATATTGTATATATGTATATTTATATATTGAAATATTGAATTATGAAATATTGCATATATGTATGTATATTTATAAACTGAAGTATTGAATTATTGAATTGTGAAATATTGTATATATGTATATTCATATTATATATTAAAATGTACGGAATTATGGAATATTGTATACATGTGTATTTATATATTGAAATATACGAAATTATGAAATATTGTATATATCTATATTTATATACTGAAATATTAAAATATTGAATTATGAAATCTTGCATAAATGTATATTCATATACTGAATTATGAAATATTGCATATATCTATATTTATATACTGAAATATTGAAATATTGAATTATGAAATGTTGAATTTATGTATATTTATGTATTGAAATATTGAATTATGAAATATTATATATATGTATATTCATATAATAAAATATACGGAATTATGAAATATTATATATATCTATATTTATATACTGAAATATTGAATTATGAAATGTTGTACATATGTACATTTATATATTGAATTACTGAATTATGAAGTATTGTATATATATATTTATATATTGAAATATTGCATTATGAAATATTGTATATATCTATATTTATATACTGAAACATTGAATTTTTTAATTTTGAAGTATTGTATATATATATATATATATATATATATATATATATATATATATATATATATATATATATATATATATATATATATATATATTTATATATTGAAATATTCAAAGATTGAATTATGAAATGTTGAATTTATGTATATTTATGTATTGAAATATTGAATTATGAAATATTATATATATGTATATTCATATAATAAAATATACGGAATTATGAAATATTGTATATATCTATATTTATATACTGAAATATTCAATTATTGAATTATGAAATGTTGAATATTTATATTTTGAAATATTGGAATATTGAATTATGAAATATTGTATATATTTATATATTGAAACATTGAATTTTTTAATTTTGAAGTATTGTACATATATATATATTGAAATATTCAAAGATTGAATTATGAAATGTTGAATTTATGTATATTTATGTATTGAAATATTGAATTATGAAATATTATATATATTCATATTTATATACTGAAATATTGAAATATTGAATAATGAAATATTGTATATATGCATATTTATATATTAAAATATTGAAATATTGAATTATGAAATATTGTATATATGTATATTTATATACTAAAATATTGAAATATTGAATTATGAAATATTATATATATGCATATTTATATATTGAAATATTGAATCATGAAATATTGCATATATGTATATTTACAAACTGAAATATTGATATATTGAATTATATGAATTATATGTGAATTACATGAAATTCTATGTATCTATATTTATAAACTGAAGTATTGAATTATTGAATTTTGAAATATTGTATATATGTATATTTATATACTGAAATATTGAATTACTGAATTTTGAAATACTGTATATATGTATATTTATACACTGAAATATTAAAATATAGAATTATGAAATATTGTATATATATGTATTTATATATTGAAATATTAAATTATTGAATTTTGAAATATTGTATACATGTATACTTATATATTGAAATATTGCAATATTGACTTATGAAATATTGTATATATGTATATTTATATATTGAAATATACAGAATTATGAAATATTGTAATTTGATGGTAATAATTATTATTTATATCCGTTTATTTATATACTTTATTGTTATTTATTGTCTAATTAAGAAATAAATAATCTGAAAAATATATGAAATCATAAATAAATAATTAAATACATAAATATATATATATATATATATATATATATATACATACATATTTAACATTTTAATATTAAAGTTGTATAAATTTTACGTTATTTATTAAATACATATATATTATTTTATATATATTTTCGATTATTTATTTATTAATATCGTAATATTAAAATAGTATAAACGTTACATTATTAATATACCATATTAATAATATATAAACAATAATTATTGAATGTAATATATAACAAACAAAATCGTATTAATATATATCCAATTTTGTACATGTCATAATATAATATCTTAATATTAAAGTAGTATAAATTTTACGTTATTTCTTAATTATATGTATGTACATATATATACAATATAATTATATACATATATGTACATAATTAAGAAATAACGTAAAATTTATACTATTTTAATATTACGATATTAATAAATGAATAATCGAAAATATATATAAAATAATATATATGTATTTAATAAATAACATAAAATTTATACAACTTTAACATTAAAATATTAAATTACGGCATATATTGTATATAATAAGAGATTGTTTATTATTTATTACATTCAACAATTTGTGATTATATATTAATAATTTAGTATACTAATAATGTAACGTTTACACTATTTTAATATTAAGATATTATATTACAACATAAATAACATTTTGTATAAATGAGATTTTGTTTATTATTTATTACATTCAATAATTCTTGTTTATGTATTATTAATGTGGTGTATTAATAATGTAAGATTTGTACTATTTTAATATTAAGATATTAATACATAAATAATACAAAAAATATATAAAATAATAAATAAATATACATATATATATATATATGATTAATAAATAAAGTAAAATTTATACTACTTTAATATTAAGATATTATATTACGACATATATAAAATTGAACATAATAAAACGTTCTTTATCATTTATTATATTCAATAATTATTGTTTATGCAATAATAATGCAGTCTTTATATCTTATGTTAATTAATAAATGAAGTAACGTTTAACTAACTATTAAAATAAAATAAAAAAATAAAATAAATTGTTTATTACTTATTATGTTCTATAATTATTGTTAATACTTTCCTAATATGGTATTTATATGTTACGTTATTTAATAAATAACGTTTATATATGACGCATATAATAACATATTATATGTTACGTTAATTAATAAAATTTTTCAAAAATAGATATTTATATGTTATGTTAATTAAATATATCAAACATTTAAATGACTAAAAAATATTAAAATTGATATTGAATAAAACTTTCAGAGATACGATGACTTCAAAAATTGCAAATTTTTTTTTTGTAATAATTAAAATTAATTAATCACCTATCAGGAAACATCCAAAAATGTTCAAAGAATTCTTATACAACCTATAATCGCCGACCATTAATTCACCCATAAAAAAATTGAAAAATAACTTAAGGGACCCCTCGTCATTTTGTGGAAAAAGTAAAGTTTCTCAATTCGCCTGAAATTTTAATATATTAAAGATGCTGCCAAATGACTCGAAAAAATGCAAACTGCACACTGAAATTCGCAAAATTTCCAGAGACATAATGATTTGAAAAAATGGCAAAATTTTTTTTTATTATTCAAACTTTACTCATCAGAGTACATCCAGAAATTTTCAAAAAATGTTTATACAAACTATAATTTCCATATATTGGCAAACTTACAAAATACAACCGAAAATTTAACTAGCTCCCACGGGATCCATACAAAAAACACCACAGATACCCCCATTTGATTAAGATCCGTGCTTAGGCCGTCATTAGGGCCAGCCCGACAATTACGCATCGCATTTCACCATGGCGCAGTATCTACAATACCATAAACAATCGGCGCATTAATATTGACGAGCGATCATAGGTCAAACGTAAATATTCGCAGCCTCGCCGCTCTGTTATTGCAAGGCAATTTTCGCCGACCGTGTCATCGAACAGGCACCTAACGAATGCAAATGGCCGACATCGACTAAAAAATCGCAGCATCCGGCAAGAATTTGGCGCAACGAAAATCTGGGGACCCCGGGGGGTACCTATGGTGTGGCGTTGTGGGCATAGGGATGGCGCTGGAGGAAAGTGTGTCGAACGAAAGTTGTGCAGAAAGTTGAGACGCGCAACTTTTATTTGAAAAATTTTTTGGGAAAACGTACCGTTAACGAATTATCGAGGTAATTATCCGGAATATTGACGATTTATGCAGTTTGAGGGGGGTCCCGTGAGATTAATTTTGTTATTTAACAAAGGGTTGATTTTACAAAAAAAATGTTTACATAAAAGTTGTGCAGAAAATGGAGACGCACAACTTTTGTCTGAAATATTTTTTGGAAAAACGTACCGTTAACGAAATATGGAGGTAATTATCCGGAATATTGTCCATTTATGCGGTTTCTGGGGGTTTGTGTGAGATAAATTGTGTAATTTCGCAAAGGATTGAGTTTACAAAAAAAATGTTTAGATAAGAATTGTGTAGTAAAGGGAGCCGCGTAACTTTTGTTTGAAAGATTTTTTTGTAAAACGTACCATTGGCAAGATTTTGGCACAACGAAAATCTGAGGACCCCGGGGGTGCCTATGGTGTGGCATTGCGGGCATGGGAATGGCACTGGAGAAAAATGGTTCCAACAAAAGCTGTACAGAAAGTGGAGACACGCAACTTTTGTTTGAAGAATTTTTTGAAAAAACGAACCATTAACGAATTATCGGGGTAATTATCCCGAATATTGGCATTTATGGAGTTTCTGAAGGGTCTCGTGAGATTAATTGTGTAATTTCGGAAAGGGTTGATTTTACAAAAAAAATGTTCAGATAAAAATTGTGTAGAAAGGGGAGCCGCGTAGTTTTTGTTTGAAAGAATTTTTTGTAAAACGTACCGTTGACAAGAATTTGGCGCAACGAAAATCTGAGGACCCCGGGGGGTGCCTATGGTGTGGCGTTGTGGGCATGGGGAAGGCGCTGGAGGAAAATGTGTCCGACGAAAGTTGTGCAGAAAGTGGAGACGCGCAACTTTTATTTGAAAGATTTTTTGAGAAAACGTACCGTTAACGAATTATGGGGGTAATTATCCGGAATATTGACGATTTATGCAGTTTCAGGGGGGTCCCGTGAGATTAATTGTGCTATTTTGCAAACCGTTGATTTTACAAAAATAATGTTTAGATAAAAGTTGTGCAGAAAGGGGAGCCGCGCAGCTTTTATTTGAAAGATATTTTGGGAAAACGTACCGTTAACGAATTATTGAGATAATTATCCAGAATATTAACGATTTATACAGTTTCAGGGGGGTCTCATGAGATTAATTGTGTAATTTCGCAAAGGGTTGATTTTACAAAAATAATGTTTAGATAAAAGTTGTGCAAAAAGGAGAGACGTGCAACTTTTATTTGAAGAATTTTTTTAAAAAACGAACCATTAACGAATTATCGAGGTAATTGACCGAAATATCGACGATTTATGCGGATCCTGGGGGGTCATATGGGATTAATTGTGTAATTTCGCAAAGGGTTGATTTTACGAAAAAAATGTTTAGATAAAAGTTGTGCAGAAAGTGGAGCCGCGCAACTTTTGTTTGAAAGATTTTTTTGTAAAACGTACCATTGACAAGAATTTAGCACAACAAAAATCTGGGGACCCCGGGGGTCCTGGGGGGGTGCCTATGGTGTGGCGTTGCGGGCATGGGGACGGCGCTGGAGGAAAATGTGTCGGACGAAATTTGTGCAGAAAGTGGAGACGCGCAACTTTTGTTTAAAAGATTTTTTGGGAAAACGTACCGTTAACGAATTATGGAGATAATTGTCCGGAATATTGACGATTTATGCGATTTCTGGGGGGTCACGTGAGATTAATTGTGTAATTTCGCAAAGGTTTGATTTTACGAAAAAAATGTTCAAATAAAAGTTATGGAGATAGGGGAGACGCACAACTTTTGTTTGAAAGATTTTTTGAAAAAACGTACCGTTAACGAATTATTGAGGAATTTGTCTGGAATATTAACGATTTATGCGGATTCTGGGGGGTCTCGTGAGATTAATTGTGTAATTTCGCAAAGGGTTGATTTTACAAAAAAAATGTTTAGATAAAAGTTGTGCAGAAAGTGGAGAAGCGCAACTTTTGTTTGAAAGATTTTTTATAAAAACGTACCATTAACGAATTATCGAGGTAATTGTCCGGAATATTGACGATTTATGCGGTTTCTGGGGGGTCTCGTGAGATTAATTGTGTAATTTCGCAAAAGGTTGAGTTTACGAAAAATATGTTTAGATAAAAGTTGTGTAGAAAGGGGAGGCGCGCAGTTTTTGTTTGAAAGAATTTTTTGTAAAACGTACCGTTGATAAAAACTTGGCGCAATAAACATCTGGGGACCCCGGGGGGTGCCTATGGTGTGGCGTTGTGGGTATGGGGATGGCGCTAGAGGAAAATGTGTCGGATGAAAGTTGTGCAGAAAGTGGAGATGCGCAACTTTTATTTGAAAAATTTTTTGAGAAAACGAACCATTAACGAATTATGGGGGTAATTATCCGAAATATTAACGATTTATCCGGTTAATGGGGGGTCCCGTAAGATTAATTGTGTAATTGCTCAAAGAGTTGATTTTACAAAAAAAATGTTTAGATAAAAGTTGTGCAGAAACAGACGATCTGCAACTTTTGTTTAAAAAGTTTTTTAGGAAAATGTACCGTTCACGAATTATGGACATAATTATTCATAAAATGAATGATTTATACGATTTTCGGAGAATCGCATGAAATTGTTTGTGTAATTTCAAAAGGGTTGATTTTACAAAAAAAATGTTTAGATAAAAGTTGTGCAGAATGAAACAGTCAACAACTTTTGCTTCAACATTTTTCTTCTAACACCAACCCTTCACGAATTATCGCATCAAATCAACGTTTCACTCCTATTCAGCTGTGTCATACGTACCTTTTTCAATTTTCGTAATAATGGACCCCCCCAAAAAAAATATTCTGCGCAAAGTCTCAGAAATGTCAAAGCCCGCCGAAATGCGCAGCATTGCGTCGCATCATATTATATCCTCGACCGCTTGGGAACGGAAAATAATAAGAATCGTTCCCGTTTCGACAATTTCGACCTTTCGTTCTAGAGCGTCACGCTCGAATTATCCCCGTTCGCGGTCAATTGCCAATAACAATCGCTTGCGACATCTCGAAATGTCGCGATTTTTTCCGGAGCGGCGCTGAGAAAAAAAAATTCTGTAGAAATGTCTAAAAAAAATTTACGATATTTAAATTTACACATATTTTTTGCGTTTTTTATTGGATAAATCGTTCAGGTATTATTTGTTGGGTCTTTTGTAGAATTTGTGTATTATATTTTTGGATTAGAGTGAGGATGGAGAAATTTATATTTTTTCTGTGTTCTCTTTAATAAGTTTTATTCTTGTCTTTTTTTATTTGAACTTTTGCGTTTTCTTATCAGGTTTTTGCCGAAATCTTCGACGCGATCGCGAACTTTAAGGAACGGGTTGCACTTTTCTGTATTATTTGGCAATCGTTTTGATGTATTAAATTAAATATACGAGAAAATCGAGGAAATATAATTTCAGGACTAAATTTGTGGACGGCGACTATACATTTATAAGAATAATAAATCTGAGTAATATAAACAAAATCTTTTTGCCATGTACAAATTTTATAATTAAGTTTTGCAAATAAACGGTGTGAGTGCGTAAATATTTTTGCGACATTCTAAAAATTGATTTACCGCTCTTTTTGTTCTTCATCCCTTCAGTAAATAATTAGTTATTTTTCAGAAAATTAAATAAACTGTGAAAAATGCAGCGACTGAAAATTAATAAATTAACATAACCCAAATATCACACAAACACAATAAATAAAATAGATAAAGTAAAATAAACGAAATACACCAATAGCATAATAAATACATTTTATTTATAAGTTTTCGAAATAAATTTTACAAATAAACTTCCTGAAGTCTCCTAATAGCGCACACATAAAAATTTAACGTTCTCACATTAAAAAATGTGATTCCGTAAATATTTGTGCGACATTCCGAAACTGCAAAATTTGCAGCGATGGCAAATAAATAAATTAAGATATAACACTAAAGTGTCACACAAACATAATAAATAAATGACATGAACTAGGATAAACAAATACAAAAAATGCAACGACAGCAAATAAACACATTAACTTAACTTAAATAACATAATTAAAATATTACAAATGCAATACATAAACTATGATAAATAAACAAATACAACGAAAGCGCCACTAAAAAAATGTTTATAAATTTGATAAAAAAATGCTATTTATAATTTTGATAAAGAAAATTCTTTATAATTTTGATAAAAAAAATTTCTTTACAATTTCGATGAATAAATTTGGTTATAATTTTGAGAAATAAATTTTATTTATAGATTTGATAAATAAATTTTGTTTAGAATTTTGATAAGAAAGCTTTAATTATAAACTTTATAAATCAATTTTTCAAATAAACTTTAGAAATAAATTTTATAAAAAAATTTTACAAACAAATTTTAGAGATAAAGTTTATAAAAAAATGTATTTACAATTTTGATGAATACATTATATTTATAATTTTGGTAAATAAGTTTTATTTATAAATTTGATAAGTAAATTTTAATTATAAATTTCATAAATAAATTTTTCAAATAAACTTTAGAAATAAATTTTATCCAAAAATTTTAGAAATAAAATTTTACAAATAAAATTAAAAAAAAAATGTATTTACTATTTTGATGAATAAATTTTATTTATAAATTTGACAAATAAATTTACACAATCATTTTGTAAATAAATTTCTCAAATAAACTTCCAAAAATCTCTTAATCGAACACACACAAACATTTAACGCTCTCATTCCAAAAATTGATTTACCTTTATTGTTCTTCTTCATCCCCTTAGTAAATAATTAGTTATTCCTCTGTAAATAAAATAAATTGCAAATAAAATGCAATTATAACATAATAAATATATTAACATAACTGAAATATTACACAAACATTACAAATAAAATACATAAACTTCAATAAACAAGTATAAAAAATGCGACGATAGCAAATAAATAAATTAACATAACTAAAATATCACCCAAATATTACAAATAAAATACATAAACTACAGTAAACAAATACAAAAAATGCAACTATGGCAAATAAACAAGGTCACATAAGTAGAATATCACACCAATATATTAAATAAAATGGATAAACTATAATAGACAAATATAAAAAATGCAAAGAAGGTAAATAAATAAATACACACAACCAAAATATTACACAAACATAATAAATAAAATACATAAGCTACAACAAACAAATACAAAAAATGCAATTATGACATAGTAAATATATTAACATAACCAAAATATCACACAAACATAATAAATAAAATACATAAACTTCAATAAACAAGTACAAAAAATGCAACGATGGCAAATAAATAAATTAACATAACTAAAATACCCCACAAATATTACAAATGCAATACATAAACTACAATAAACAAATACAACGAAAGCATAACAAACAATTTTTATTTATAAATTTGATAAAAAAAAAAGTTATTTATAAATTTGATAAAAAAATTATTTATAAACTTTATAAAAAAATGTATTTATAAAATTAATAAAAAAAATATGTGATAATTTTGATAAATGAATTTTATTTATAATTTTGATAAGTAAATTTTAATTATAAATTTCGTAAATAAATTTTTCAAATAAACTTTACAAATAAATTTTGCAAGGTAATTACAAAAATAAATTTTATAAATAAATTTTGCAAGGAAATTACAAAAATAAAATTTACAAATTAATTTTGCAAGGAAATTACAAAAGTAAACGTTATAAATAAATTTTGCAAGGAAATTTCAAAAATAAATTTTATAAATAAATTCTGCAAGGAAATTTCAAAAATAAATTTTATAAATAAATTTTGCAAGGAAATTACAAAAATAAATTTTATAAATAAATTCTGCAATTTTTATGAAATTTCATTTATAATTTTGATAAGAAATTTTAATTATAAATTTTATAAATAAATTTTTCAACGAAATTACAAATATAAATTTTATAAATAAACTTTGCAAATAATAGTTTCAAAAATAAAATTTATAAATAAATATTGCAAGGAAATTTCCAAAATAAAATTCATAAATAAATTTTGCAAGGAAATTAGAAAAATAAATTTTATAAATAAACTTTGCAAGGAAATTTCAAAAGTAAATTTTATAAATAAATTTCACAAATAAAGTTCCTGTAGTCCCCTAAATGCACACACATAAAAACCCACCATTCCCAAGTTGTCTTAAAAAAAATGTTTCCCCCACCATTTCCTCGCTTCGTTGGATTTTTGATGTTGGTTTAGATTTTCGCTTTGTGCAGCCTTAGCCCGGGCCGCCGATTATTTATTTATCGGTAGAGCCGGGTTAAGATGCTCGTCTGAAAGTGCAGCGGCCGTAATTGGGTCTGCGTCCTTTTATCCTGCGGATCGTGAGCGTCTGTCAGTCGTCCTTGTTAATGCTGAAACGGCAGAGACGGACGCGGTGTCAGAGGCTAAGAGAGGCTTTACCGGAGTCCCCGCTTTTTACCCGCATTTTTACCCGCATTTTTCACGCATCCCGATTTCACTGATCCTGAGCTTTCGCGGATTATTCCGCGGATTTCTAGTCTACGAATTTGCAGATTATCTAATAGCGCGTATTCTATGTTTCAGTCCAATGGTATTGCCATAGGAATTTTTTGTGTATGTGTGAAAAATTGATACACGTAACATACATATATATATATATATATATATATATATATGTATGTATGTATATATATATATATATATATATATATATACATAAATGTATAATTGCAAATCTTATTTATTTAAAAAATTTACAAAAATAATATATCAATTTTATATGAATAAAATATACATATAATATGTGTGTGTGTAATTTGTAAATATATGTGTAATTGCGATGGTAATAGTATTACTATAGCAATTTTTAATATATATGTGGAAAAATCTATAGATCTAATATGTCTATATACATATGTATATATATATATAATTTCTGTATATACGTGTACTATTGGAATTTGAAAATTTGTGCATTTTTAATATATATGTGAGATACTGATACATTTAATATATAGATATAATTGTAGTATGGACTTGTACTATTGGAATCTCAAAACTAGTACATTTTTACTATATATGTGGAAAATTGATGTATATATATATATATATATATATATATACGTGTAATTAGTATATATATGTGTGTAATTGCGATGGTAATAGTATTACAATCGCAATTATCAATATATATATGAAAAACTGATACATTTGATTTATATATAATTTTTGTATATATGTGTACTATTGGAATCTGAAAATTCGTACATTTTTAATATATTTGTGAAAAAATTGACACATTTGATGTATAAATAATATATCAAATTTTTGTATATATGTGTACTATTGAAATCTGAAAATTCGTACATTTTAATATGTATGTGAAAAATTGATAGATTTGATATGAATATCTGATTACAATCGTATGGTAATTATATATATATATAATATGCATATAATGTATAATGTATGCATATAATTGCAATTCAATTAGTATAAAATACTAATATCTAGTTGTATTGAAGTGTAGAATTGTCACCTGTATTGATTTGATGTTGATGATGAAAATTCTGATTACTGAATCTGTAAATTCGTGCATTTTTTTATGTATATATATATATGGGAAAAATTGATGCACTTAAGATATATATATATATATATATATATATATATATATATATATATATAATTGCAATACTAGTAGTATGAAGTACTAATGTACAATTTTATTGAAATATAGAAGCTAGATGGTAGAAAGAAGGAATATAGGTGCAGCAGAATATGTTATTGTTATTGTCAATTACATTGAACTGTTGTTTAAACGGAAAATTCTGTCTTTTGATTCTGCGCAAAATTTGTATTTATTTTAATATATATATATATATATATATATATATATATATATATATTTTTTTAAATTGTTTTCAATTAAATTCAGTAAAACTTGTCAACCCGTTTTTATATAATGTATATGAATAAAACTTACAAATTTACAAAATTACATAAAAACTCATAAACGTATATTAATAAAAAAAAATAAAAATTAAAATTTTTATGTAGTAAACTTAACTGTTATAAATTTGAAATAACATAAAAATGCTTGAGTCCCGACCCAAGAACAGTACAATTTCTTCCCATCACACGATATAAAAGGTTCACCATTCAAAGCCCTTAATTAAAATTAAATTAACTCTTACTTCGAATTATTTAATTACATTTTTTTCAATGAAATCCAGTAAAACTTATTAACCCGTTTTTATGTTACATATATTAATAAAACTTACTAAATCAAAATTCCAAAAGAAAGAAATAATGCAGCCAACTAAAAACTATCACAATTAAAATTATTACATAATAAATAAAACTGTTATAAATTTGCCCTAATAAAACCCTCAATTAAAATTATTTAACTACTTTTTTTCAATTAAATTCATCAAAACTTGTTAACCCGCTTACCTTATTAATAAATAAGATAAATTGATAAAGGGATTAATTATATATGATATAATTATATAATTATATATATATGTATATATCAAATGTATTAAATAAAACTTCCAGAAGAATGAAATGTATGAAAAAAACAACTAAAAACAATAAATTAATTGAAATTGCTATATAATAAATAAAACGGTCCTAAATTTGAAGTAACATAATGAAAACGCTTGAGTCTCCACAAAGAATAGTACAATTTCTTCGTATTACAAGATATATAGTAAAACGTTGAGCATCCAAAGCTCGTAATTTAAATGATTTAGCTGAATCTTTTAAATTAAATCCAGTAAAAATTGTCAAGCCGATTTTGTATAACATATATTAATAAAACCTTCAAACTTACAAAATTACATAAAAACTAACAAATATATATATATAAATAAGAAAACAATAAAAATTAAAAATTATTATATAATAATTAAAACTGTTATAAATTTGAAGTAACGTAATAAAAACGCTTGAGTTTCGACAAAGAATAGTACAATTTCTTCGCATCACACGATATAAAAGGTTGACCGTCCAAAATCTTTAATTACCATTAAATTAACTCTTAATTCAAATTATTTAATTACATGTTTTGAATTAAATTTAATAGAACTTGTTAACCCACTTTTATATATACATATATGTATATGTATATATGATGTATTAAACAAAAATTCCAGAAAAATGAAATGAATGAAAAAAAAACAACTAAAAGCAGTTAAAATTAAAATAATTACATAGGAAATAAAACAGTTATAAATTAGAAGTAACATAACCCGATTTTATATAACGTCTATTAGTAAAACCTCTAAACTTACAAAAATATATAAATAAGAAAACAATTAAAATTGAAGCGATTACATAATAATTAAAAATGTTATAAATTTGAAATAACATAATAAAAATGCTTGAGTCTCGACAAAGAATAGTACAATTTCTTCGCATCGCACGACATAAAAAGTTGACCATCTGAAGCCCTTAATTAAAATTAAATTAACCCTTAATTCAAATTGTTTAATTACGTTTTTTCAATTAAATTGAGCAAAACCTGTTACCCCACTTTTATATATACCCTTTAATAATTATTTAAATATACTATATATATATATTTTTTGTTTAATACATTATATATATATATATATAAACAAAAAAAATATATATATAGTATATTTAAATAATTATTAAAGGGTATATATAAAAGTGAGGTAACAAGTGTTGCTCAACTTAATTGAAAAGATGTAATTGAACAAATATATATATATATAATGTATTAAACAAAAATTCCAGAAGAATGAAATGAATAAAAAACAACACTAGAACAATTCAAATTAAAATGATCACATTATAATTAAAATTGTGTTATAAATTTGAAATACCTTAATAAAAATGCCTGCGTCTTGACCCAAGAACAGTACAATTTCTTCACATCACAAGATATAAAAGGTTGACCATCTGAAAACTTTAATTAAAATTAAATTAACTCTGAATTCGAATTAGTTAATTACATTTTTTCAATTAAATTCAGTAAAACTTGTCAGCCAGTATATATATATATATATATATATACATCATTTGTTAAAATAAAAATTCCAGAAGAATGAAATTAATGGAAAAAAAAATAAAAATAAAAATTATTATGTCATAAATAAAACAGTTGTAATTTTGAAGTAATAATAAAAATGCTTGAGTTTCGACTCAAGAAGTCTGTAATTCCTCTGCATTATACGCAATACACCGTAACAGCGTGTTCTCGCGCAAACGAAAAGCCCCGCGTCTCGATTTTCTTTCGTCAACGCGCGTCGCGCAATTCGTCACCGCCAATTTCGATTTTGCAAGCCGCCAGACACAACAATAATTTGCCCGGCCGAGTGTGAATAATTCATTCGCAGTCGCGATTTTCTAATTGCGCTAACGAGCGAACGCTTCTTCTTCTTCTTCTTTGCCTTCTTCTTCTTCTTCTTTCGCGACTTTTTTCGTCCTTTTGTCAGCGAGCCACTCGCGCGTCTAACGAACGTCAATTTGCGCGCGTAATTAAGCCGTAAATCTTACGCGGACTAATGGCGAACATGTAGATTGAGCGAATGAGAATGCGAGCTTCTGGCGAAATTGTGGAAAAACGGAGAAGGGGTGGAATGGAAGAATTATGGACTGTGTTGCGAACTGTGGTTGAGGACATTTGGACCGTGACCCACCGTGTGGGTCATGATGTTTTGGATGTGAGTGATTAAATGTGGATCATGACCCACCGTGTGGGTCATGAGATTGAAGGTGTCTGAGCAAATTTGGACCGTGACACACCGTGTGAGTCATGACGTTTGAAGGTGTCTGAACAAATTTGGACCGTGACCCACCGTGTGAGTCATGACGTTTGAAGGTGTCTGAACAAATTTGGACCGTGACCCACCGTGTGAGTCATGACGTTTGAAGGTGTCTGAACAAATTTGTACCGTGACCCACCGTGTGAGTCATGACGTTTGAAGGTGTCTGAACAAATTTGGACCGTGACCCACCGTGTGAGTCATGACGTTTGAAGGTGTCTGAACAAATTGGGACCGTGACCCACCGTGTGAGTCACGATGTTTGAAGGTGTCTGAACAAATTTGGACCGTGACCCACCGTGTGAGTCATGGCGTTTGAAGGTGTCTGAAGAAATTTGGACCGTGACCCACCGTGTGAGTCATGACATTTGAAGGTGTCTCAACAAATTTGGACCGTGACCCACCGTGTGAGTCATGACGTTTCAAGGTGTCTGAACAAATTTTAACCGTGACCCACCGTGTGAGTCATGCCGTTTGAAGGTGTCTGAACAAATTTCGACCGTGACCCACCGTGTGAGTCATGACGTTTGAAGGTGTCTGAACAAATTTGGACCGTGACCCACCGTGTGGGTCATGAAGTTTGAAGGTGTCTGAACGAATTTGGACCGTGACCCACCGTGTGGGTCATGACATTTGAAGGTGTCTGAACAAATTTGGACCGTGACCCACCGTGTGGGTCATGACGTTTGAAGGTGTCTGAACAAATTTGGACCGTGACCCACCGTGTGAGTCATGACTTTTGAAAGTGTCTGAACAAATTTAGACCTTGACCCACCGTGTGGGTCATGACGTTTGAAGGTTTCTGAACAAATTTGGACCGTGACTCAACGTGTGGGTCATGACGTTTGAAGGTGTCTGAACAAATATGGACCGTGACACAACGTGTGAGTCATGACGTTTGAAGGTGTCTGAACAAATTTGGACCGTGAACCACCGTGTGGGTCATGACGTTTGAAGGTGTCTGAACAAATTTGGACCGTGACCCACCGTGTGAGTCATGACGTTTGAAGGTGTCTGAACAAATTTGGACCGTGACCCAACGTGTGAGTCATGACGTTTGAAGGTGTCTGAACAAATTTGGACCGTGACCCACCGTGTGAGTCATGACGTTTGAAGGTGTCTGAACAAATTTGGACCGTGACCCACCGTGTGAGTCACGATGTTTGAAAGTGTCTGAACAAATTTGGACCGTGACCCAACGTGTGGGTCATGATGTTTGAAGGCGTCTGAACAAAATTGGACCGTGACCCACCGTGTGAGTCATGACGTTTGAAGGTGTCTGAACAAATTTGGACCGTGACCCACCGTGTGAGTCATGACGTTTGAAGGTGTCTGAACAAATTTGGACCGTGACCCACCGTGTGAGTCACAACGTTTGAAAGTGTCTGAACATATTTCGACCGTGACCCACCGTGTGGGTCATGACGTTTGAAGGTGTCTGAACAAATTTGGACCGTGACCCACCGTGTGAGTCATGACGTTTGAAGGTGTCTGAACAAATTTGGACCGTGACCCACCGTGTGGGTCATGACGTTTGAAGGTGTCTGAACAAATTTGGACCGTGACCCAACGTGTGAGTCATGACGTTTGAAGGTGTCTGAACAAATTTGGACCGTGACCCACCGTGTGGGTCATGACGTTTGAAGGTGTCTGAACAAATTTGGACCGTGACCCACCGTGTGGGTCATGACGTTTGAAGGTGTCTGAACAAATTTGGACGGTGACCCAACATGTGAGTCATGACGTTTGAAGGTGTCTGAACAAATTTGGACCGTGACCCACCGTGTGAGTCATGACGTTTGAAGGTGTCTGAACAAATTTGGACCGTGACCCACCGTGTGAGTCATGACGTTTGAAGGTGTCTGAACAAATTTGGACCGTGACCCACCGTGTGAGTCATGACGTTTGAAGGTGTCTGAACAAATTTGGACCGTGACCCACCGTGTGAGTCATAACGTTTGAAGGTGTCTGAACAAATTTGGACCGTGACCCACCGTGTGAGTCATGACGTTTGAAGGTGTCTGAACAAATTTGGACCGTGACCCACCGTGTGAGTCATGACGTTTGAAGGTGTCTGAACAAATTTAGACCGTGACCCACCGTGTGAGTCATGAAGTTTGAAGGTGTCTGAACAAATTTGGACCGTGACCCACCGTGTGGGTCATGGCGTTTGAAGGTGTCTGAAGAAATTTGGACCGTGACCCACCGTGTGGGTCATGACGTTTGAAGGTGTTTGAGCAAATTTGGACCGTGACCCACCGTGTGGGTCATGACGTTTGAAGGTGTCTGAACAAATTTGGACCGTGACCCACCGTGTGGGTCATGACGTTTGAAGGTGTCTGAACAAATTTGAACCGTGACCCACCGTGTGAGTCATGACGTTTGAAGGTATCTGAACAAATTTGGACCGCGACCCACCGTGTGAGTCATGACGTTTGAAGGTGTCTGAACAAATGTGGACCGTGACCCACCGTATGAGTCATAACGTTTGAAGGTGTCTGAACAAATTTGGACCATGACCCAACGTGTGGGTCATGACGTTTGAAGGTGTCTGAACAAATTTGGACCGTGACCCACCGTGTGAGTCATGACGTTTGAAGGTGTCTGAACAAATTTGGACCGTGACCCAACGTGTGAGTCATGACGTTTGAAGGTGTCTGAAGAAATTTGGACCGTGACCCACCGTGTGAGTCATGACGTTTGAAGGTGTCTGAACAAATTTGGACCGTGACCCACCGTGTGAGTCATGAGGTTTGAAGGTGTCTGAACAAATTTGGACCGCGACCCACCGTGTGAGTCATGACGTTTGAAGGTGTCTGAACAAATGTGGACCGTGACCCACCGTATGAGTCATAACGTTTGAAGGTGTCTGAACAAATTTGGACCATGACCCAACGTGTGGGTCATAACGTTTGAAGGTGTCTGAACAAATTTGGACCGTGACCCACCGTGTGGGTCATGACGTTTGAAGGTGTCTGAACAAATTTGGACCGTGACCCAACGTGTGAGTCATGAAGTTTGAAGGTGTCTGAAGAAATTTGGACCGTGACCCACCGTGTGAGTCATGACGTTTGAAGGTGTCTGAACAATTTTGGACCGTGACCCACCGTGTGAGTCATGAGGTTTGAAGGTGTCTGAACAAATTTGGACCGTGACCCACCGTGTGGGTCATGACGTTTGAAGGTGTCTGAACATCTTTGGGCCGTGACCCACCGTGTGGGTCATAATGTTTGAAGGTGTGCAAATAAATTTGGACCGTGACCCACGTGTGAGTCATGACGTTTGAAGGTGTCTGAACAAATTTCGACCATGACCCAACGTGTGGGTCATGACGTTTGAAGGTGTCTGAACAAATTTGGACCGTGACCCACCGTGTGAGTCATGACGTTTGAAGGTGTCTGAACAAATTTGGACCGTGACCCACCGTGTGAGTCATGACATTTTGAATGTAAGACATGAAATGTGGATCATGACCCAGCGTGTGAGTCATGACATTTTTAACGTAATGAAATGTGGACCGTGACCCAACGTGTGGGTCATGACATTTTCTATGACCCACCGTATGGGTCATGATGTTTGAAAGCGTGTAATGAAATTTGCAATGTGACCCAGCGTGTGGGTCATGAAATTAAAAAATTCGACTTAAAGTTTCAAATGTCGGACAATATTTTTTCCACGACCCACCGTGTGGGTCATCAAAATTTAAATATGCGCCTGGAAGTTTTAAATGTGGCACGAAAATTTTCCCATGACCCACCGTGTGGGTCATAAAAATTTGGCACCTGCGTCATGAAATTCGAAAGGTGTGTTACTATATTTTTGCAGTGACTCACCGTGTGGGTCATGAAATTTTTAAATGTGCCATGAAGTTTTAAACGACGTACAACATTTTTCCCACTATCCACCGTGTGGGTTATAAAAATTTAAAAAATGCGCCTTGAAGTTTTAAATGTCACGAAATTTTTTTCATGACCCACCGTGTGGGTCATCAAACCCCGTAGGTGCATCATGGAGGCTTAAACATTATCATGTATAAAAACATAACTACAAATAAACTGCCGGAAAAAGATAAATAATAAGAAAACATTCTCCAACACAATCATGAATAAACTGATGAAAAAAGACATGTCATAAACAGCCTATATACAAGACCAAAGTTTCTCGAATAGAGTTTGAAGAACTCTAAGAGTCCCGAAGAAGCGCCGAATTTTTGTCCTCGGCCACCGACTTCCCATTTTTTCGCTTATCTCCGCTTACGCTCGCATAAATCTAACGCGCGTTAAGTGGTCCGTGTAACGTTTTAAGCGCAGATAATCGTCAGATCGATTTCTTGTGTCGCATGTTCGACTGAAGGGCGGATGACACGAAAAATTGACGTTATTAATCGCCTATGACTCGATGAAATGTGAAACGAAATGTGAAAATGTCCGTGAGAAACGATGCGAGAATTTCGTATACGAAGATTATGTGATGTGAACATTGTGTATGAAATTTTATACGTGAAATTATACATGAATTTTTTGTAATTGAAATTATGTATGAACTCTTATACGTGACATTATATATTAATTTTGTACGTCAAATTATATATGAATTCTTATACGTGACATTATATATTGACTTTATATGTGAAATTGTACATTAATTTTTTTATGGAATTTATATAAGAGTTTTTTTTTTAATTGAAAAGATGTATGATCTTTTATGCGCGACATTATATATTAATTTTATGTGGAATTATACTACACGTGAACATTTATGTGAAAATTTATATGCGAAATTGTGTATGAATTTTTATGAATGAAAATATATATGAAATTATATATGCAGTAATATATGAATTCAGATATATGAAATTATATATAAAGTAACATATACATTTTTGTTATTTGAACTACACATTTATAATCGACATTATACATACGAAATGGTGTATGAATTTTACATATGGAGATATATATTATTTTTTATATACAAAATTGTACATGAATTTTTGTTATTCGATTTATATACGTGTACCACAAATAAATATTATATACGAAATTACATACGAATTTTCATATATGGAATTATTTGAATTATATATGAAATTATGTGCATTTCAACATTTTTGCCTTTTTTGTCTACTTAATTGACACTATTCTTTTGCATTAAGTACTATATATAGAGAGAGAGAAACAGAAGGCAAAAAAGTAGTAATGCATACATATATTATGTATACATTATTACTTTTTTTACATACATATTTGTTTGCCCTTTTTACCTACTGTATAGACACTATTTTTTTTGCATAAAGTGCTATATATTATATATAGAAGGCCGCAAAGTATTCATACACGTGTATATATAGGATGCATGCAAATATATATATGCATTGCCACCATTGCAAAAAAAAACTAGTAATGTATATATATATATACTATATGTTATACATATATTATATGAGCCGCTCAGTGCACACATCGATTAACTCCATAAAACGAAAAGTTGAGAAACGCGATGATGTAATATATATTGTTTTTAAAAATTCCTCTGATAATATGAATTCAAATATATAATGTGGAATGCATAATTGCAGATATAGCTTTCATCTAACGGTATATAAAATTAATAAGAAAGAATAGCCAACAAACAATCGTCAGTAATGTTGCAGTTTTTATGTGACTGATGGAGTTAATCGATTTGGCAACTGAAAAAAGTAATAAAGTTAAATTTAGTCTTTTCATTTTTAAGTTTTTATTACAGAAAAAGTTAGTTATTATACATTTTTGTCACAGCTTTTCCATAAAAATAATGTTGGAAGTTCGGTTATAAAATAATATATATAATATAATTTATATATATATGTTAGCGGCATTATTCTTTGGGATGGTTCAGCAATATTATAAATAATGTCTTCTTCATCAGCTGTATGCGAGGATTCGTCATTTCGATTTGTTGACAAGTTCTTATAGTAATCGTGTTTAACAGGAGGAATGAATTTTAGCAGGTCCATCATGTCTCTCCATTTTTCCTTTGTCACAGTTCTACCTTTAGGATATAATAAAGGCTGATCTATATTTTTCAAACTTTGCGGTCTACCCACTAAAGATTTTCTTATATTAATGGCTTGAAATATCTGTATATTCGTTATAGTCACATATGAATTATATGAGATAGGGTTTGGACCTTTCTAACTTTATCCAGCGTATTTTAAGCCAATTTACTGGCAGCCCTGTGACGGTTACTTTTCTGTTAATGATAGACTGTTCTAAAGGTTTTGTTGACAAAAAATCTTGGTGAGTCATTTGGATTAGATGAAACGGCGCTTTCTTTTTACATCTTTTGATTATATGGTACCAATCATCTGGTGAAAAAATGTTTTGATTTTTTTCGCACATGACTCCATAATGGCAAAATCTGAGTCATTGAGCAAATAGCTGTGTCTACTTACCAAAAATTTCATGTCAATTGATTCAGCTTTGATTTCCGTGCTTTGAACAAGTTTCAATAAACTTAAGACGGTTTTAATACTTCTGTTTTGACCGGTACACGAATCCGAATATGTTATTATTTTTTCGAAGTTTGCAGCGTAAGTCTTTATATACTTTCTTAGACAAGATGAAATTTCTTGAGACCCACGAGATCCTTCAGTTTCTGGCCAAACAAGCGTACGATACGGCGTTACTGAAACGATTTACATTAGAGTATGGAGTTAATCGAAATGGCTTCTGAAATAAATTACGTATTATTCAGTTGCCAAAAAAAGTTGCCGTTTAACGGGGCTAATAATTATTATTCAGGAAAGTAATTATAAATATAAAAAGTTATGACTATACAAGGGTTTTGACACTTAAATTTAAGATTTTTCAAAAAGTGGAGTTAATCGATGTGTGCATTGAGCGGCTCATATATACATGTATATGCATTTTTGCATAAAGCACTATATATGTACGTATACAGTAAAATAGTAGCAATACATATGTATATATATATATATATGTATTGCTATATTATACTATATTATGAACATATATATATATATATATATATTCATTACTACTTTTTTGCCCTCTTTGTCCACTATATTGATAATATTTTCTTTCCATAAAGCACTATATGTAGATATATATATATGATGCGCGTATATATATATATATATATATATATATATATATATATATATATATTGTAATAACATTATATATTTATATATATGTAGAGACAGAGAAGGCAAAAAAATAATAATGCACATGTATATATACCATGCATGCACGTATATATGTATATATATGTATGATTTACTACTTTGTGCTATGCATTGCTACTATTGCAAAAAAGGTGTAAAAATGCAGTAATGCATATATATTACTACTTTTTTGCATAAAGCACTATAAAAAAAAAAAGAGAGACAGAGAAGACAAACATTTAGTAATGCACATGTACATATACAATGCATGCATGTATATATATGTATATATATATATGTATATATATATATATGTATATGCAGTACTACAATTTGCTATATACTCATTCCTTCTCTTTCACCATATACACACATACATTATGCTTTCCACAAAAAATTCCTTATCTCCTGCATTTCGTGCATTTCCACGTGTTGCGCATCGGCACGCACGCAGGTTAATAATATCGCCAATAACAATATCGCACTCTTTACGAGGAAATTGGCCAAGCAGCGCTCGACCGTAATTGCCAGAATGGCCCGACGCTGATTTACGCGCGTGCTTTTACGAGAGACCGAGCTGTTATGGAGAACACCGCTTTAAGTGGACCTAAGTCGCGTCCTCCGTTGCGAAACCGGCAGGCGGCTAATTGTTTTTCGCGGTTAATGCCGAACGCACTAACGACTCGCTGGATTTCGTGGCGGACCCTGGCCAATTGATAAGTGCAGGAACACGTGCCATGTGGGAATGTGGGGAGTGAAGGTGGAGGTATGGGGAATGTGGTGGAATTTTGGTGGGGAAGGATTTTGGGAAGTTATGGGGGTGGAAGAGGGTTTTTAAAGTCGAAAGTTGGAGAGAGGGATTTTTAATGGATGGATTTTTAGAAAGAAGAGATATGGAAGAATTTTTAATGTCGCCGATTTCAGCGTAAGGATTTTTAATACAGAAGATTCCAGCATAAGAATTTTTAATGTAGAAGGTGGCAGCATAATCATTTTTTATGCATACAGTTTCAGTCTAAGAATTTTTTATGTAGAAGATTTGAGCATGGACATTTTTAATGTAGCAGATTTTAGCATAAGAATTTTTAATGTAAAAGATTTCAGCGTAAGAAATTTTAATCTAGCAAATTTCAGCGCAAGGATTTTTAATGTAGGAGATTTTAGCTTAAGAATTTTTAATGTAGGAAAATTCAGCGTAGCAATTTTTTATGTAAAAGATTTCAGCATAGACATTTCCAATGTAGAAGATTTCTATGTGGATATTTTTGTTTTTATCTGGCACTTTTTAATGTATATCATTTCAGCGTAAGAATTTTTAATGTAGAAGGTTGCAGCATAACGATTTTTAAAGATTATGATTCCAATGCAAGAATTTTTAATATAGAAGATTTCAGTATAATAATTTTGAATACAGAAGAGTTTAGCATAAGAATTAATAATGTAGCAGATTTCAGCAGGTATTTTTAATGTAGGAGATTGCAGCGTAAGAATTTTTAATGTAGCAAATTTTAGCGTAAAGATTTTTAATGTAGAAGATTTCAGCGTAAGAAATTTCAATGTAGCAAATTTTAGCGTAAACATTTTTAATGTAGAAGATTTGAGCACGGACATTTTTAAGGGATAAAGTTTTTGTGTGGCAATTTCTAGTGTATGAAAATTCACTGTAGTAATTTTTAATGTAGAAGTCTGCAGCATAACGATTTTTAAAGAATATGGTTTAAGCATAAGAATTTTTTATGTACAAGATATTGTATCAATTTGTAAGAGTCATATTTTCAAATTTGTACGTCATATTAAAAAATGTTTCGATTGAAAGTTGCAGGGAATGATATAATAAATAATTTCTGTGAACAACATTTTCTTGTGAGATACATGCAAAAACAATTGTTTACGATTTTATATGAAATTGTCTTGACGACCCGATATCTTTTAATATTCAATCCTTTGAACTGGTATATTTGAAAACGTGTAAATCATATTAAAAAATGTTTCCAGTAAAAGTTGCAGGGAATGATGTGATAAACAATTTCTGTATATAACTTTTTCTTGTGCGATTAATGCGAAAAAAATGATTTGCCTTTTCACATGCAATTCCTATAATCAGTCAATATCATTAAATATTTGTTGTTTTATTTGTTATAATTCGAAATGCGTACATTGTTTTAAAAAATGTTTTCAGTAAAAGTTGCAGGGTATGATCTGACAAATCATTTTTGTGAGCAAAATTTTCTTGTGAGATGCACCCGAAAAGAGTTATTTGCCTTTTCACATGCAATTCATATAATCACTCAATATCATAAAAATTCTATCCTCCAAATGATTATATTTCGAAATGCGTACATTGTACTAAAAAATGTTTCAACTAAAAGTTGCAGGGAATGATATGGTAAATAAGTTTTGTATACGAGACTTTCTCGTGGAATGGATGTAAAAAAAATTTTTTACGATTTTACATGAATTTGTCTTAATTCGTCAATATCGTCAAATATTCTTTCCTCCAGACTGTTGTATTTCAGAATGCCTACATTTTACCAAAAAATGTTTCAAATAAAAGCTGCAGGGAATGATATAACAAACAATTTCCATCCACAACATTTTCTTGTGAGATGCACCCGATAAGAGTTATTTGCCTTTTCACATGCAATTCCTATATCAGTCAATATTGTTAAGCATTTGTCGTTATATTTGTTATAATTCGAAATAGGTACATTCCACAAAAAAATTCTTCAAATAAAACTTACAGAGAACAACCCCACAAATAATTTCCACCCCTAGCATTTTCCATAAAACACTCAAAAAATGATCCTTTCTACCATAATCACCCCAACACATCGTTCTCTGCATAAAATTGTCTTGATCATTCAATATCGTTAAATATTTAATCCTTTGAACTGGTATATTTGGAAATGCATAAATCGTATCAAAAAATGTTTCCAATAAAAGTTGCAGGGAATGATATGATAAACAATTTCTGTTAATAACATTTTTCTCTGAGATCAATGCGAAAATAGTTATTTGCCTTTTTATATGAAATTGATCTAATTAGTCAATATTGTTAAATACCATATTCTTTAACTGATTATATTTCGAAATTCGTACATTGCATTAAAAAATGTTTCCAGTAAAAATTGCAGGGAACAAAATGGCAAATAATTTCTTTGCATAACATTTTTCTGTGCGATCAATGCAAAAAGAGTTATTTGCCTTTTCACATGCGATTCATATAATCAGTAAACATTGTTATATACCCTATCCTTCAAATTATTATATTTCGAAATTTGTGCATTATATCAAAAAAATGTTTTCACTAAATATTGCAGGGAATAATATGATAAATAATTTTTTTACATAACATTTTCTTGTGAGATGCACTCAAAAAGAGTTATTTGCGTTTTCAAATGCAATTAATATAATTAGTCAATATCGTTCAGTATCCTATTCTTAAATTGATTATATTTTAAAATATGTACATTGTACTAAAAAATGCTTCTAAGAAAAGTTGTAGGGAATACTATGATAAATAATTTTTGTATATAATATTTTCTTGTGGGATGCATACAAAACCAATTTTACGATTTTACATGAATTTGTCTTAATTCGCCAATATCGTCAAATACTCTTTCTTCCAGACTGTTGTATTTGAAAATGCATACAGTGTACTAAAAAATGTTTCCAATAAAAGTTGCAGGGGATGACATGGCAAACAATTTCTGTTAATAACATTTTCCTCTGAGATTAATGCGAAAATAGTTATTTGCCTTTTCACATGAAATTCCTATAATCAATCAATATCGTGAAGTATTTGTCGTTGTATTTGTTATAATTCGAAATGGGTACATTATACTAAAAAATGCTCCTAATAAAAGTTGCAGGGAATGACATCATAAATAATTTTTGTATATAACATTTTCTTGTGACATGCACCCAAAAATAGTTATTTGCCTTTTTACATGCAATTCATATAATCACTCAATATCATAAAAATTCTACGCTCCGCATAGTTATATCTTCAAATACATACGTCGTACTAAAAATTGTTTCCAGTAAAACTTGCAGGGAATAACATGATAAATTATTTTTGTATACAATATTTCCTTGTGGGATCGATGCGTATACAATTATTTGCCTTTTCACATGCAATTCTTATAATCAGTCAAATTCGTTATATATTGGCTGTTGTATTTGTAATATTTTGAAATGCGTAAATTGTATTAAAAAATGTTTCCAGTAAAAGTTGCAGGGAATGATATGACAAACACTTTTTGTATACAACATTTTCTTGTGGGATGCATGCAAAAAATATATTTTGCGATTTTACATACAATTATTCTGATCACTCATATTGTTAAATATTCAATTATTTGAACTTTTATATTTAAAAATCCGTAGATTATATCAAGAAATGTTTCGACGAAAAGTTGCAGGGAATGACATCATAAACAATTTCTGTTAACAACATTTTCTTGTGGGATCGATGCGAAAAGACTTATTTGTCATTTCACATGAATTTCATATAATCATTCAATATTGTACTTTTAAATGATTACATTTCAAAATGCGTAGATTGTATCAAAAAATGTTTCGAGTAAAAGTTGCAGGGAATGGTACGACAAACAATTTCTGTATATAACATTTTCTTGTGAGATCTATGTGAAAAGAATTATTTGCCTTTTCACAGAAAATTCATATAATCACTCAATATCACAAAAATTCTATCCTTTGAATACTTATATTTTCAAATACATACGTCGTACTAAAAAATGTTTCCAGTAAAACTTGCAGGGAATAATACAATAAATAATTTTTGTATATAAGACTTTTTCGTGGAATGCACGCAAAAAGTATATTATACGATTTTACATGAAATTATTCTGATCACTCAATATTGTCAAATATTCTTTTCTCCAGACTCTTATATTTCGAAATTCGCACATAGTACTAAAAAATGCTTCTAATAAAAGTTATAGGGAATAATATGATAAATAATTTTTGTATACAACATTTTCTTGTGGGATGCATGCAAAAGGCATATTTTACGATTTTACATAAAATTGTTTTGATCAGTCAATATTTAACATTCAATCCTTCGAACTATTGTATTTCAGAATCCCTATATTTTACCAAAAAATGTTTCGAATAAAACGTGCAGAGAACAACCCCCCAAATAATTTCCACCCCTAACATTTTCCATAAAACCCCCCAAAACCCTGCTTTCCACTATAATTATTGAAATATACATAATATACTCTACATATGTACATCTTCCCTACAAATTCTCATCCTTCTTGCGCCACGCTTTTTGCAGAGGTCTCAGCCGACAGGAAACGAGCGTGCGGAGTTTCGCAAAAAGTGCGCCGATCGGCGGCATATCGATACACGCCGATTTCGCCACGTCGACACATCGACAGAGCGGCGAACAAGGGAACACGTGTCTAAACTTTCCTCGATCCTCGATCCTGCACGATCCTCGATCCTGCGCGCGATCAGATAAGGATCGCGCAATTTTAAGCGATCCTTGCGAAATCAATGCCTAACGGTCAAAACTTCGCGCGCAAATGTCAATTTCCTCCAAACCGAGGGGAATAATTATTAAATTGCCCCGGCGATCGCACGGTGTACATATTATTTGCCATTTGTGGCAAGTTCGATGATTGGCTGTTGCAAAATCGGGATGGCATGGTTTTCATGGGGAATTGGTGGAGGAGGAAAATTGTGGAAAATGTTTAGGGTAGAAGAGATTTATAGGGGAATAGTGATGAACGGGAAAATAGGCTTTAGATGAAAGTCGGGATTAGATATGGGATTCTTAATGGAAAATAATTTAAAATAAAAAATCAGTCTTAGTACGGAATAATTCGTAATGTAAAAGAATCTTTAATAGAAACAACTATTAATAGGAAAATCAGTTTTACTACGGAATAGTTCTAAATAGCAAATAAATAAAAGAATACTTGTCTTAAAATAATTTTGAATGTAAAATAATTCTTAAGCAAAAAACAGTCTTAGTACAGAATAATTCTTGATATAAAATAATTCTTAATGTAAAATGATTTTTAATATGAATATAATTCTTAACAGAAAAATAATTTTTAACACCAAGACAATTCTTACTAATAAATAATTCTAAATAGAAAAATCAGTCTTAATACAGAATATTTCTTAATAGAAAAATCACTATTAATACAGAATAATGGTTAATGCCAAATAATTCTTAATATAAAAGAATTCCTGTCATAGAATAATTTTTAATGTAAAGGATTTTTGAATAGAAAAGTCAGTCTTAATACGGAACAATTCATAACATAAAATAATTCTTAATGTAAAGTAATTCTAAATAGAAAAAGCAGTCTTACTGCGGAATAAATCTTAACAGCAAATACTTTTTAATGTAAAATAATTGTTAGAAAAGTCAGTGTTAATGCAGAATAATTTGTATTGTGAAATAATTCCTAATCTAAAATAATTGTTGGTATAAAAGAGAGTCTTAATACAGAATAATTCTTAATGTAAAAGAATTCTTAATAGAAAAAGCAGTGTTAACGCAGAATAGTCCTTAACATCAAATAATTCTTTATGTAAAGTAATTGTTAGTAGGAAAGGCAGTCTTAATACAGAATAATTGTTAATATAAAATGATTCTTAATAAAAATGTCGCCTTTGTACAGAATAATTCTTAACATAAAATAAGTTTTAATGCAAAATTTTTCTCGTCATCAAATAAATTTGAATGTAAAATAATTCATAACATAAAATAATTCTTTATGTTGAATAATTCTAAATAGAAAAATCAGTCTTAGTACGGAATAATTCTTAATAAAAAATAATTGTTGGAAAAGTCAGTTTTAATACGGAATAATTCTTAACATGGAATTATTGATGTAGAATCATTCTTAATAGAAGAATCAGTCTTGGGTATGTAATGTAAAATAATTCTTTATTATATTCTTAGTTATATTAATTATATTGTTAATTAATAATAATTCAGTCTTAATACGGAATAATTCTTAATGTAAAATAATTCGTAATAGAAACATCATTTTCAATAAAAATACAATTCTTACTAAGAATAATTCTTAATGTGAAAAAATTGTTCATAGAATAGAAAAGACAGTTTTAGTACGGAATAATTCTTAACAGCAAATAATTCTTAATGTAAAAATAATTCTTAATAGAAAAATCAGTGTTAATGCAGAATAGTCCTCAACATCAAATATTTCTTTATGTAAAATAATTGTTAGTAGAAAAGTCAGTTTTAATACAGAATAATTGTTAATGCGAAACAATTTTTAATAAAAAAAAAAACAGTCTTAGTACAGAATAGTTACTAACGTAAAATAATTCTTAATGTAAAAGAATTCTTGTCATAAAATAATTTTTAATGTAAAAGAATTCTAAATAGAAAAATTAGTCATAATACGAAATAATTTTTAACATAAAATAATTCTAATGTAGAATAATTCTTAATAGAAAAATCTCACTTAGTACGGAATAATTCTTACTGTGAATTGTTAATAGAAAAATCAATGTTACTGCAGAATAATTCTTAACACAAATAATTCGTAATGTGAAAAAATTGTTAATAGAAAAATCAATCTTGGCATGGAATAATTCTTTACAGCAAATAATTCTTAATAGAAAAAATTAGTCTTAATACGGAATAGTTCTTAACAGCAAATAATTGTTAATGTGAAATAATTGTTAATAAAAGAAAATGAATCTTAGTGCAGAATAATTCTTTATATAAAATAATTCTTAATAGAAGAATCAGTCTTAATACGGAATAGTCATTACCAGCAAACAATTCTTAATGTAGAATAATTCTAAATAGAAAAACCAGTCTTAATACAGAGTAATTCTTAATAAAGAAATAGGTCTTAATATAGAATAATTCTTAATGTAAAAGAATTCTGGTCATAAAGTAATTTTTAATGTAAAAGCATTCTGAATGGAAAAATAGGGGTTTCGATGAAAGTCAGGGTTAAGAAAGATTCTTAATGGAAAATAATTGTTAGTAGAAAAGTCAGTTTTAATACGGAATAATTCTTAACATCAAATAATTGATGTAGAATCATTCTTAATAGAAGAATCAGTCTTGGGTATGTAATGTAAAATAATTCTTTATTATATTCTTAGTTATATTAATTACGTTGTTAATTAATAATAATTCAGTCTTAATACGGAATAATTCTTAATGTAAAATAATTCTTAATAGAAACATAATTTTCAATAAAAATACAATTCTTACTAAAAATAATTCTAAATGTAAAATAATTGTTAGAAATGTCAATGTTAATATAGAATAATTGTTAATGTAAAATAATTATTGATAGAAAACTCAGTCTTAATAGGAAATAATTCTTAAAATAAAATAATTTTTAATTAAAAAAATCAGTCTTAGTACAGAATAGTTATTATCGTGAAATAATTCGTAATGTAAAAGAATTCTTGTCATAAAATAATATTTAATGTAAAAAAAGTTCTTAATAGAAAGATCAGTTTTAATGCAGAATCATTCTTAATAGAAAATTCACTCTTAATATAGAATAATTCTTAAAGTAAAAGAATTCCTAATAGAAAAAATGTTAATAGAAAAATCAGTCTTAGTACAGAATAATTCTTAATGTAAAAAAATTCTGGTCATAAAATAATTTTTAATGTAAAAGAATTTTTAATAGAAAATGAGTGTTAAGGCAGAATAATTCTTAACGGCAAATAATTCGTAATGTCAACAAATTGTTCATGAAAAAATCAATCTTGATGCAGAATAATTCTTAATACAGAATAATTCTTAATGTAAAAGAATTCTTCTGATGAAATCACTTTTAATAAAAAAAGATCAGTCTTGGTACCAAATAATTCTTAACGTAAAATAATTATTAATGTAAAAGAAATCTTGTCATAAAATAATTTTTAATGTAAAAGCGTGTAAAAGCGTAATGTAAATAAAAGTTTAATGTAAAAGCGTAATGTAAAAGTGATTGTTAGTGGATAAGTCAGTGAAAATGATTGTTAGTAGATAAATCAGTTTTAATACGGTATTTTATTTAACATAAAACATTAATATAATATAACAACAGTTTATTAAAATATTATATTTATTATATTAATTTAGTAACACTATTTTATTTAACATAAAATAATTCTAATGTAGAATAATGCTTAATTTGAAAAAATTGTTAATCGAAAAATCAGTCTTAATACAGAATAATTCTTAAGAGCAAATAATTTTTAATGTAACAGAATTTTTAATAGAAAAGTCAGTATTAATACGGAATAATTCTTAATGTAAAATAATTCTTAATAGAAACATAATTTTTAATAAAAATACAATTCTTACTAAAAAATCATTCTTAATGTGAAAAAATTGTTAATAGAAAAGTAAATTTTAATGCAGAATAATTATTAACGTAGAATCATTCTTAATGTAAAAGAATTCTTAACAGAAAAATCGGTTTTAATACAGAATACATCTTAATAGCAACTAATTCTTAATGTAAAATAATTCTTAATGGTGAATAATTCTAAATAGAAAAATTAGTCTTAATACAGAATATTTTTTAATGAAAAAATAATTCTTAATATAAAAGAATTCTTAATAGAAGAATTTAAAAGAATTCTTAAGGTTGAATAATTCTAAATAAAAAAATCAGTCTTAGTACGGAATAATTCTTTACAGCAAATCATTTTTAATACAAATACAATTCTTACTAAAAATTAATTTTTATGGGAAAAATCGGTCATAATACAGAATAATTCTTAATGTAAAAGAATTCTTAATAGAAAATTCAGCCTTAATGCAGAATAATTTTTAATTTGGAAAAATTGTTAATAAAAAAATCAGTGTTAATGCAGAATAATTCTTAACAGCAACTAATTTTTAATGTGAAAAGATTCTTAATACAGATAATCGTTCTTAATAGCTAATAATTCTTAATAAAGAAATCATTCTCCCTACATATACTTACAATATTTCAGTCGCTGAAAAATAAACATTTTCTCCCGAATGCACCCGCAATATTTATGTTTTGATTTGCAAAAATGTTTTTTTTTTTTAATTCATAGACAATATTCATTTCAGCGGCTGAAATAATATTTTTTTTCAAATATACACACAATATTTATTTTCAATTAGTGAAAAAATATTTTCTCCTAAATTCTTGTGAAATATTAATTTCAGCCGCTGAAAAAATGTTTCTTCCTGAATTCCCATGCAATATTCATTCCTGCCGCTGAGAAAAATATTGTCTCCTAAATTCACATACAATATTAATTTCAGCCGCCGAAAAATTTTTTTCAAAATCAAAAATGTTTTTTACATATGCCCATACAACATTCATTTGAATCACTGCAAAAATATTTTCTCCTAAATTCCCATGCAATAATAATTTCAGCCGGTAAAAACATTGTTCTTCCCCAAATTCACATACAATATTTATTATCAATCCATGGAAACATATTTTTCCCTATAATTCCTATGCAATATTTATTTTCAATGAGTGAAAAACTATTTCCTCCTAAATTCACATAGAATATTTATTTTTAGTCGGTGAAAAAATATTTTTCCATAAATTCACATTTTTTTTTAATACCTATACAATATTCATTTCAGCCGCTGAAAAAAAATATATTTCCCAAATACACATACAATATTTATTTTTAGTCGCTAAAAATGTTAATTCGAAATTTTAATTTTTTTTTCTGAATTCATATACAATATTAATTTCAGCCACTGAACAATTTTACACGCAATATTTATCTTTTGTCGCTGAAAAAATATTTTTCTCTAAATTTACATACAATATTCATTTAATTTGCTGAAAAAAAACATTTTCTCTCAAATATATGTACATACAACATCCATTCCAGTCGCTGGAAAAATATTTTTTCCAAATACGACATTAATTTCAGTCGCTGAAAAAATATTTTTTCTTAAATCCACATACGATATTCATTTCAGCCGCTGCAAAATATTTTCTCTTAAATTTAGATTCAACATTTATTTTTAGTCGATGAAAAAATATTTTCTCCTAAATTCCCATGCAATATTAATTTCAGTGGCTGAAAAAATATTTTTGCCGAAGTTCACATAAAATATTTGTTTTTAATTGCTGCAAATATATTCTTTCCTAAATTCATACGCAATATTCATATCATTTGCTGAAAAAAAAAACATTTTTTATCAAATACACATACAAAATTCATTTCAGCGGCTAAAAAAATATATTTTCTTAAATCCACATAGAATATTCATTTTAGCCGCTTTAAAAATTATTTTTCCAAATATACATACGATATTCAATTTCAGCCGCTGGAAAAAAAGTTTTTTTTTTTTATATATACATACGATACTCAATTTTAACTACTGTAAAAATTATTTTTCCATTTATACATACGATATTCAATTTCAGCCGCTGTAAAATATTTTTTTCAATTTCAAACAATTTTCTTTTCAAATACGCATACAATATTTGTTTTCAATCACTGGAAAAATATTTCTTTCTAAATTCACATTAAATATCCGATTCAGCCGCTGATACATTTTTTTAAAGTTGAACAATTTTTATTTTGCAAATACACATACAATATCCACTTCAATCACTGCAAGAATATTTTTTCCAAAATTTAAATACAATATTTATATTCAGCCGCTGAAAAAATATTTGTTTCCTAAATTCACATACAATATTCATTTCATTTGCTAAAAACAAACATTTTCTTTCAAATATACATGCATTTATTTCAATCACTGCAAAATCTTTTTTTTTTTCAAATATACACACAATATTTATTTTTCGTCGGTGCAAAAATAATTCTACCTAAATTTACATACAATATTAATTTCAGCCGCTGAAAAAAAATTATGTTTCCAAATATACATACGTCATCAATTTCAGTCGATGCAGGAATATTTTTACTCAAACACACATACAATATTCATTTCATCACAACATTTATTTTTAATAGATGAAAAAAATTTTTTTTTTCTCAATTCACATACAATATTTATTTTTAGTCACTGAAAAAAAATATTTCCCAAATACACATACAATATTTATTTTTAGTCGCTAAAAAATTATATTTTTTTCTAAATTGACATGCAATATTCATTTTAGCCGCTAAAAAAAATGTTTTTTTTTCTAAATTCCTATGCAATATTAATTTCAGCCGCTGTAAAATATTTATTTCAAATATACACACGATATTCAATATTCAATCACTGGAAAAAATATTTTCTCCTAAATTCACATACAATACTCATATCAGCCGGTGACTTTTTTTTTATATTCCAAATATTTTTTACTTTAATCGTTGCAAAAATATTTTTCCCTGAATTAACGTACAATATTTATTTTTAATCAAAAATTTGTTTCCTAAATTCACATACAATATTCATTTCATTTGCTGGAAAAAAAAACATTTTCTTTCAAATACACATACAACATTAATTTCAGCCTAAGAAAAAAAGCATTTCTTCCGAAATTCCCATAAAATATGCAACAACGTTTTCTGTCTCTCGAATTGTTTGTGAGTCGATCGCGTAATGAAAAAGAGCGTGTTGTCAGCGAAGTAAACGTCCGGAGATAAGTAGAAGTGGAGGGGACGATCGTTATTACGATTATATTCTCGAGTTGCGTAAATGTCAGAGTAATCGCCCGTCCATTTTCTCATGGCGATCGCCGGATTTAGCGTTAAGTTCACAGCCCGCGTGGGATCCATTAATTGCAGGAAGTTGGCAAACGAATATACGATGTCGCGGCTTAATGAAACGAAAGTAAATGATCGCTGTGAACTCGTCGCGAAAAAATCACGCGGCGGCGAAAGGTCGGCAGGAAAATACATTTTTCGGATTAAAAAAAAACTTGGAAGAAAAGGAAAAGCTGAAAAAATCCTGAGGGAAAGTGGAAAGGAAAGAAAACTTGGATTCGGATAAAAAAAAATGGGGCGAAAAAGGAATTTGAACGAAACGATAATTCGCCTTGAAAAGAAAATTCGGATGAAGTATAAGGTTGGTCGAAATGAAAAGAAAATTTGGACGAAAAACTAATTCACTACTTATGATAAACAATATCATAAACGAGATTCTTAGCTAAATACATAGTCTTTAGTATAAATTACTAGCTTATTTACATAATTTCAAACAGATATTACATAACATAGAATGTTTAGAAATTACGTGATATAAAATAAAATAAAAATTTATTTTAAAGGACACAAATAATAGCTATTTAAATATAAAAGAGTACTCAAGGAGAATAACAAAATAAATATTTGAATACATTTTCTTCATATAAATATACTTCATATAAAAATTCTTCATATTATACTATATAACACAGAATGTTCCAAAATTACATAAAGAAAATAACATGAAAATTTATATTAAAAGACAGAAGTAATACCTATTTAAATCTAAAAGTGTACCACTATTTAACCAGAACATTAAAACGCAAATTTAACAAATGCCTTAAAGCTGAATACATTCATTTCCCTCAAAAACTTATTTACTTAATTTACTTAAATTACTTGCTTAAATCCCGTACTTATTTATGGTATTATTAAACCCCAAAATGAAACTCCAAAAAAAAAACATAATTCCAAATAAACCTCCTATAACCTGCAACACCATAAAAAACAAAATCCTAAACACCACCTATCCAAATTTAAAACTACCCGACTCCCCATATAATTTCGCATCCAAACCCCATCGAAACCCCATGACACCCCCAAAACCTCGAATTCTCGATTTTCTCAGAATTGGTAATTTGAAATACATAATCGCAAACAGACATTACATAACATAAAATGTTTAGAAATGACATAATATAAAATATAATACATATTTAAATTGAAAAATGCACCACTACTCAACCAGAACATCAGAACTAAAATTTGACATTGGATTTTTAACCGAATACCTTCTTTTCTTATAAATTAGTAACTTGAAACACATAATTTCAAAGAGACATTACATAATACAAAATAAAATAAAAATTTATATTAAAAGACAGAAATAATGCCTATTTAAATCTAAAACTGTACTGCTACTCAACCAGAACATTAAAACGCAAATTTAACAAATGTCTAAAAAAAATTCGACCTCGTAATTAAATTATAAACGCTAAATTAAACTCCATAATTATTTATGGGATTATTAAATCCTATAATTAAACCCCAATTTTCCCCCAAATTAAACTCCATAATTAAACTCCAAATTAAATCCCAAATTTACCCCAAATTAAACCCCATAATTCCACACAAAACCTACATAACTCCCAACACCTTAAAAATAAAATCCCACCTTTAAAAATGCCTGACTCCCCATATAATTTCCAACACAAACCCCATCGAAACCCCATGACACCCCCGAAATGTCCCAGAATTCTCAATTTCCCAGAATTGGTAGCTTAAATCCCATAATTTCAAAGAGACATTACATAACACAGAATCTTTAGAAATTATATAATATAAAATAAAACAAAAATTTATTTTAAAAGACAGAAATAATACATATTTAAATCCAAAAGTGTAACACTACTCAATCAGAAAATTAAAACTCAAATTTAACAAATGGTTTAAAGCTGAATACATTAATTCCCCCTAAAATAAAGCCCTATAATTATTTATTGGATTATTAAACCCCAAATTTTTCCCAAATCTTCCCAATATAAACCCCAATAGAACACCATACATATTTATGGAATTATTAAATCTCATAATTAAGCCCTAAATTTTTCCATAATTAAACCCCAATAAAACCCCATAATTCCACACAAAACCTACACAACCTCCAACACCATAAAAGCAAAAAAACCGAAACTCAAGAACCCCGACCCCCTACATAATTTCCCACACAAGCATTATTATTAAATTTATTATTAAACCCCATAAATATTTATGGGGTTATTGGACCCCATAATTAAATCCCAAATTCCCCACAATAAAACCCCATAATTCCACACAAAATCTACAGAACCTCCAACACCATAAAAATAAAATCCGTAACTCAAAAACCCCAACCCCCTACATAATTTCCCACACAAGCATTATTATTAAATTTATTATTAAACCCCATAATTATTTATGGGATTATTAAACTCCACAATTAAACCCCAAATTTCCCACAATAAAACCCCGTAATTCCACACAAGACCTACAGAACCTCCAACACCATAAAAATAAAATCCCAAATCCAAGAATACCCAACTCTCTCTATAATTTCCCACACAAACATTATTATTAAATTTATTGTCAAACCCCATAAATATTTATGGGATTATTAAACCCCATAATTACGCCCCATATTCCCCACAATAAAACCCCATAATTCCATACAAAACTTACATAACCTCCAACACCATAAAAATAAAATCCTAAACTCAAAAATATCCGACTCCGCATATAATTTCCCACACAAACCCCATTGAAACCCCATAACACCCCCGAAACGTCCCAGAATTATTCATTTCCTCAGAATTGGTAGCTTGAAACACATAATTTGAAACAGACATTACATAACATAGGTTTTTCTCATAAATTAGTAGCTGAAAACTCATAATTTCAACAGATATTGCATAACACAAAAAGTTTAGAAATTACGCAATATAAAATAAAATAAGAATGTATTTTAATGGACAAAAACAATACCTATTTAAATCTAAAACCGTACTCAAGGAAAGTATCAAAACAAAAATTTGACATAGGATTCTTAACTCAATACATTCTTTTCCCATAAATTGGTAGCTTAAAACCCATAATTTCATATAGACATTACATAACAAAAAATATACAGAAATTATGTAATATAAAATAAAATGTATTTTAAAAAACATTTTATTTTATATTTTATTTTATATTTTATTTTATTAGAGCAATAATACCGATTTAAATCTAAAAATGTACCACTACTCAACCAAAACATCAAAACTAAAATGTAACAAATGTCTTAAAGCTAATTAATAACATTAATTTCCCCCCAATTAGACCCCAATAAAACCCCATAATTATTTATGGGATTATTAAATCCCAAATTTTCCTCAAACTAGATCCCAATAAAACCCCATAATTCCACACAGAACCTACACAACCTCCAACACTATAAAAATAAAATCCCAAATTCAAAAATACCCGACTCCCCATATAATTTTCCACACAAACCCCATCAAAATCCTGCATAAACCTCGAAATGTCCCAGAATTCTTCATTTCCTCAGAATTGATAGGTTGAAACACAAAATTCGAACAGATAGTTTTGAAATATTCATAATTTGAAACATATAATTTGAAACAGACAAACAAATGTCTTAAATTTGTATACATTAATTTCCCCCAAATTAAACCTCAATAAAACGCTATAATTCCACACAAAACCTACACAACCTGCAACACCATAAAAATAAGATTCCAAACTCAAAAATACCTGACTCCCCACATAATTTCCCACACAAACCCCCTCAAACCCCCATAAAAATCCCATGACACCCCCGAAACATCCCAGAATTCTTAATTTCCTCAGAATTGGTAGCTTGAAACATATAATTTGAAACAGACAAACAAGTGTCTTCAATTTGTATACATTAATTTCCCCCAATTAAACTCCGTACTTATTTATGCGATTATTGAGCCCCAAATTTTCCCTATGTAAACCCCAATTAAACCCCAAGAAAACCCCGTGAGTCTACACAAAACCTACACAACCTCCAACACCATAAAAATAAGATCCCAAATTCAAAAATACCAAACTCTCCCTATAATTTTCCACACAAACATTATTATTAAATTTATTATCAAACCCCATAAATATTTATGGGATTATTAAACCCCATAATTCCACACAAAACCTATAGAACCTCCAACACCATAAAAATAAAATCCCAAATTCAAAAATACCGGACTCCCCATATAATTTCCCAGACAGACTCCCTCAAAACCTCCTCAAAACCCCATTAAAACCCCATAAAAACCCCATGACACCCCCGAAACGTCCCAGAATTCTGAATTTCCTCAGAATTGGTAGCTTAAAACGCATAATTTCAAACAGACATTACATAAGACAAAATGTTCAGAAAAGACGTAATATAAAATCAAATAAAAATTTCTATCAAAACACACAAATAATGCCTATTTAAGTCTAAAAGTGCACCACTACTCAACCAGAATATTAAAACGCAAACTTAACAAATCTCTTAAAGTTGCCTACATTAATTTTCTCCAAATAAACCCTACAATTATTTATGGTATTATTAAACCCCATAATCCCATACAAACACCATATAACCTCCAACACCACAAAAATTAAATTCAAAATTACCCGACTCCCCATATAATTTCCCACACAAACCCCATTAAAACCCCATAAAAACCCCATGACAAACCTAAAAGTCCCAGAATTCCCAATTTCCTCAGAAAGCGCAAACGTCCGTCGATAGAAAGTGTCGATTACCGTCGGCAGATCCGTGCAACCCGCAGCATCCATCGCATTACGGGGATCCTTAAAACTCATGACTCGCAGATGCGCGGCGCGCAATAAAGAAGACGATCCAGCGTCTGTCACGGCGAACAAGAGTGCGCATACACGTCTGGCATAACGATCCCCTGACGATTTCGCCACGAGTCAGAGTGTGCAAGAAGAATGAAGATCTGGAAGACGAAAGATCACCGCGAGAAGAACGGATCCTGGGAGTGGGATGAGTAATCGGACCTGTATGGTGTGTCAAATGCACGTGCGGCGGTGAGTCTGGGTTAATGGTCATGGTAATTAGCGCGTGGGAGGGTTGGATTGAATTATTTTAGAAAAAAAGTGGAAAATCGTTTTTTGATGGTGGGGTTGTAGGGAAATTGGGGGTACCGTGGACGAAATTATGTGATGTAAGGATACGGTATATATATATATACGATTTAGATGGTGTATTATAGGTATGGAGAATATAGGTGGCAGTAGTATGGAGAATTTATATAGTATATAGTCGGCGTCCATATAATACAGAGCATAAACCAGCGCCGACTATAGTCGGCATTGGGAAACAGTATTATTCGAATGCCGACTATAGTCGGCGCGTATATATGTAGTGTGTTATGTAAATGCCGACTATAGTCGGCGCGTATATATGTAGTGTGTTATGTGAATGCCGACTATAGTCGGCGCGTATATATGTAGTGTGTTATATGGATGCCGACTATAGTCGGCATTGAGAAACACTATAAATGAATGCCGACTATAGTCGACGCAGCTTTGTGCAATGTGTTTATGGAAAGGCAATTTTGACGGCAGCAAATTTTAAAATTGACAGTATTTTTCAACGTGACGCATACGGTGCGTCAACAACTTTTGACAGAGGCAAAATTAAACTTTGACAATATTTTCATCCTGCCGCATCCGTATATATAAATGCCGACTATAGTCGGCATTGAGCAACAGAGTAGTAAATGAACGCCGACTATAGTCGGCGCTGATTTATGCAATATTAAATGAATGCCGACTATAGTCGGCGCAAGTTTATGCAGTGTTATAAGAATGCCTATTATAGTCGGCGTTGAAAAACGGAGTATTAAATGAATGCCGACTATAGTCGGCATTAGAAAACACAGGATTAAATGAATGCCGACTATAGTCGGCGCAGGTTTATGCAATGCATTCTGTGGATGCCGACTATAGTCGGCGCGTATATATCTAGTGTGTTATATGAATGCCGACAATAATCGGCGCGTATATATGCAGGGTGTTATATGAACGCCGACTATAGTCGGCGCGGGTTTTGGAATGCGTTCTGTGCATGCCGACTATAGTCGGCATTGGGAAACAGTATTATACGACTGCCGACTATAGTCGGCGCGTATATGTAGTATGTTATATGAATGCCGACTATAATCGGCGCAGGGTTATGCAGTGTGTTTATGGATGCCGACTATAGTCGGCATTGGGAAACGAATAATTAAATGAATGCCGACTATAGTCGGCGCAGGTTTATGGAGTGTGTTATATGAATGCCGACTATAGTCGGCATTGAGAAACAGTATTATATGAATGTCGACTATAGTCGGCGCGAGTTGATGTGTGTTATATAGATGCCGACTATAGTCGGCATTGGATATATACAGTATTATATGTATGCCGACTATAGTCGACGCGTTTATATGTAATGTGTTATATGAATGCCGACTATAGTCGGCGCGAGTTGATGTGTGTTATATAGATGCCGACTATAGTCGGCATTGGATATATAGAGTATTATATTTATGCCGACTATAGTCGACGCGTTTCTATGTAGTGTGTTATGTGAATGTCGATTATAGTCGGCATTGGTATATGCAGAATATTATATGAATGCCGACTATAGTCGGCATTGGATATATAGAATATTATATGAATGTAAGTTAGTTTATGCAGTGTATTGTATCAATGCCGACTATAGTCGGCATTTTTATATATATGGATGCGGCACGATGAAAATATTGTCAAACTTTAATTTTGCCTCTGTTAAAAATTGTTGACGCACCGTATGCGTCACGTTAAAAAATGCAGTCAATTTTAAAATTTGCTTCCGTCAAAATTGATGACGCACCGTATGCGTCATAATAAAAATTTGACAAGTTTTAATATTTAACTCCATCAAATTAGATGACGCACCGTATGCGTCATAGAGGAAAATTTGACAAATTTTAATATTTGATTCCATCAAATTTTATGACGGATCGTATGCGTCACGTTAAAAAAAGCTGTCAATTTTTAAATTTGCGTCCGTCAAAATTGATGACGCAGCGTGTGCGTCATAACGAAAAATTTGACAAATTTTAATGTTTGAATCCATCAAATTTCATGACGCACCGTATGCGTCACGTTAAAAAATACGGTCAATTTTAAAATTTGCTTCCGTCAAAATTAATGACGCACCGTGTGCGTCATAATGAAAAATTTGACAAATTTTAATATTTGAGTCTATCAAATTTAATGACGCACCCTATGCGTCATAACGAAAAATTTGACAAATTTTAATATTTTGAGTCCATCAAATTTGATGACGCACCATATGCGTCATGATGCAAAATTTGACAAATTTTAATATTTGGTTCAAATATCAATCCATCAAATTTTATGACGCACCCTGTGCGTCATAACGAAAAATTAGACAAATTTTAATATTTGAATCCATCAAATTTTATGACGCACCGTATGCGTCACGTTGAAAGATACTGTAAATTCAAATTCGTGAATTTAAACATCCAGAAATTTAACATGCATTCAAATAAATGCAGTATCTATAGTAACACATTGTTCCTGTTGATGAATGGATAAATTTTCCAATGTTAGTACCAAACACTGTACATTATTCCCTTAACCCATTAATACTCAATGACGTCAAAGTAACTTTCGCATAGCTATTCAATTTGTAATATACAGCGACACATGATATGCATTCAAATAAATGCAGTGATTATAGTTACGATGAATGGATAATTTTTTAGTGTCACCAAAATACTTTCTTCACTACTCTCCTAACACATTAATATTCAATGACGTCAAAGTTACTTTGGCACAGCTCCTCCAATTGTAATATAGCGATCCTTAACATGCATTCAAATAAGTTCAGCGACTACGCTAATGGACTGTTGCAATTTTATGGATGCATAATTTTTCAATGTCACCAGCAAAAACTCTACGATAGTTTCTTAACACGTTAATGAAATCAATTCAATGAATTAAAAGTTACTTTTGCGCAGCTGCTCAAATTATAATATAGCAACACTTAACGTACATTCAAATAACTGCAGTCGCTACAGTAATGAATTGTTGCAGACTAATAAAAACATAATTTTTCAATGTCTCTACCAAACAATCTACATTATTCCCTTAATGCACTAATATCCAATAACGTCAAAGTTACTTTTGCATACGCATCTATACTATATATAGTATCTATAGTAACGCCTTATTCTTGTTGATGAATGGATCATTTTTCAATGTTGCTAGAAAACACTCTACATTAGTCCATGCACCCATTAATTTCAATGACGTCAAAGTTACTTTCGCACAGCTGCTCAAATTGTAATATACAGCGACACATAATATGCATTCCAATAATTGCAGTAACTATACTAGCGCATTGTCCCTGTTCAGGAATTAATAATTTTTCAGTATCACTAATAACCGCTCTAAATTATTTTCTGAACTTATTAATATCCAATGACGTCAAAGTTATTTTCACATAGCTGTTCAAATTGCAATGTACCGTCAATTAACATGCATTCAAATAAAAGCAACAATTACAGTAACGCATTATCCTGTTGATGAATAGATAATATTTTAATGTCACTAAAATACTCTCTTCGCTACTCTCCTAATCCATTAATATCCAAAGATGTCAAAGTTGCGTTCACACAGCTGTTGAAATTGTAATTTATAGCGACACTTAACATGCATTCAGGTAGGTGCTGTGGCTACTCTAATGAATTGTTACAGACGAATAAATTCGTAATTTTTTAATTTCGTTAGGAAAACACTCTACATCAGTTCCTTAAACCATTAATTTCAACGACATCAAAGTGACTTTTGCGTAACTAGTAAAGTTGTAATGTAGCGATACTTAACATGTATTCAAATAACAGCTAGTCGCTACGGTAATAAATTGTTGTACTCTAATATATACATAATTTTTCAATGCCACTAGCAAACACACTACATTCTTTCCTTAACCCCCATTAATATTCAATGACGTCAAAGTAACTTTTGCACCCCTGCTCATATTGTAATGCAGCGACACATAACATGCATTCAAATAAATGGAGTAACTATACTAACACATTGTTAACTATACTAACACATTGTAACTATACTAACACATACTAACAACAATGTTCCTATTGATGAATGGATAATTTTTTTACGTCACTAAAATACTCTTTTCAGTAGTCTCCTGAGACATTAATATTCAATGACGTTAAAGTTACTTTTGCATAGCAGCTAAAATTATAATGTAACAATACTTAACCTGTGGTCAAATAAGGGTAGTCGCTACAGTAATGAATTGTTACAGTTTAATGAATGCATCATTTTTAATGCAAGTAACAAACACTCTACATTACATCACTTAACCCATTAATATTCAATAGCGTCAAAGTTACTTTTGCACACCTCTTCAAATTGTATTGCAGCGACACATGATATGCATTCAAATAAATGCAGTGAATATAGTAACGATGAATGGATAATTTATTAATATCACTAAAATAGCCTCTTCACTACTCTCCTAACATATTAATATTCAATGACGTCAAAGTTACTTTGGCACAGCTATTCAAATTGTAATACAGCGATACATAATATGCATTCAAATAAATGCCATATCTATAGTAACGCATTGTTCCTATTGATGAATGGATAATTTTTTAATGTCACTAAAATACTCTCTTTACTACTCTCCTAACATATTAATATTCAATGACGTCAAAGTTACTTTTGCACAGCTATTCAAATTGTAATGCAGCGATACATAATATGCATTCAAATAAATGCAGTGATTATAGTAACGATGAATGGATAATTTTTTTCTCTTCGGTAGTCTTCTAATACATTAATATTTCATGACGTCAAACATATATTTGCACATCTATTCAAATTGTAATACAGAGATTCATAATAGGCATTCAAATAAATGCAGTGACTATAGTAACGCATTATTCCTGTTGATGAATGGATAATTTTTCAATGTCACTAGCAAAGACTCTACGATAATCTCTTAACCCATTAATATTCAATGACGTCAAAGTTACTTTCGCATAGCTGCTGAATTTGTAATATACAGCGACACATAATATGCATTCAAATAAATGCAGTAACAATAGTAACGATGAATGGATAATTTTACAATCTCTTCAGTAGTCTTCTAACACATTAATATTCAATGACGTCAAAGTTACTTTTGCACAGTAATTCAAATTGTAATGCAGCGATACATAATATGCATTCAAATAAATGCAGTGACTATAGTAGCGATGAATGGATAATTTTTTTCTCTTTAGTAGTCTTCTAAAATATTAATATTCAATGACGTCAAAGTTACTTTTGGACACCTCCTCAAATTATAATGCAGCGATACATAATATGAATTCCAATAAATACAGTAACTATACTAACGCCTTATTCCTACTAATGAATATTCAACTTTTTAACGTCACTATATCTAATATCCAATAACATCAAACTTACTTTTGCATCCTCCTCAATCCATGTACCCCTTGACAGTTGACAATTACTAAAACAAGTGCCATCACCCAATAATCATTGCTTCCAGCTTAATGACTCCAGTCTTCACTCAGCAAAATTTCCTCCGACTCCGGATTACACGTCCGCCTGCCTTTGGAAGAAAAATCGTGAGGCAAGAAGACGTGACGAAGAGGATCGGGTCTGCAGAGGGAAAAATCTGCAGCACGATTGAAAATTTGCATGTAAACGGAGCAAATCCTCGTTGCTCGGCGGTCGTAAATGGAATTTATGGGTGTTATGGGGCTGCATGGCTCGCCTATGGTCTAGGGTTAATAGTGTTGCTCGGCGAGTTGCCTCACCGAACTTTCGATCTCGTCTTACGTCTCACTTTCTTCGCTTTCAGGTGGCCTGCCACATAATATTACGCGCCTACGTAAAACTGTAACAGTTATGCGCGGTAATGGAGTAAGATGCGGTTTTATGGGGAGAGGCATTATTGTTATGCGCTTGGATGGTCTTGTCTGTGGGTCAATAAGAGGTAAGAGGATGTTATGTATATGTGAAATTGTAGTATTTATGTGCATTAATGAAATAAAATATTTTTTTGGCCAATAAAAACATTATTTCTTCCCCTTTACATATTCTTCTCTATGCATTAATGTGTATTTCGGATGAAATGCAATACGATATTACATATATATGTAAAAATGTAGCACGTATGTGCATTAAAGAAATAAATTTTTTTTTCACAATAAAATACTTTCACGAAATTTTTAATTTAATATGATGATTTAATGTACAATACACATGACGCAAACGGTGCGTCATCCGATTTTTAATCATGTACGATTATTTAGTGTACATCGTACATGACGCAAACGGTGTGTCACAACATTTTTAATTTAATACGATTATTCAGCATTCATTATATATGACGCAAACGGTGCGTCACAAAAATTTTCAAATTAAATACGATTATTTAGCGTACATTACACATGATTCAAACGGTGCGTCACAAAATTCTGGATTAAATACGATTATATACCATACATCGTACATGACGCAAGTGCTGCCAAAAAATTTTTAATTAAAATTGATTATATACCATACATTATATATGACGCAAACGGTGCGTCACAAAAATTTTCAAATTAAATACGATTATTTAGCGTACATTACACATGACGCAAATGGTGCGTCACCGCATTTTTAATTAAATGCGACTATTTAGCATACATTACACATGACGCAAATGGTGCGTCACCGAATTCGGAAATAAAATTGATTATTTAGAATACATTATACATAATGCAAACGGTGCGTCAGCCGATTTTAAATTAAAATTTATTATATATGATACATTATACATGACGCAACTGCTGCGTCACACAATTTTAGACCAAACATACTTACTTAGCATACATTAACTATGACACAAATGATGCGTCACAAAATTTTAAATTAAATGCGATAATATATCATACATTATAGCTGACGCAAACGGTGCGTCACAGAATTTAAAATTTAATACGATTATTTAGTGTACATTATTCATGACGCAACTGGTGCGTCATTCAATTTTAAATTAAAATTTATTATATACTATACATTATACATGACGCAAATGCTGCGTCATACAAGTTTGAATTAAATTTGATTATATACCATACATTATTCATGACGCAAATGGTGCGTCACCCAATTTTGAAATAAAATTGAGTATTTACCATTCATTACACATGACGTAAACGGTGCGTCCCAAAATTGTAAATTAAGTACGGTTATTTAGCATTCATCATACATGACGCACACGGTGCGTCATCTTATTTTAAATTAAATACAATCATTTAGCATACATCATATATGACACAAACGGTGCGTCACCCAATTCTAAATTAAATTCGATTATTTAGCATACATTGCATATGACGCAAATGGTGCGTCAGACAATTTAAATTAGGTACGATCATTTAGTACACATTAGATATGACGCAAACGGTGCGTCACCTAGTTCTAAATTAAAATTGATTATTTAGCATACATTATCAATGACGCAAATGGTGCGTCACCTAATTTCAACCCAAAAATCCTTACTTCGCCTCTATCATACATGACGCAAACGGTGCGTCACAAAATTTACATTTATTTAGTGTACATTATTTGGGTGACGCAAACGGTTGGTCACAAAATTTTTAATTAAATACGATTATTTAGCATACATTAGACATGACGCAAACTGTGCGTCGCAAAATTTTAAATTTAATACGATTATTTAGTCTACATGATTCATAACGCAAACGGTGCGTCACAAAATGTTCAAATTAAACATACTTATTTAGTATACATCACACATGACGCAAACGGTGTGTCATCCAGTTTTAAATTTAATGCGATTATTTAGTGTACATTACACATGACGCACACAGTGCGTCACAAAAGTTACGATGATTCAGTCTATATTATACATGACGCAATCGGTGTGTCAAAAAATTTTTAATTAAATACAAATATTCAGCGCACATTACACATGACGCAACTGGTGCGTCACATAGTTTTAAAAATAATACGATTATTTAGCGTACATTACACTTGACGCAAACGGTGCGTCACCTAATTTTATCCCAAAAATGCTTACTTAGCATCCATCCTGCATGTCGCAAACGATGCGTCACAAAATTTGCAATAATTTAGTGTACATTATACATGACGCACATGATGCGTCACAAAATTTTTAATTAAATATGATTATTTAGAGTACATTACACATGACGCAAATGGTGCGTCATCGAATTTTTAATGAAATAGGATTAGTTACCATACATTTTACATGACACAAACGGTGCGTCACCCAATTTGAAATTAAATTTAGTATGCATTATAATGACGCAAACGATGCGTCATAAAATCTTAAATTTAATACGATCATTTAGTGTACATTACACATGACGCAAACGGTGCGTCACCTAGTTCTAAATTGAAATCGATTATATACCATATTCATGACACAAACGCTGCATCACCGAGAATTTTAACCCAAAAATTTTTACTTCGTATCGATCATACATGACACAAACGGTGCGTCACAAAATTTTTAATTAAAATTGATTATACACGATGCATTGTACATGACACAAACGGTGCGTCACAAAATTTTTAATTAAAATTGATTATACACGATGCATTATACATGACGCAAACGGTGCGTCATGAATAAACTTTTTAATTAAATATGATTATTTAGCATACATTACACATGACGCAAATGGTGCGTCACCAAATTTTAAATTAAATACGTTTATTTATCTTACATTAACCATGACGCAAACGGTGCGTCGAAAAATTTTAAATTGCGTAGGATTATTTAGCGTACATTACACATGACGCAAATGGTGCGTCACCCAATTTTAAATTAAATACGGTCATTTAGCTTACATTACACATGATGCAAACTGTGAGTTACCAAATTTTGAATTAAATACGATTATTTAGTGTATATTATAGATGACACAAATGCTGCGTCCTGCAATTTTGAATTAAAATTGATTATATAGCATACATTGTACATGACGCAAACGGTGCGTCACATAATTTTGAATTAAATACGATTATTTAGTGTACATTATAGATGACGCAAATGGTGCGTCACCCAATTTTAAATGAAATACGATTATTTAGCATACATTATACATGACGCAAACGGTGCGTCACAAAATTTTCAAATTAAGTACGATTATATACCATACATTATACATGACACAAATGGTGCGTCACAACATTTGCAAATTAAAGATACTTACTTAGCATACATCATACATGACGCAAACGGTGCGTCACATAATTTTTAATTAAATACGATTATTTAGTGTGCATTATTCATGACGCAAATGGTGCGTCACAAACTTTTTAATTTAATAAATGAAATCAATGACGATTATTTAACATACCTTATTACATAATGACGCAAACGGTGCGTCACAAAATTCTGAATTAAACAAATTTGAATTAAACATGAAATTTACATTATTACGCAAACTGTGCGTCACAAAATTTCAGAATTAATACGATTATTATTCATGACGCAAATGGTGCGTCACCGAATTTTAAATTAAAATACGATTATTTAGCATACATCATACATGACGCAAACGGTGCGTCACAAAATTTGTAATTAAGTACGATTATTTAGTATACATTCCACATGACGCAAACGGTGCGTCACAAACTTTTTAATTTAATACAATTATTTAGCATACATTATCAATGACGCAAATGGTGCGTCATAGAATTTTAACCCAAAAATGCTTACTTTCCATATATCATACATGACGCAAACGGTGCGTCACAAAATTTTGAATTAAACATAATCATTTAGCGTATTAACATGACGCATGTACAAAATTTCAGAATTAATACGATTATTATTCATGACGCAAATGGTGCGTCACCGAATTTTAAATTAAAATACGATTATTTAGCATACATCATACATGACGCAAACGGTGCGTCACAAAATTTGTAATTAAGTACGATTATTTAGTATACACTCCACATGACGCAAACGGTGCGTCACAAACTTTTAAATTTAATACAATTATTTAGCATACATTATCAATGACGCAAATGGTGCGTCACCCAATTTCAACCCAAAAATCCTTACTTCACATCCATCACATATGATGCAAACGGTGCGTCACAAAATTTTGAATTAAACATAATCATTTAGCGTACATTACACATGACGCGAACTGTGCGTCACAAAATTTCAGAATTAATACGATTATTATTCATGACGCAAATGGTGCGTCACCGAATTTTAAATTAAAATACGATTATTTAGCATACATCATACATGACGCAAACGGTGCGTCACAAAATTTGTAATTAAGTACGATTATTTAGTATACATTCCACATGACGCAAACGGTGCGTCACAAACTTTTTAATTTAATACAATTATTTAGCATACATTGTACATGACGCAAATTGTGCGTCACCCAATTTCAACCCAAAAATCCTTACTTCGCCTCCACCATACATGACGCAAACGGTGCGTCACAAAATTCTGAATTAAACATCATCATTTAGCGTACATTACACATGACGCGAACTGTGCGTCACAAAATTTCAGAATTAATACGATTATTATTCATGACGCAAATGGTGCGTCACCGAATTTTAAATTAAAATACGATTATTTAGCGTACATCATACATGACGCAAACGGTGCGTCACAAAATTTGTAATTAAGTACGATTATTTAGTATACACTCCACATGACGCAAACGGTGCGTCACAAACTTTTTAATTTAATACAATTATTTAGCGTACATTATCAATGACGCAAATGGTGCGTCACCCAATTTCAACCCAAAAATCCTTACTTCGCCTCCACCATACATGACGCAAACGGTGCGTCACAAAATTCTGAATTAAACATCATCATTTAGCGTACATTACACATGACGCAAACTGTGCGTCACAAAATTTCAGAATTAATACGATTATTATTCATGACGCAAATGGTGCGTCACCGAATTTTAAATTAAAATACGATTATTTAGCATACATCATACATGACGCAAACGGTGCGTCACAAAATTTGTAATTAAGTACGATTATTTAGTATACACTCCACATGACGCAAACGGTGCGTCACAAACTTTTTAATTTAATACAATTATTTAGCATACATTATCAATGACGCAAATGGTGCGTCACCCAATTTCAACCCAAAAATCCTTACTTCGCCTCCATCATACATGACGCAAACGGTGCGTCACAAACTAGAATCTACCTCCTCCCACACCTCTAAGCGCCCCGTAAGAGGACCCTCCTCCACTTTAGCCGTGATACCATTATTTAAGCGAGTTCGCAGAGCGTGCGTCACCTTCGACCGCACTACCGGCAGCACATTAAATCGCAATTATTCGCACACTCACTGCTCCAACTACTCGCCTGCCGAACGTAACAAAGAAAGCGCCGAGAACGTCGCCCCGCATTTCTCCCGGCCGAACTTTCGGTCCCACAAACATCCTCGTTATGCATCACGCACACCACGCATTATATCATCCGGCGAAACCACTTTAACTCCTGCAACAAACTTCAGAACTTAATGGACGACGCGGAACCCGGAGACGAACGAGGAAGCGCCGAAAATTTACGGTTGCATCAAGTTTGCCGGGAAAAATTGACGGTGCGGACGAGAAATATTCAACACGTGCGTGGGCGGTGGCAAAAAAAAAGAGTCACGGTTATACTGTATTGAATTTATAGTATATTGTTGCATTGTTAATTATATTAATGATTCATAGTGTATTGTGTATTAATAGTAAATAGTTGTCTATTGATATTTGGTTTATTATACGTTGAATGTTCATTTAGTTCTATATATATATATATATATTGTATTGTACTGTTAACTATATTAATAATTAATACTACATTTTGTATTAATAGTAAATAAATGTATATTGATATTTGGTTTATTATATGTTAAATGTGCATCTAGTTATATATATGTATATATATATATATACATATATATAACTAGATGCACATTTAACATATAATAAAACAAATATGAATATACAATTATTTACAATTAATATACACATATATATTTATATACATAACTGCAATGTTTGTTTTATTGAATGTTAAATTTACGTGTAGTTATATGTATATATATTTACATATACGCATATATGTATGCTCATTATGAAATGTTAAGTATACATGCGATTTTATTAAATGTTATATATGGGTGTAATGTTTATTTGCGATATTGAGAGTATCATTTTTTTTCAAACATTTATTTCGTGTTAAGAAAAACTTTAGATAAATTACTTTAAAATTTGGCTGCAAACAATAAAAATGAATTAAGAAACATTTTCAACAAAATTGTTTTTAATCCATAGGTCAACAGAAACTGCTTCAATTTGAATAATAAAAAGTATATCGACAATTACCGTGATTTAAATATATCAATTAATATAATGTATGTCTAGTATAATACAATGTAATAGCATGAGCATTATATAATATAGGAAACTAATTCCAGATTTCGCTACAAATAATACGAATGTAGCAAGAAACATTTCCACCAAAAATTATCATCAATATCAATATTATCGTAAATACGTAAACCGATAAAAACGGCTTCAATTTATAATAGTAAAAAAGAATAATGACTAGGAATTATTTGAAATAGAAATCATATATCAACATTTACAGTCATTTAAATACTTCAATCACTATCATGTATATGTAATATAATACACTGTAATAACGTAAGCATTATTGAAAATAATAAACTACTTTAAAATTTGGCTGCAAATAACAAAAATGTGTTAAAAAAATGTCCAACAAAATTGTCTTTAACCCATAAGTCGATAGAAACTGCTCTAATTTGAATAATAAAAAGAACAGTAACTGTAAATTATTTACAAAAGCGACCGAATATCCCTGTTTACCGTCATTTAAATACATCAATTAATATAATATATATGTAATATAATACAACATAATAACATGAGCATTATATATTATGGAAAATTAATTCCAAATTTTCAACAAAATTTCCAAAAAACATTTCTAAAAAGTTGTCTCTAATCTATAAGTCAATAGAAGTTGCTTCAAATTAAATAATAAAAACAACCCTACCTGTCAATTATTTACAAAAGCCACCGAATATCGATAATTACCGTCATTTAAATACATAAATTAGTTATAACGTATTTGTAATATAATATAATGCAATAATATAAGCATTATTTAATAGAGTAAATTACTCCAAAATTCGGCTGCAAATAATAATAATAATAATAAGAAGAAGAAGAAGAAGAAGAAGAAGAAAAAATGCAGTATGAAACATTTTCAGCAGAATTGTCTTTAATCGAGTCAATAGAAACTGCTTCAATTCGAATAGTAAAAAGAGTCCTTTAACTATCAATTATTTACAAAACCAACCGAATATCATTATTTACCGTAATTTAAGTACATCAATTAATTAAAATGTATATGTAATATAATACAATTAATAACATGGGCATTATATAACATAGATAATTAATTCCAAATTTCGCTACAAATAATAAACATGTGTTAAGAAACATTGCCAGCAAAATTTGGTTTGCGGCCATAAGTCAGAAGAAACTGCTACAATGTTAATAATAAAAAGAACCCTGACTATCAATCATTTACAAAAAGAACCGAATATCGTTATTTACCGTAATTTAAGTACATTAATTAATTACAATGTATTTGTAACATAATACAGTGTAATAACGTAAGCATTATTGAAAATAATAAACTACTTTAAAATTTGGCTGCAAACAATAACATTTTTTAAAAAAAATTTCCAACAAAATTGTCTTTAATTAAGTCAATAGAAACTGCTTCAATTTGAATAATAAAAAATACCCTAACTACCAATTATTTACAAAAACGACCAAATATCAATAAGTACCGTAGTTTAAGTACATCAATTAATATAACACATAATGTATATATAGTATAATACAATGTAATAACATGAGCATTATATAATATAAAAAAATAATTTCAAATTTCGCTACAAACAATAAAAATGTGTTAAGAAACATTTCCAGCAAAAATGGTCATTAGTACATAAATCAATAAAAATTACTTCAATTTAAAATAATAAAAAGTCAATTGTCAGTTATTTACAAAAGCGACCGAATTTTGTCATTTACCGTAATTTAAATGCATCAATTAGTATTAATGGTTATGTAATATAACACACTGTGCTAACGTAAGCATTATTTAATATAGTAAATTACTCTAAAATTTGGCTGCAAATAATAAAAATGCAGTAGTAAACATTTCCAGCAAAATTGTCTTTAATCTATAAGTTAATAGAAACTGCTTCAATTTTAATAATGAAAAGAACCCTAACCAGGAATTATTTGAAATTAGAATCGTATATCAACATTTGCAGTCATTTAAATACATCAATTAGTACAATGTATATGTAATATAATGCAATGTAATAACTTAAGCATTATTTAATATAGTAGACAACTTTAAAATTGTACTGCAAACAGTAAACAAATTGCCCTCAATCCTAAATGCATAAGTCTAGTTTATGTCACCGTTGAAATGTTATAATTTATTTTCGTCGAATTTGCTATGAGAAGAGCGAGTCGATAGGAAACAGAGGAACTCTCGGCTGTTCTTCCTAAGTCATCTCGAGGAAAGTAAATTCTGGTGGGGGTGTCGAGGATGAGAATCCCGAACGGCGATGGTGGTTTGCGTAAACGAAAGCTTCTTGCGCCACTCTCCTAACCGAGGCGACCTCGTAATAATAGCGGCCGCTAATAGTCATCAGGATCCTCAAGAGAAGAGCACGCAACCTTACGTTAGCATACGTTACGTGCGTTTCGTCTGTTACGTGCGTTACGTCACCGAACGACAAGCATTAAGCACTGCAAACTGATCAACAGTTTCAACTGATGTTGTGAACGAGATCTTTTTAGTAATAAGGTCCGTTTTTGAGGGGAAAATTAATTTTGGTGGGGGAAATTGGACGAGGAATGTGAGAGTTTCATGACTCATACGGTGGGTCATGGGAGAAATTTCATGACCCACACGGTGGGTCACGAGGAAAATTTCATGACCCATACGGTGGGTCACGGGGAAAATTTTATGACCCATACTGTGGGTCATGAGGAAAAATTTTCCTTGTGTTTACAAAATATTTATTATGCTTCTGTAGAGGGTGCAGCTTGAATTTTCTTGCATTTAAGATACTTGTTACTTTACTGTACATATTGCAGTTTGATGTTAGGGTATTTAAAAATAATGTTATTTAAAAATAACACTGTGACTAATTTTTTTAACAATATGTTATATGACATAATTTGTGATTGATTCGGTGTCAACTTATTATGAATGCAGAGGCAATTTTAAATAATTTATTATTTTTTATTAACTCGTATATCTACCGTATGGGAACCGACAAATTTATTAGTACAGTAATTCATAGTATATTAAATCCTATATTTACCGTATATTAACGCACACCTTTATTAGTACAGTACAGTATTTATTAGTACAGTAATTCACAGTACACGAACTGCATAATGTTAACACAATAAATTTTTATGCAGAAAAATGTTTAAATAATCAATACATTTTTATTAACTTCTATATCTACCGTATATTAACCCACTAATTTATTAGTACAGTAAGTCATAATACACGAACTGCATAATGTAACATAATAAATTTGCATGCTATACAAACTTTCAATAATGAATACATTTTTATTGACTTCTATATCTACCGTGTATTAACCTACAAATTTATTAATTCAGTAATTCACAGTACAAGAACTGTGTAATGTTAACATAATAAATTTGCATGCCATGCAAATTTTCAATAATTAATAAAATTTTATTGACTTCTATATCTACCGTATATTAGCGCACAAATTTATTAGTACATACGGTATTTATTAGTACAGTAATTCACAGTACACGAACTGCATAATGTTAACACAATAAATTTGTATGCGGAAAAATGTTTAAATAATCAATACATTTTTATTAAATTCTATACCTACCGCATATTAATTGACAAATTTATTAGTACACGAGTACAATATTTATTAGTGCAATAATTCATAATACACGAACTGCATAATGACACAATAAATTTGAATGCACAGAAAATGTTCAATAATCACTTTTATTGAATAATAATCACTTATATTGAATATTCAAATTTATTTTATATGAATATATTCATTATTTTATACCTCATAATAAATTTGGATTGCATTAATAATTTGTATACAAATTTATTTAATTTGACAAATTATTTAATACACCATATGCATAAAATTCACCGATACAAATTTTATTACGCACTCACACATCCACATGAAAACCCTATTTATCTTAATATTATTATTATTTTATATTTATTTTATATTCCATAATAAATTTGAATTGCATAAATAATTTATATGCAAATTTATTTAATTTGACAAATTATTTAATACACCAAATGCATAATATTCACTCACACATTCCCATGAAAACCCCATTAATCTTCTTCTTATTATTATTATTTTCCTATATTTATTTTATATTTTATAATAAATTTGAATTGCATAAATAATTATATGCAAATTTATTTAATTTAGCAAATTATTTAATAATAAACATGACAAATGCATAATTTATGCAATTAATATAATGTACATATATATATATATATATATATATATATGATTATATATATACAAATATATATATACAATTTATGCATATAATTTATGACAAATTAATAATAAAACATGACAAATTCATAATATCCACCCGATCCATCTACACAAATTTTATTAAGCATTCACTCAACCGCATGAACACCCCATCAATATTATTATTATTATTATTATTATTATTATTATTATTATTTTATATTTTATGATAAATATGAATTGCATAAATAATTTATATGAAAATTTATTTAATTTGGCAAATTATTTAATAATAAACATGACAAATTATTTAATACACCAAACGCATAATATTCAGCCACACATCCCCATGAAAACCCCATTAATCTTACTATTATTATTATTTTATATTTATTTTATATTTCATAATAAATTCGAATTGCATAAATAATGTGTATGCAAATTTATTTAATTTGACAAATTATTTAATACAAACGCATAATATTCACCCACATAAATTTTACTATCCACCCACACATCCCAATGAAAACCACATCAATCTTATTATTATTATTATTATTTTATATATTATTTATATTTATTTTATATTTTGTAATAAATTTAAAGTGCATAAATAATTTATATGCTCATTTATTTAATATCACAAATTATTTAATACATCGAATGCATAATATTCACCCACACATCCCCATGAAAACGCCATTAATCTTATTATTATTATTATTATTTTATATTTATTTTATATTTCATAATAAATTTGAATTGCATAAATAATTTATACGCAAATTTCATTTAATTTGACAAATGATTTAATACACTAAATAATAGTCATAAAATTTTACTACGCACTCACACATCCCCATAAAAACTCCATCAATCATATTAATGTTATTATTATTATCATTATTTTACATTTTATAATAAATTTGAATCGCATAAATAATTTATATGCAAATTTATTTAATTTGACAAATTATTTAATAATAAACATGACAAATTCATCTACACAATTAATATTACACACACCCCATATAATCACATTATATATATTATTATTATATATATATATATATATATATAATAAATTTGAATTGCATATAATTTATGACAAATTAATAATAAAACATGTGACAAATTATTTAATATACCAAACGCATAATATTCATCCACACATTCCCATGAAAACCCCGTTAATCTTATTATCATTATTGTTATTGTTATATATTTATTTTATATTTCATAATTTATATGCAAATTTATTTAATTTCGCAAATTATTTAATAATGAACATGCCAAATGCATAATTTATGCAATTAATATTATATACATTTATATATATACGAATATGTATATACAATTTATGCATATAATTTATAACAAATTAATAATAAAACAATGCATAATATTCACCCGCACATTCCCATGAAAACCCCATTAATCTTATTATTATTATTATTATTATTTTTCTATATTTATGTTTTCTCATAAATTTGAATTGCATAAATAATTTATATGCAAATTTATTTAATTTCGCAAATTATTTAATAAAAAACGCTAACAATATTCACTTACATTTATGAAATTAATTAAGCCCCATTAATCTTATTATTATTATATATATTTATATATATATACATGAATAAATATATATATACAATTTGTATACAAATTGATTGAATTCAACAAACTATTCAATACACCTAATGCATAATATTCATGCACACAAATTTGACTACGCACTCACACAACCCCATGAACCCCATCAATCTGCACGCAGTTGAAACTTCATAACTGCGTTTCACATTAACCGAGAACTAAACGCATCGCAGCCAGTAAATTACAAATTTCCACCACTCGTTAATTGCCTCTCGCACACAGTGACGCAAGTCACTTTGAAAGTCGGATAAACGATGCTTAATGATGCGCCGCCATTTTTCGACCCGTCGCCATAGATCCTCCTCTGTTTCTTCTTCACGTTCGGCGAGACGTTAAGGATCTAGACGACGTGAGAGATCTAGGCGATCCGCGGACGCTGATTTATAAGGTTAATGGGATTATGATTGAAAACACTTTTACGGGACCTTGTCGAGCTTTTTTCGCACGACCCGACAGACATTGATCTGGGTTAGAGCGAATCAGTGTTGCGATCTTCGGCGCATTTAACGGATAGATCGTTTATGATCTTTTTTTGAGGGTGACAGAAGTGAAGGGGGGGTTCAGGAATTTTTTAAGGGGGAAATTGGAAGGGATTTTCTTATATGACTCAGCAGGTGGGTCAGCAGATTTTGAAGGGGGGTCCGAAAATTTTTTTTTTTGTGACTCAGCAGGTGGGTCATCGAATTTTGTAGGGGCGTCATGTAATTATGAAAGTGCGTCATGATATTTTTTACATGACCCAACACGTGGGTCATCAAATTTTGCATGTGCGTCATGAATTTTGTTTAATCAAAGGTGGGTCAGCAAATTTTGTAGGTGGGTTGTAAATTTTGTTTAATGACTCAGCAAGTGGGTCAGCAAATTTTGCATGTGCGTCATGAATTTATGAAAGTGCGTCATGATATTTTTTACATGACCCAATGTGTGGGTCTGAAATTTTGCATATGCGTCATGAATTTATGAAAATGCGTCATGATATTTTTTACATGACCCAACGTGTGGGTCATGAAATTTTGCATGTGCGTTATGAGAATTTTTTATATGACCCAACGTGTGGGTCATGAAATTTTGCATGTGCGTCATGAATTTCTGAAAATGCGTCATGATAATTTTTTACATGACCCAACGTGTGGGTCATCAAATTTTTCATGTGCGTCATGAATTTGTGAAAGTGCGTCATGATATTTTTTACATGACCCAACGTGTGGGTCATGAAAATGTGCGTCATAAATTTACGAAAATGCGTCATGATATTTTTAACATGACCCAACGTGTGGGTCATCAATTTTTGCATGTGCGTCATGAATTTATGAAAATGCGTCATGATAATTTTTTACATGACCCAACGTGTGAGTCATCAAATTTTGCGTGTGCGTCATGAATTTATGAAAATGCGTCATGATATTTTTACATGACCCAACGTGTGGGTCATAAAATTTTGCATGTGCGTCATGAATTTGTGAAAATACGTCATGATAATTTTTTACATGACCCAACGTGTGGGTCATGAAATTTTGCATGTGCGTCATGAATTTATGAAAATGCGTCATGATATTTTTTACATGACCCAACGTGTGGGTCATGAAATTTTGCATGTGCGTCATGATATTTTTCACGTGACCCAACGTGTGGGTCATGAAATTTTGCATGTGCGTCATGAATTTATGAAAATGCGTCATGATATTTTTACATGACCCAACGTGTGGGTCATGACATTTTGCATGTGCGTCATGAATTTATGAAAATGCGTCATGATATTTTTACATAACCCAACGTGTGGGTCATGAAATTTTGCATGTGCGTCATGAATTTATGAAAATGCGTCATGATATTTTTCACGTGACCCAACGTGTGGGTCATAAATTTTGCATGTGCGTCATGAATTTAGGAAAGTGCGTCATGATATTTTTTACATGACCCAACGTGTGGGTCATCAAATTTTGCATGTGCGTCATGAATTTATGAAAATGCGTCATGATAATTTTTACATGACCCAACGTGTGGGTCATGAAATTTTGAATATGCGTCATGAATTTATGAAAGTGCGTCATAATAATTTTTTACATGACCCAACGTGTGGGTCATGAAATTTTGCATGTGCGTCATGAATTTATGAAAATGCGTCATGATATTTTTACATGACCCAACGTGTGGGTCATGACATTTTGCATGTGCGTCATGAATTTATGAAAATGCGTCATGATAATTTTTTACATGACCCAACGTGTGGGTCATGAAATTTTGCATGTGCGTCATGAATTTATGAAAATGCGTCATGATATTTTTTACATGACCCAACGTGTGGGTCATGAAATTTTGCATGTGCGTCATGAATTTATGAAAATGCGTCATGATAATTTTTTACATGACCCAACGTGTGGGTCATGAAATTTTGCATGTGCGTCATGAATTTATGAAAGTGCGTTATGATATTTTCAACATGACCCAACGTATGGGTCATGAAATTTTGCATTTGCGTCATGAATTTATGAAAATGCGTAATGATATTTTTTACATGGCCCAACGTGTGGGTCATGAAATTTTGAATATGCGTCATGAATTTATGAAAGTGCGTAATGAGATTTTTTACATGACCCAACGTGTGGGTCTGAAATTTTGCATGTGCGTCATGAATTTATGAAAATGCGTCATGATAAATTTTACATGACCCAACGTGTGGGTCATCAAATTTGGCATGTGCGTCATGAATTTACGAAAATGCGTCATGATATTTTTCACGTGACCCAACGTGTGGGTCATCAAATTTTGAATATGCGTCATGAATTTCTGAAAGTGCGTCATGATAATTTTTTACATGACCCAACGTGTGGGTCATCAAATTTTGAATGTGCGTCATGAATTTCTGAAAGTGCGTCATATTTTTTCTGTGACTCAACAGGTGGGTCATCGAATTTTGTAGGTGGGTTGGAAAATTTTTCCTGTGACCCAGCAGGTGGGTCATCGAATTTTGTAGGTGGGTTGTAAATTTTTTTCTGTGACTCAGCAGGTGGGTCATCAAATTTTGTAGGTGTGTTGTAAATTTTTTTTGTGACTCAGCAGGTGGGTCATCAAATTTTGTAGGTGGATCGGAAAATTTTTCTGTGACTCAGCAGGTGGGTCAGCAAATTTTGTAGGTGGGTTGTAAAATTTTTTCTGTGACTCAGCAGGTGGGTCATCGAATTTTGTAAGTGGGTTGTAAAATTTTGTCTGTGACTCAGCGGGTGGGTCATGAAATTTTGTAGATGTGTTTTAAAATTTTTCCTGTGACTCAGCAGGTGGGTCATCAAATTTTGCAAGTTTGTTGTAAAATTTTTTCAATGACTCAGCAGGTGGGTCATCAAATTTTACACATGCTGCACTCTCAATAATAAAATAATTAATCTTTTTGAACACCGAAAATTTAAAGTCGCATCATTCGAAAATTTCAAATCGAAATATCAACCTGCAAAGTTTGAACCACCGTAACAAATCTCTTTACCCCGAACTCAGGACCCCATATCAATTTCCGTAATCCTTAACTATTCGAACCCCTGACACAAATGTCCGGCGAACGACAGGATCATAACGATATATGATATGACGTCGAACATCAGGCGGACATTGCGAAAGGCCATTAACGACAGACGCGTGCGCATGTAAGCGCGATCGCCTAATCACCGTCTGCTGCAATCGGCGACCGTCGAAATCTACCCTCAAATGCCAATTAACGCCTGCCTCGTAGCAATCTGCTCGGCGACCTATGCAAATGCCAGAAAGCAGTGTGAAAATAGGCGAGCGCCTTTTAATTAACTCCTGCCTGACAAAGCGATTTTCAGCGCAATATTCGATTCGGACGAAATTGATGACGCACCCTATGCGTCATGATGAAAAATTTGAAAATTTTCAATATTTGACTAGATCAAAATTGGTGACGCACCGTATGCGTCATGATGAAAAATTTGAGAAATTTTTATATTTGACTTTATTAAAGTTGACGCACCGTATGCGTCATGACGAAAAGTTTGAGAAATTTTTATATTTGACTAGATCAAAATTAATGACGCATCGTATGCGTCATGACAACAAATTTAAAAAATGTCAATATTTGACTACATCACAATTTATGACGCACCATATGCGTCATGAGGAAAAATTTTAATATTTGACTATATCAAAATTTATGACGCACCGTATGTGTCATGAAGACAAATTTGAAAAATGTTAAATTTGACTCCAAAATTGATGACGCACCGTATGCGTCATGAAAAAACATTTGAAAAAATTCAATATTTCTAAATCCTAATTTAAATAATATACTCTAATTTCAATATTTCTATACTCCATCAAAATTGATGACGCACCGTTGCGTCATGACAAAAAATTTAAAAAAAGTTGATATTTGGCTAGATCAAAATTATTGACGGATCGTATGCGTCATGAAAACAATTTTGCAAACTTTAATTTGGCCTCCATCCCAATTGTTGACGCACCGTTTACATTTAATAAATAAATAGACCATTAAAGGTTTTTTCTTTACATATTTAATAGAAAATTCTGTATTAAATTATTGTAGAATACATAATTAAAACATTTTTGTTTCATTTTTCGTAATACGTAATACGTAATATTTTGAAAGTATAACATGTCACTAACTTTGTGAACATAATATATTTCTTAAATGTTTAATTAGATTTTTTTTCGGAAATAAAAAAGAACAATAAAGGATAAATAAAAACAACACATTTATTTTTTTAAATTTAAATGGAAATGCATGTGTATGTAAACTAATTAAATTTTAAATCACTATCAAGTTTATAATATTACGCGGGTCCTACTAATTAAAACATTTCTGCTCCGTTCCTATTTCATTAGATTACATATAAGTATTAGATCATATAATCATAATATATATTATTTGAAAACTACTATATTTATAGAATATATACATATATTCAATTAGAATCTTTAGAGAATAAAAGAAAAATAAAGAAAGAAAAATAGACCGTAAACATTTTTTTAGAAATTGGAATACATCTATAATTTTCTGGTACATACTTTTATATATATATATATATATATATATATATATATGAAAATGTGGGGTGTGTGTGCGGATGTACATTTGTGTACGCATATATATATATACATATTATATAATCATAATTGATGACGCAGCGTATGCGTTATGATGAAAAATTTTAATATTTGACTCCATCACAATTAATGACGCAAAATATGCGTCAGGACCGAAAATTAAAAAAATTGTAATATTTGACTGCGTCAACCTTAATGACGCACCGTATGCGTCACATTGGAAACTTCCTGTCAAATTTAATATTTGCTTGTTATTTTCTTAATTAATTTGATTATTATTTTATTGTTTTAGTGTTTTTTATTGTTATTTTATTCATTAATTTGAAAAATTTTATGATTTGACTCCGTCTAAATTTATGACACACTGTATGCGTCATGCTAAAAAATTTGAAAAATTTTTATTTTTGATATCAGTAAAATTGATGATGCACCGTATATGTTAAGACGAAAAATTTGAAGAAGTTTGATATTTGACTACATCAAAATATATGACGCAACGTATGCGTCACTTTGAAAAAAATTTGTTAATTTTAATATTTGCTTTAGTCAAGATTGAGGACGCACCATATACGTCACGATGAAAATGTCAAATTTAATATTTACGTCTGTGAAAATTGACGACGCATCATATGCGTCATGATAAAAGATTTGAAAAATTTTATTATTTAATTCCGCCTAAATTTATGACACACCGTATGCGTCATGATGAAAAATGTTAATATTTGACTTCATCACAATTGATGACGCACCCTATGCGTCATGACAAAAAATTTGAAAAATTTTATTATTTAATTCCGTCAAATGTATGACGCACCGTGTGCGTCATGGCGAAAAATAATAATATTTCGTTCCGAAAAAATTGATGACGCATCATATGCGTCATGACGAAAATGTTGCCAAATTTAATATTTGCTCGAGTCAAAATTTATGACGCACCGGATGCGTCACGATGAAAATATTGTCGATTTTAATATTTGACTTCAAAAATTCGTGACGCAGCATCAAAATTAATGACGCACCGTATGCGTCACGCTAAAAAATGTTATCTGTTTTAATACTTGCTTCCGTTAAAATTAATGACACACCGTATGCGTCACGACAATAAAATTGAAAAATTACCAAAATTTGACTACATCAAAATTGATGACGCACCGTATGCGTCACGTTAAAAAATGTTATCTATTTTAATACTTGCTTCCGTTAAAATTAATGACACACCGTATGCGTCATAACAAAAAATTGAAAAATTTCAATATTTGTGTGCGTCAAAATTGATGACGCACCGTATGCGTCACGTTAAAAATATTATCTCTTTTAATATTTGACTTCAGTTAAAATTAATGACACACCGTATGCGTCATGACAAAAATTTGAAAAATTTCAATATTTGTGTGCATCAAAATTGATGACGCACCGTATGCGTCATGATCAAAATATTGTCGATTTTAATATTTGACTTCCGTAAAATTCGTGACACACCGTATGCGTCATGACAAAAAATTTGAAAAATTTCAATATTTGTGTGCATTAAAATTAATGACGCACCGTATGCGTCACGTTCAAAATATTGTCGATTTTAATATTTGACTTCAGTAAAATTCGTGACGCAGCGTATGCGTCATGACAAAAAATTTGCAAAATTTCAATATTTGTGTGCGTTAAAATTGATGACGCACCGTATGCGTCATGATCAAAATATTGTCGATTTTAATATTTGACTTCAGTAAAATTCGTGACGCAGCATATGCGTCATGACAAAAAATTTGCAAAATTTCAATATTTGTGTGCGTTAAAATTGATGACGCACCATATGCGTCACGATCAAAATATTGTCGATTTTAATATTTGACTTCAGTAAAATTCGTGACGCACCGTATGCGTCATGACAAAAAATTTGCAAAATTTCAATATTTGTGTGCGTTAAAATTGATGACGCACCGTATGCGTCACGATCAAAATATTGTCGATTTTAATATTTGACTTCAGTAAAATTCGTGACGCAGCGTATGCGTCATGACAAAAAATTTGCAAAATTTCAATATTTGTGTCCGTTAAAATTCATGACGCACCGTATGCGTCACGATCAAAATATTGTCGGTTTTAATATTTAACTTCAGTAAAATTCGTGACGCAGCGTATGCGTCATGACAAAATATTTGCGAAATTTCAATATTTGTGTGCGTTAAAATTGATGACGCACCGTATGCGTCATGATCAAAATATTGTCGATTTTAATATTTGACTTCAGTAAAATTCGTGACGCAGCGTATGCGTCATGACAAAAAATTTGCAAAATTTCAATATTTGTGTGCGTTAAAATTGACGACGCACCGTATGCGTCACGATCAAAATATTGTCGGTTTTAATATTTAACTTCAGTAAAATTCGTGACGCAGCGTATGCGTCATGACGAAAAATTTACAATATATATTCAATATATAATATAGTATAGATGACGCATTATATAATATAAAAAATATATTATATATATAATATATATATATATATATATATATATATATATATATATATATATTTGCATATATGCGTAGAGAAATGCACACAACCTACATAATACATGAAACATCACGCAACCATACGGTGTTCGCATTCGACGACCTTTCAAGGATCTAATGATCGGTCGATCGTCCACGGTCCGTGCTCGTCGACAGACCACGTGACGTCTCATTTTCTGGAATATCAGTCCGCGTCCGAGGTTTCGCGGATCGCGATCAATCTGCCGAAGGTCGATCGTGATCCGCGCCGGCGATCGCGATTCTCACGATTCGATCTGTTCACTTTCGACCCCGGGATCCTTGGCGAGGAGGATCTTCGCTGATTTTGAAACACCTAGCGCTATTTCTGGCGCCGCACGAAACCTATCGTCTCGAGATATTATGCACGGGGCCACTTTATGTACGGGGTGTCGTGTTTGCGGAATAAATATTATGGGGGAGACGTTGAAAATTGCGGTAAATGGGATGAAGTCGAATTTTTGTAATAAATATTAAGGTGGGAAGCTTTTAAAATTGCGGTAAATGGGATAATGTCGAATTTTTGTAATAAATATTAAAGTCGGAAATATTGAAAATCGTAGTAAATGGGATAATGTGGAATTTTTATGATAAATATGCAATTGCGAAAAATGAGAAAATTGTATAGATATATAACGTCGAATTTTTGTGAGAAATATGCAATACTTATATAAATATACGAAAAATCAGAAAAATTGGGTAGATACAATAATGTCGAATTTTTAAAATAAATATTAAGGTGGGAAGCATTTAAAATTGCGGTAAATGGGATAATGTCGAATTTTTGTAATAAATATTAAAGTGGGAAATATTGAAAATTGTAGTAAATGGGATAATGTGGAATTTTTATGATAAATATGCAATTGCGAAAAATGAGAAAATTGTATAGATATATAACGTCGAATTTTTGTGATAAATATGCAATACTTATATAAATATACGAAAAATCAGAAAAATTGGGTAGATACAATAATGTCGAATTTTTGTAATAAATATTAAGGTGGGAAGCTTTTAAAATTGCGGTAAATGGGATAATATCGAATTTTTGTAATAAATATTAAAGTGGAAAATGTTGAAAAGTGTAGTAAATGGGATAATGTGGAATTTTTATGATAAATATGCAATTGCGAAAAATGAGAAAATTGTATAGATATATAACGTCGAATTTTTGTGATAAATATGCAATACTTATATAAATATACTAAAAATCAGAAAAATTGGGTAGATACAATAATGTCGAATTTTTAAAATAAATATTAAGGTGGGAAGCATTTAAAATTGCGGTAAATGGGATAATTTCGAATTTTTGTGATAAATATTAAAGTCGAAAATATTGAAAAGTGTAGTAAATGGGATAATGTGGAATTTTTATGATAAATATGCAATTGCGAAAAATGAGAAAATTGTATAGATACATAACGTCGAATTTTTGTGATAAATATGCAATACTTATATAAATATACTATAAATCAGAAAAATTGGGTAGATACAATAATGTCGAATATGTGTAATAAATATTAAGGTGGGAAGCATTTAAAATTGCGGTAAATGGGATAATATCGAGTTTCTGTAATAAATATTAAAGTCGGAAATATTGAAAATCGTAGTAAATGGGATAATGTGGAATTTTTATGATAAATATGCAATTGCGAAAAATGAGAAAATTGTATAGATATATAACGTCGAATTTTTGTGATAAATATGCAATATTTATATAAATATGCGAAAAATCAGAAAAATTGGGTAGATACAATAATGTCGAATTTTTAAAATAAATATGCGCCTGCAGTAAATTGGAAAGTTGATAGATTTCAGAATATCGAATTTTTGTGATTAATATGTGGCTGCACAAAAAAATCGGGAAATTGCATAGATGCGACAAAGTGGAATTTTCGTGATAAATATTAATGTCGAAAAAATTTTAAATTGCATAGATTCGAAAACATCGAATTTTTGTGATAAATATGTGGTTGCAAAAAAATGTATATATTAATATTAATAAATATTAAAGCGAAAAGCACTGAAAATTGCAGTAACTATATTAAGATAACGTCGAATTTTTATAATAAATATTAATGTAGGAAAAGATGGAATAATGTCGAATTTTTGTAATAAATATTAAAATGGGAGAAATTGAAAATTGCGGTAGATGAGATAATGTCGAATTTTTGTAATAAATATTAAAGTGGGAAAAGTTGGGATAATGTGGATTTTTGTCATAAATATGCAACTGGAAAAAATGCGAAAATTGTATAGATACAATAACGACGATTTTTCGTGATAAAGTGGAATATTTGTAATAAATATTAATGTGGGAAAAATTGAAATTTGCATTAAATGAGATATTATCGAATTCTTGTGGAAAATATTAAAGTGTGAAAAATCACAATGAAAAATGTTAATATTTGACCCCTTACACAATTAGTGACACATATGCGTCATGTCGAAAAATTTGGGAAATTTTAATACTTGAGTCCATTAAAATTGATGATGCGCCGTATACGTCATAAATTTCGCAACTGCAGGTATGACTTTCAATTTTATGCATGAAAAATAACGAGCACATCAAAGATATCTTACTCTTAGATCACATTTTGCTTACAATATGTACGATCCTCCGGAATTTTCAATCGACATTGACTCTTGAGCCTGGATTGAACGCTTGAATGTTTGTAAACACAACTTCTGAAAGGTTGAACTATATAAACCTGTATTAGGTGATGACTATATAAACTTATAAATTAGGACAGGTAAACGTGTGCTGTTATAAGCCGAAATATGTACTGCTTCATAAAAAAGAAAACATAAACTTGTTAGCTTACATTGATGTGCAGAAATTTCATATATTGTGTATTAATATCCTAGAATTTTAAATGTAAAGTTGGAATGTAAAACGGTTGAATACTCATACATTGGTTTTCTATATATAAAAATTGTTGCTCTGAAATTTGACATATTAAATTTTCGTGTGCTGGTGACATAATGTTTAAACTTTTGCATGTTTAACATATAAATTGTTTCATAAACTGTTAATATTAGAATTAAGACTTTTTTTAATGCTGTTTGACAATGAACAACTTAGAATTTCATAAACTAACCATATATAAAAAATTGTTGCGCTAAAATTTTGTATGCTAGTAACAGATTACCTTGAAATTTTAAACATTAAAATTTTGTACATTGGACGTTAATATGTTAAAACTTAAAAAATTTTGTACACTGAACATTAACAAATTTTACATATTAAAATTTTTGAACCTTACGAGAAATTTTACACATTAAAATTTTGTACGCTGGGAACTTGATATTTTGGACTTTTGCATGTTCGACATAGATAAATTGGCATTTTATAAACTGCCCATTACAATATTACAGTATTTAATATTGGACATTGACACCCAGGAATTTACATCTTAGATTTAAAACATTGAATATTGATACACAATTCAAAGTTAAAAATTGTTACTATATATTTTCTAGAAATGATTACACCATTAATTTTACATTTTTAATTTTCTATGCCGCTAACTTGATATTTTAGACTTTTGCATGTTCAACATAAATAAGTTGAAATTTCATAAACTACCCATCAACACGTTAGGATTTTTAATGCTGGATATTGCCACATAAGAATTTATACCTTAGAATTTTAAACATAAAATATTGCTACACCTCAATTCCACACATTAAAAATTGTTACGCTAACATTTTCTATGCTAGTATTTAATTGCATTGAAATTTTAAATGTTAAAATTTTGTACGCTGAGAAATTAATATTTTAGACTTTTGCGTATGCGATGTAGATAAATTGGCATTTCATAAACTGCCCATTAATGTATTACAATATTTAGAATTAAAACACTGACACGCAGGAATCTATACCTTAGAATTCAAGATGACAAACATTGCTGTCCCTCAGTTTCATACATTAAAAACTGTTACCCTAAAATTTTCTACACTAGTAACTGATTACGCTGAAATTTTAAATATTACAATATTTAATGGTAGATATTGACGCGTAGGAATTTGCATCTTGAAATTTAAAGCGTTAAATATTGTGACACCTCAGTTCCATAGATTTAAAATTTTTACACTAAAATATTCTATGCTGGTAACTGATTAAGCTGAAATTTTAAATATTACAATATTTAATGCTGGATATTGTGTTCAAATTTTACATATTAAAATTTTATACACTGGGGACTTGATATTTTAAACTTTTGCATGTTCGACATAATTTTGTAAGTTGAAATGATTACATAAATTTTAAATATTACAATATTTAATGCTGGATATTGGCACGCAGGATTGTTCACCTTGGAATTTAAAACGTAAAATATTGCTACACCTCAATTCCACACATTAAAAATTATTATGCTAACATTTTCTATGCTAGTAACTGGTTACGCTACTACTATATGTGGTAACATTTTTTATGCTGCTGACTTAATATTTTAGACTTTTGCATGTTTGACATATATAAAAAAATATGTTCATATAATTTTGTATGCACACAAATGATTACACGGAAATTTTAAATATTACAATTTTTAATGCTGGATATTGACACGCAGGAATTTATACGTTAGAATTCAAAACATCAAATATTGCTATACCGCAGTACCATATATTAAAAATTGTTACGTTAAAATTTTGTATGCTAGCAACTGATTACATGAAAATTTTAAATATTACAATATTTAATGCTACATATTTCCACGCAGAAATTTATACCTTAGAATTTAAAACGTCAAATATTGATACACTTCAATTTCAAACATTAAAAATTATTACACTCAAATTTCCTATGCTAGCAACTGATTACACAGAAATTTTAAATATTACAATATTTAATGCTGGATATTGACACGCAGGAATTTATACGTTAGAATTTAAAACGTCAAATATTGCTACACTTCAGTTCCATACATTAAAAATTGTTACGCTAAAATTTTGTATGCTAGCAAATGATTACATGGAAATTTTAAATATTACAATATTTAATGCTGGATATTGACACGCAGGAATTTATACGTTAGAATTTAAAACGCCAAATATTACTACACCTCTGTGCCAAACATTAAAAATTGTTACACTAAAATTTTCTATGCTAGTATATAACTAGATTGCACTGAAATTTTAAATGCTAAAATTTTGTATGCAGAGAAATTAATATTTTAGACTTTTGCATATGCGATGTAGCTAAATTGGCATTTCATAAACTACCCATTAACGTATTAAAATTTTTAATACTGGACATTGACACGCAGGAATTTACATCATAGAATCCAAAGCGTCAAACATTGCTACACTCAATTCCCCACATTAAAAACTATTACGCTCAAATGACCCAATCCAGAATCTTCTACACCAAGCAACTATCGCCCATAAATTTACTCTTCAAAACTTTCCACACTACCTTCTACCTTGTCAAACGCCGATGCGTTGATTTCCAATAATTTGATAGGTTCGAAAGTTGACACACGCCTCAAAAAATTCAATTAACTACTCTTCCTTCCCTGGTGAAGTATATGCCAGCAATTTACGCCGCACACGTCGGCGGGGAAATAATAGGAGACAGAAGATGCTCGATTGAGATGAAAAGTGATTGTCGATCGACGATCTTAACGCCGGACGGTTTCGACACGCATATCGACTTGACACAATTTCAATTCACGTCTTCGGCTAATTCGATTTATCCGCCTCGCGCAATTACCTATGGCAATCAATGCCGACCAAATCGAAACACTTTCTCTACTAACGCAAAAATACTGAATATAGATGTACCCAATATTAAAAAGATATTACGTCATTTTGTAATAAAAACGTTTTAATAAAAGTTTATTTAGAATTGTTTTGGGTTACGGGTAAAATTTCTTTTTTGAGCTTATATATATATTAATACATGAATATATATATATATATATATATATGAAATAATGTAATAACAATCTGTACACATATATATATATATACACACACATGTATTCTTATTATATATATAGTATATATATTAAATTATTGAGATTATAATTCAAATGTGAGGTGCAAATATACTTTTTTATGTTTTGTATATATTGCTATAAGGTATTGATATTGTTTAAATATCGAGTTCATATTTTTTAGATTTTTTAGGAATGCGTCACTTTATAATAGAAAATTTTTTAATAAAAATGTATTTAGGATTATTGTTTTGGGAAATTTATTTTTCTGAGCATAGTTTTGGAAATAATGTATTAATGTGATTACTATTATGAAATAATGTTGATTTTGTTATATATATATATATATATACTATGTATTCTTATTATGTTCTGTGTATATGAAATTATATATTGCTAATATATATTGCTATAAGTACATATTTATGTATTAATATTATTTAGATATCGCATTTATATTTTTTATTTTTTTTTTGTAATATTGCGTCCCTTTATAGTAAGAACTTTTAAACAAAAATATGTTTAGAATTATTGTTTTGGGTTACGAGCGAATTTTATTTTTCTAAGCATAGTTTTGGAGATAATGTAATTACTATGTGTATATACACTTTTTTTATTATCTTTATTATATTTATATTACTATACTTTTTGATTTTTATTTTTTTTTAAATTTTAGTACTATTACTTATATTTCTTTTTATATATGTATATATATAGTAATAATATTTACTCTTATTACGTTGTATATATATGAAATTATTGAGATTCTAATTAAGATGTTAGATGTAATTATGCTTTCTTATGTATTGTATATATTACTATTAATATCATTTAGACATCGAATTTATATTTTTTATTTTTTTAATGTTGCGTCATTTTGTAATAAGAATTTTTTAATAAAAATATATTTACAATTCTTTTGGGTTACGGGTGAAATTTCTTTTTTAAGCATAGTTTTGGAAATAATATATTAATGTAATTACTATTATGAAATAATGTAATTACTATATATACATATATATATATATATATATAGTAATAATATGTATTCTTATTATCTTGTATGTATATGAAATTATATATTGCTAATATATATTGCCATAAGTATACATTTGCTATTAATATTATTTAGATATCGCACTTATATTTTTTATTTATTTTTTTAATATTGCGTCCCTTTATAATAAGAACTTTTAAATAAAAATATGTTTAGAATTATTGTCTAGGCTTAAGAGCGAAATGTATTTTTCTGATCATACAATTTTGGAAGTAACGTGTTCTTTTTCTGTTTGGTTTCCTTTTGTCAGAAATGAATTTCTGTGGGGACGAAATATAAATGTGTAAAAAAAATAAAAGTATCGAATATGGTAAAGAATAAATGATTATTTTTCTGAACATAATTTTGGAAATAATGTATTAATGTAATTACTATGTATATGTACATATATATAGTAATAATATGTAATCTTATTATATTTTATATATATTATATTATATATTTTATTATATTTTATTTATTATAATATATATTATATATTATTATATTTATTATTATATATATATTTTATATATTTTATATATATAAAATATAATAAGATTATAATTAAAATGTGAGATGTAATTATGCTTTCTTACGTATTTTATATAATGGTATGAGGTATTAATATTATTTAGATATCGAATTTATATTTTTTAAGTTTTTTAATGTTGCGTCATTTTATAATAAGAACTTTTTACTAAAAATATATTTGGAATTATTATTTTGAGTTACGAGCGAAATTTATTTGCCTGACCATAATTTTGGACATAATGTATTCTTTTTCGGTTGAATGATAAATATTTGTTTAATTTGGGGGAGTATATTTTTGTCAGAGACAGAGGTAAAAATATATGTTATAACGGAATTAATGATAATTAATTGCGTAATTATGCTTATATACTTATATGTATATATATATATAAGCATAATTGGATGTTTTCCTATAAGGTATTAATATTATTTAATATCGAATTCGTATTTTCTACATTTTTTGTTAATATTGTGTTTATGTCTTTGATATATGTATTTCATATTCTCCGGATTTATTAATAATAATTATTACGAGTGATTTAATTCTAATTCTTTTTTAATTTAACATAAGATAAACGCGGTCGATATAAATGCAAAAATAAACATTACAACTTACGGTACATATATATATATATATATATACTATTTCCCCAATTTTTATTCTTCTATCAATATACAGTTGCGAAAAACCGTTCATGTAAATCGTTGCGATAAACCGTTCGCGCAAATCGTAAACCGCGTCGAGGGACATTTCGCATAAATCGAAATCGAGGGATAGTTTACGTAAATCGAGGTACTGTTCGCGCAAATCGAGGGACAGACCGCGTAAACAGAGAGACATTTCATGCAAATCTAGGGACATACCGCGTAAATTGAGGGACATTCCGCGTAAATCGAGGGACCGTCCGCGTAAACGGAGGGACATTTCGTGCAAATCGAGGGACAGACCGCGTAAATCGAGGAATAGTTCGCGTAAACGGAGGGACAGTCCGCGTAAACAGAGGGACATTTCGTGCGAATCGCGGGACAGACCGTGTAAATAGAGGGACAGACCGCGTAAATCGAGGGATAATTCGCGTAAATCGGGTGATGATTCACGTAAACGGAGGGACATTTCTTGCGAATCAAGGGACAGCTCGCATAAACGGAGGGACCGTTCGCGTAAATCGAGGGACATTTCGTGCAAATCGAGGGACATACCGCGTAAATTGAAGGACATGCGCGCTCAAACGATCGAGAGGCCGTTTCGTAATCGTGAAATATCGGCGCTACGAAATGGCGGGATTTTTTTCAGGGAACATCTTAGGTTAAGTATCTTCTCGCACGCTCCAGCAATTACCACGAGCCGCGCGTTGCTTTTTAATTTGCCTCGCGAAACTTTCAGTCGTTTTCGAAGGAAAACACGCAAATCGCGTCGGACGACGTGGAGGGACGGAAAATTCGCGTGGGTGAAAGAGTGGAATTAGTGTGGGCGTATACATATATATATATATATAATGATATTTCGTATTTATGTAGGGATATATATATATATATAATGATATTTCGTGTGTATATATATATATATATATATACGCAACAAACTCCTATCAAACATTTCCCTAACCCCCCACACAATCATATCCTTCTCTCCCCAAATTCCTCCCACCCCGCATCCTACAATTTACTCCACTCATTCCTTACCTACACCCATATATTCACATCTACACCATTAACTTTCCATAACTCCCCCGCACTCACCGCATCAGCAGCTTTTCCTTTCCAACGCCTCCACCGATTACACCATCGCCTGCCTTCGATCTCCCCCGGAATCCACCCGCGCCGCATTCGGCTCGTCCATTAACGCCGCACAATAATTGAAACGCGTCGCAACGAACAGGCATCCTTTATCGCCCGTACGTGAAGCCCCGTGTTAATGACGGCGATTAACGTTCTGACGCTTGTCGGCACGTATGCGGCGGACGCCATTTTCTTCCGACGCGCGGGAAAGCTGAAGGTCGACTGTTGATGAGAGGTCGCGGGGTGGGGTAGGGGTACGGTTGAGTAAGGAAGAGTGGGGGTAGGGGTACGGGTACCGTAGAGTAAGGAAGGAAGGAGTGGGGGTAGGGGTACGGGCACGCGTAGGGTAGAGTAGTGAAGAGAAGGAGTGGGGGTAGGGTAAGAGTAAAGAAAAGAAGGGGTGGGGGTAGGGTACGGGTAGAATACGAAGTAGAAGGAGTGGGGGTAGGATAAGGGTACGGTTGAATACAGAAGAGGAGTGGGGGTAGGGTACGTGTAGAATACGAAGTAGAAGGAGTGGGGGTAGGGGAATACAGAAGAGGAGTGGGGGTAGGATACGTGTAGAATACGAAGTGGAAGGAGTGGGGGTAGGGTAAGGGTACGGTTTCCGTTTTTACGGTAAGGGTGGGGGTAGAGTATGGGTACTGGTAGAATATTGTAGGGTTTGGGGTGGGGGTAGGATACAGTTAGAGTACAGTAAAGTAGGGGACGGGAGGGGATGGTTTTTATTAAAATGGATAGAATAAAATGGAATTTTTTCGGACCTGAATAATGCGGGGTGACGGATGAGAAGAAATATTGGGAGATGACAAGGTGAGGAGATTAATCGAATTAATTATAAGCATTTTGGAATGTGACTTCGAGAGTTGGGGAGAGGTCAGTTAAACAGAAGAAGGTAATGGCAAGTTTTGAAGGGACACGAAATATTTTGGGGAACTTTGAAGTGATGGGTATTTTGCCAAAATATAAATCAACGGGAAACATTTTGCTGCGTTTCAAACGACGCGAAATGTGTTGTAAAATTGGAAATTCGGCACGCGAGATTTTGCTGCAATTCAAATATGGCGCGGAATATTTGGCTGCATTTAAAATTAACGCGGGATATTTTCCGGAATTCAAAATTTGCGCGAGATAATTTGGGGAATTTTGAACTGATGGGTATTTTGCTAGGATGTAAATCTATTGGAAACATTTTGCTGCATTTCAAAATAACGCGAAATGTTTCACTCAGTTTAAAATGGACGCGGAATATTTTGCTAATTTTAATTCGGCGCGACACACTTTGCTGTATTTTAAAATAACGAGAAACATTTCGGTAAATTTGAAATTGGCGCGAAATATTTTGCGGCATTTCGAATCGACGCGACGCATTTTGGTGCATTTCGAAACGATGTGAACAATTTTGCTATATTCCAAAATGGCGCGAAACATTTTGTTAGATTTCAAATCGGCGCGAAATATTTTGCGAAATTTGAAATTCGGCAGGCAACATTTTGCTGTATTTCAAATTTTGCTATTTTTAATGTATTACAAATTTTGCTGTTTTTAAATCAACGCACGCCACTTTGGTGTGTTACAAATTGACGAGAAATATTTGAGCCGTTTGTTTTGAAAGAGGCCTAACTCCGTTTTTAAATATTTTCCGGTTACCATGGTTACATGTACAAATTCATGTCATTTATCAGTAAATGTTATTTATCTCGATTTGAAGATAAATGGAGTTAGGCCACTTTCAAACTAAACGGCTCATTTTGTTCTATGACAAATCGACGAATATAAGTATGTATACATATATATATATATATGTATATATATTTCTATCGCTATATATAATGTACCAGATTTCATTGTCCTGTGTATACAGATAAAAATCATAAGAATAAATTTGGTTAATTATCATTTATATATATATGCGTATATGCACTTAATATTTTACCAATTTTTATTCTTCTATCAATAGTAATACAAATAATAAAAATGTATTTTTCCCGATGAAAAAATATATGATGTATATATGTACATAAATATAATATTTTACCAATTTTTATTTTTCTGTCAATAAAAGTACAAATAATAAGAAAACATTTTTTTTTTCAATGAAAAAATATATGTATGTACATCTACAATTTTGTCAATTTTTATTCTGGCTGTTAATAGAAGTACAAATAATAAGAAAACATATTTTTTGCAATGAAGAAATATGTGTTGTGTATATATATATTTTCGATAAAAAAAAATATATATATATATATATGTACATCTAGTATTTTACCAATTTTTATTCTGCTGTCAATAGAAATGGAAAAAATTACAGAATATATTTTTTTCGATGAAAAATGTATGATGTATACGTATACAATATATAAATATATATATTTTCTATGAAAAAATATATATATATACATATATATATATATATATATATATTCTATGGAAAAAAAAATATATATATATTTTTTTAAATATATATAATAAATTTATTAAAATATTTATCTATATATACATCTAATATTTCTCGAATAATATGAGAATATATTTTTATCGATGAAAGCATATATGATATATATATATATATATATATGTACTTTTTTTTCGATGAATATGTATATATATAGTTTCGACGAAAACAAAAAAAATATATATATATACATACATCTAACATTTCACCAATTGTTATTCTTCTCTCAATAGAAATAGAAATAATAAGAAAATATATATTTTTCGATAATATATATATATATATATATATATATATATATATATATATATATATATATACATACATCTAATATTTTTCCGATTTTTATTCTTCTGCCAATAGAAATAAAAATAATACGAAAATATATATTTTTCGATGAAAAAATATATAGTGTATATACACACCATATTTAAATATATATATTTTTAATGGAAAAAATATATACATGTACATCTAATATTAGACGAATTTTTTTCCTTCTGTCAATAGAAATAGAAATAATAAGAAAATATACCTTCTTCGATAAAAAAATATATGCTGTATATATATACAATATTTAAATATATATATTTTCGATAAAAAGAAAAAAATATATCTATATATATAGATATACATCTAACATTTTACCAATTTTTATTTTTCTGTCAATAGAAATATGAATTAGAAGAGAATATATTTTTTTATTATTACGTACATTTTTTTCGATAAATATATATATATATATAATTTTTATGAAAAAAATACATATGTATATGTACATCTAATATTTTACCAATTTTTATTCTTCTGTCAATAGAAATAGAAATAATAAGAGAATATATGTATATATATATTTGTACCGATGTATCCATATATATATGTAATTATATAAATAATAAATATTACATTATATATATATATATCTAAATGTAATATCTTACCAATTTTTTTCTTCTGTCAACAGAAATACGAATAATAAGAGTACGTTTTTTTTCAATGAAAACATATATGATATATATGTATACAATATCTAAATATATTTATTTTCGGTGAAAAAAAAAATATATATATATACATCGAATATTTCACCAATTTTTTTTCTTCTGTCAATAGAAATAATAAGAGAATATATTTTTTTTTATGAATACCATATATATATATATACCATATATTGGAGTGAGAATTTGAATTTGTAATGCGTATGTGTGTATGTATGTATATATATGTATTTGTAGAGATGTATACATGTACATATGTATATATACATATACGTGGACACATCTGTGCAAATACATATATATACATACATGCACACATCCACATAACAATTTCAAATTTTCACTCTTCCCTCCACACCCAATTCACATCGAAGCAACCCCCCATTACCCCAACCCCATCTGAACTCTGAGTGTCTCCATCGCGATTCTCTCATTTAATCCGCGCTTTCTAATTTCCTGCGATCCGCGACACGACGGCGACCGCGATACTTAAACAGACCCATTTAGGCTTGATTTATGACCGGTCGCGAGGCGCATGCCATTCGGGAGGCCTTAATTAACTGCGGAACGGCAAATATTCCCCGCTGATTTATGCCCAGGCACCGAAGATCTGAGGTCTCAGGTGGTTTTACGCTGCTTTTTGCCGACTTCTGCTTTTTTAAGGTAGGATCATCTTTTCAGTTTTTGCGTGGGGAGCGTGGACAGGTGTCTGTTCTGAATTTTTTGTGGTAGAATATGTACAAGCGTTAATTTGTCTTGTTTATGCGGAAATCTGGTATAGGTCTAAGTTTTCTTTTTTTTTAACCAACCAGATGATGTTGAAGACAGAAATTTTAACCTAAAGGCTTTTATTCTCATGTAGTGCAAATTTAAGTGACTAACAAAACAGTTGCACTTAAAAAAAAAAAGCAGGTTTTGTTATTATTTTCCAGTAACTTCATTGAGTCAACCAAACAGCTGGTCTTGACAAAAATCAACAGTTTTTATTACCATTTGACGCAACCAAACAGCAGCTTTTGAAGAAAAATTTTTATTAGAAACTTTGATCATTGTTTCCCACCATCTTAATCAATTCAACAAAATAGGAGCTCTTGGAAAAAATATTTTATTAGAAACTTTTATTATCATTTGGCACCAACTTCATCAACTTAACCAAAGAGCTGTTCTTGACAAAAAATCCTTTATTAGAAAATTTTATCATTCTTCCCCATCAATTTAATCGAATTAACAAAACAGCTGCCCTTAAGAAAAATTTTTTATTAAAAACTTTTCTTTCTTAACCTAACTTCTTCCTTAACTTAAAAACTTCCCACCAATTTAATCGCCTCAACCAAACAGATGCTTTTGAAGAAAAATCTTTCATTAGAAACTTTTATCATCCTTTCCCAGCAACTTCATTGTCTCAACCAAGCAGCTGCGTTTGAAAAAAATCTTTTATTTGAAACTTTTATTATCATTTCCCAACAATATAATCGACTCAATGAAACAGCTGCTCTTGAAAAAAATGTTTTATTAGAAACTTTTAGTATCATATTCCATCAACTTAATCGACTTCACCAAACAGCTGCTCCTGATAAAAATCAGCACTTTTAATTATCATTTTCCACTAATTTTGTAGACTCAACCAAACACCTGCTCTTAAAGAAAAATGCTTTTACTAAAAACTTTTATTATCCTTTCCCATCAACTTAATTGACTCAACCAAATAGCTGCTTTTGAAGAAAAATCTTTTATTAGAAACTTTTATGATCCTTTCCCACTAATTTAATTGACTTAACCAAACAGCTGGTCTTAAAGAAAAATTTCTTATTAAAAACTTTTCTTTCTTAACCAAACTTCTTTTTTAACTTAAAAACTTTCCACTAATTTCATTGACTCAACCAAAAAGCTGTTCTTGAAGAAAAATTAGTTATGAGAAGCTTTTATCATCCTTTTCCAATATCTTCATTGACTCAACCAAACAGCTGTTCTTAAAAAGAATCTTTTATTAGAATCTTTGATCATATTTCCCCACCCATTTAATTGACTCGACCAAACAGCTGCTTCTGAAGAAAAATTTTTTATTAAAAACTTTTCTCTCTTAACCTAACTTGTTTCTTAACTTAAAATCTTTCCGTCAACTTCATTGAGTCAACCAAAAAGTTCTTCTTGAAGAGAAATCAGTTATTAGAAACTTTTATCATCCTCTTCCGCCAACTTCATTGATTCAACTAAACAGCTGCTCTTGAAAAAAATCTGTTATTAGAAACTTTTCTTTCTTAACTTAAAAACTTCTTACAAACTTAAATGATTCAACAAAATACTTGCTCTTGAAAAAATCTTTCATTACAAAGTTTTGTTATTCTTTCCCATTAACTTAGTCGATCAAACAAACAGCTGGTCTGAAAGAAAATCTCTTATTAAAAACTTTTCTTTCTTAACTTAAAAACTTGCCACCAACTTAACTGACTCAACCAAACAGCTGATTTTGAGGAAAAATCTTCTATTAGAAACTTTTATCATCCTTTCTCATCAACTTAATCGACTCAACCAAACAGCTGCTCTTGAAGAAAAATCTTTTATTAGAAATTTTTATCATCCTTTCGTATCAACTAAATTGACTCAACCGTACAGCTGCTTACAAAGAAAAATCTTTCATTAAAAACTTCTATTATCATTTCCTATCAACTTAATCGACTCAACCAAACTAATTGCTGTTGATAAAAATCAGCAGTTATTATTATCATGTCTTACCAACTTCATTGACTCAACGGAACAGATGCTCTTGAAACAAATCTTTTACTAGAAACTTTATCATCCTTTCCCACCAACTTAATCAGCTCAACTAAACAGCTGCTGTTTAAGAAAAATCTTTTATTCAAAACTTTCTAAACTAACTTTTTCTATTCTTTTTAAACTAACTTCTTCCTTAACTTAAAAATGTCCCACCGAATTTATCGACTCAACCAGACAGCTGCTCTTGAAGAAAAATCTTTTATTGAAAACTTTTATCATCCTTTCCTATGAACTTAATCGACTCAACTCAACAGCTGCTTTTGAAAAAAAAAGTCTTTTGTTAAAAACTTTTATTTCTTAACCCAACTTCTTTCTTAACTTAAAAAGATCCTACCAACTTCATTGACTCAACCAGACAGATGCTCTTGAAACAAATCTTGTATTAGAAACTTTTATCATCCTTTCCCACCAACTTAATCGATTCAACCAATCAGATGCTCTTGAAGAAAAATATTTTATTAAGAACTTTTATTATCATTTGCCGTCAACTTAATCGACCCAACCAAACAGCTGCTGTTGAAGAAAAATCTTTAATTGAAAACTTTTATTATCTTTTCCCACCAACATAGTCGACTCAACCGAACAGCTGATTTTGAAGAATATCCTTTATTAGAAACTTTTCTTTGTTAACATAAAAACTTCCCACCAACTTAACCAACTCAACTAAATAGCTGCTTTTGAGAAAAAATCTTCTATTAGAGACTTTTATCATCCATTTCCACCAACTTCGTTGACTCAAACAAACAGCTGGTTCTGGAGAAAAATCTTTTATTAGAAACTTTTATCATTCTTTCCCACCAACTTAGTCGATTCAATCAAACAGCTGCTCTTGAAAAAAATCTTTTATTAGAAACTTTTATCATTCTTTCCCACAAACTTAGTCGATTCAACTAAACAGCTGCTCTTGAAAAAAATCTTTTATTAGAAACTTTTATTATCCTTTTCCATTAACTTCATCGACTCAATGAAACTGCTGCTCTTGAAAAAAAATCCCTTATTAGGAACTTTCATCATCCTTTTCCACCAACTTCATTGATTCAACTAAACAGCTGGTCCTGAAAAGAATCTTCTATTAAAGACTTTTCTTTCTTAACTTAAAAACTTCTCATGAACCTAATCAATTCAATAAAATAGTTGCTCATTAAGAAAAATCTTTTATTAGAAAGTTTTATCATCCTTTCCCATCAACTTAATCGGTTCAACAAAACAGCTGCTTCTGAAGAAGAATCTTTTATTAGAAACTTTTATCATTCTTTCCCACCAACTTAATCAACTTAACCAAACAGCTTCTCCTGATAAAAATCAGCAGTTTTTATTATCATTTCCCACTAACTTTGTAGACTCAACCAAACACTTGCTCTTAAAGAAAAATTCTTTTACTAAAAACTTTTATTATCCTTTCCCATCAACTTAATCGACACAACCAAACAGCTGCTCTTGAAAAATAATCCTTTATTAGAAACTTTTATCATTCTTTCCTACCAACTAAATTCACTCAACCAAACAGCTGCTCTTGAAAAAAATCTTTTATTAAAGAATGTTATCATCCTTTTCCACCAACTTCATCGGCTTAACCAAACAGCTGCTCCTGAAGAAAAATCTTTTATTAAAAACTTTTCTTTCTTAACCTAACTTCTTTCTTAACTTAAAAACTTCCCACCAACTTCATTGATTTCAACCAAGGAGATGCGTTTGAAAAAAAAACTGTTATTTAAAATTTTCTTTCTTAACCTAATTTCCTTCTTAACTTAAAAATTTCCCAGCAACTTAATTGACTCAACCAAACAGCTGCTCTTTAAGAAAAATCTTTTATCAGAAACTTTTACTATTCTTTCCCATCAATTTCATTGACGCAACCAAACAGCTGGTCTTGACAAAAATCTTTTATTAGAAACTTTTCTTTCTTAACTTAAAAACTTCCCACCAACTTAATTGACTCAACCAAACAGCTGAACTTGAAAAAAATCTTTTATTAGAAACTTTTCTTTCTTAACATAAAAACTTCCCACCAACTTAACCGACTCAACCAAACAGCTGAACTTGAAAAAAATCTTTTATTAGAACCTTTTCTTTCTTAACTTGAAAAATTCCCACCAACTTAATCGACTCAATCAAACAGTTGCTCTAGACAAAAATTAGCAGTTTTTATTATCATGTCTCACTAATCTTCATTGATCCAACCAAACAGTTGCTCTTGATAAAAATCAGCAATTTTTATTATCATGTTTCACTAATCTTCATCGACTCAACCAAACAGCTGCTCTTGAAAAAAATCTTTTATTAGAAACTTTTATCATCTTTTTCCACTAACTTAATCGACTTAACCAAACAATTGCTTTTGAAAAAAATTCTCTCATTAAAAACTTTTATCATACATTTCCATCAACTTAATTCCCATCAAATAAAACAGCTGCTCTTGAAGAAGAATCCTTTATTAGAATCTTTTATCATCCTTCCCCACCAACTTAATTGACGCAACAAAACAGCTACTCTTATAGAAAAATCTTTTATTAGAAACTTTTATCATCATTTTCCACCAACTTAATTGACTTAACCAAACGACTGCTCCTGAAGAAAAATCTTTTATTAGAAACTTTTCTTACTTAGCTTAACTTCTTTCTTAACTTAAAAACTTCACACCAACTTAATTCACTCTACCAAACAGCTGCTCTTAAAGGAAAATCTTTTATTAGAAACTTTTATTATCCCTTCCCACCAATTTAATTGACTCAAACCAACAACTGTTCTTGAAGAAAAATCTTTTATTAGAAAGTTTTATCATCCTTTTCCACCAACTTAATCGACTTAACCAAACAGCTGCTCCTGAAGAAACATCTTTTATTAGAAATTTTTCTTACTTATCCTAACTTCTTTCTTAATTTAGAAATCTCCCACCAACTTAATCGACTCAAACAAACAGCTGCCGTTAAGAAAAAACAGCAGCTTTTATTATCATTTTCCACTAACTTTATCAACTCAACCAAACCGCTGTTTTTGATGAAAAATTTTGTATTAGAAACTTTCATCATCCTTTTCCATCAATTTAATAGACTCAACCAAACAGCTGCTTTTGAAGAAAAATCTTTTATTACAAAGTTTTATCATACTTTTCCACCAACTTCATTGACTTAACCAAACAGCTGCTGTTGAAGGAAATCTTTTATTAAAAACTCTTCTTTCTTAAACTAACTTCTTTTTTAACTTAAAAACTTCCCACCAACTTAATCGACACAACCAAATAGTTGCTCTTGAAGAAAATCTTTCATTAGAAACTTTTCTTTCTTAACTCAAAAACTTCCGATCAACTTAATCGCCTTAACCAAACAGCTGCTCTTGAAGAATGATCTCGTTACGTGAAACCACGCTTCTTCATGGGGTTCATTGATCCGTGGCCGCTTGTTGCGCAATGGGTGATTATCAGAAGAATGAAATTGCGCCTTGAACGAACGAGACAGGCAAAAGCTTCGACCTTTGCGCCCAGACGCGATCTTCTTTTCGGGCCAAGTCCTTTCTTTCTTCCAAACAGAATCTGTGAACATTTACTCTTGCGATTTTGAATGGGGTAAAACAAGTTCTATTTTAAATAATTCAATTTTTTAAATGATTGAAACGATTGAAAACTTGAAAAAATGTATATTTTATCATTTTTTCAAATGGAACATTTGATTTTTGAACATGAGTTTTTTAAATTAATGAAATGAATGAAAAAAATGATGAAATTCTTTAAATATTTAAAATGATTAAATTGATGACGATATTGATAAATGAAAATCGATAATGATAAATGATAAATTGAAAACGATTGAAATTTTCAAATGATTGAAAATTTGAGAAATTTGAAAAAAAATAAATGTCATAATTTTTTCAAATTTTCAATTTCAAGTTTCAATTTTCGTTTTTTCAAGTTTTCAATTTTCAATTTGAAAACATTTGAAATGATTGAAAAAAATGACGAAATTTTTTGAATATTTTAAATGATTAAATTAATGACTATATTGATAAATAAAAATCGATAAGGATAAAAAAATTGTTGTGTTTATAAGTGACGCGTACGGTGCTTCATCAATTTTGATTAGTCAAATTTTTTCAAATTTTTTTGTCGTTATTTATGTTGGGGCCAAATATAAAACTTTTTCAAATTTTTCGTCGTGACGCATACGGTGCGTCATACATTGTTATGGGGTCAAATATAAAAATTTTTCGTAATGACGCCTACGGTGCGTCATCAATTTAGATGGAGTGAAATATCACACTTTTTCAAATTTTGCGTCATGACACATAGGGTGCGTCATAAATTTTGGACGGAGACAAAATTCAACTTTGACAATATTTTCATCATGACGCATATGGTGCGTCAATAATTTTGATGGAGATGAACATTAAAATTTTTCAAATTTCTTGGTATGACGCATACGGTGCGTCATCAGTTTTAACGGGTGCAAATATTAAAATCGACAACATTTTTCAACGTGACGCATACGATGCGTCAACAATTTTAATAGAATCGAATATAAAAGTTCTTCAAACTTTACGTCATGACGCATCCGGTGCGTCATAAATTTGCACGGATGAAAATATTCAAATATATACATTTTTTAATGGTTCCCCAAAATTCATCATATTTACAAAAAAAATTATAACAAACCATAATGTATCGTGGTCCCAAAAAATTCTGCAACACTTTACTGAGTTCAGCCAAACTTAAAAGAATGTGCACAAAATACCAACAATCTTGTCCATAAAAAAATCTTGTACCGCAACAATATACGGAATAACTGTAAAACAACGAAGAACAAAGAAAAGTCATGAAAAGTCGCGGAGAATCCCGAGTCCGGCAAAAGTGAAGTAACGATTGTCAACTTGTGAGGAATCCGCAAATGAGCGGTTCGCGGGAAAAGCAGGCGGAGCAGGAAAGGAAAGTAACGAGCGAAAAGGTCAGCGAAAAATCGCCTTCCAATGTCATAATTCTAAGATTGCTTCCTGACGTTCGCTGCCCTTGCGTTCGGAAAAAATTGTCAATGAAAGCGAAAGACATTTCTTTGACGAACAAAATCAAAGAAAGATGCAGAACAATACGGCGAGAAGATTTTCAGCATTTTCATTGCTAACTTTCATTTTTTTTCGGCAAAAATTTCGTTATATGGACCATTCATTTTGAAAGTGTTGTTTCGAGAAAATGAAAGGTTAGCATATCTGTTAATTAAAAAATTTAGGAAAATTATATGAAGTCCGGTAATGTTCCTACTGATTTATCAATATGGAATTTGGTTATAGAAATTTGTTTTAGGCGAATTTGAGTAAATTAATGTATATTTACGGGCTGCAAATGGACTTACACCACTTTCAAAATAAACGGTCCATATATTGGCGGTAGTAATTTTCCAATGAATTTTCAGTATTTTTGGAGGTAATGATTTTTATTATGACGCAGCAGGTGCGTCATGCTAACGAGGTTTCAGTATATTTTTTAATTTGATAGTGTTGAATATTAAAAAAGAATATTAACAAAGAATCCTCCTGCTTATTTCGAAAATCGGCCAGTTTGATGATCTGTGAGCATTTCTATCGAACTTAGAGAAGCAATGGCCAGCGGGCTTGGGCAGAAAGTTTCTCCTTGCAAATGCTTTTACCATAATGCTTCTGATAACCCGGAAGACCTTCACGAACAGCCGAAGGGACAGAGAAACGAAGATGCGCACTGATTCTCAGTCAAACGTATCGGCACTTTCGACTTTGCCTATTTTTAACCGTATTTCTCGTCTGCCGCTTTCTTAACATTTTTAAGACACGAGTGTTATTAAATGCTTGTGATTGGGAGAAGAATATATGATAGAAAGATACATGTGTGTATATAGATGCATATGGATACCTATATGTATATGTATACGTATATGCATTTAAATATGTACATGAATATGTATATATGTGCATATATGCATTTGAATGGGTATATATATATGCATATCTATATTTATATCTGTATGTATATCTATATGTATACGTATATGCATTTGAATGTGTATATTTATATTCATATCTATATGTATATCTATATGTATACGTATATGCATTTAAATGTGTATATGCATATGCATATGCATATGTATACCTACATGCATATCTACATGTATATCCATATGTGTACATATATGCATTTGAATTTTTATATGTATATGCATATGTATATCTATATCTATATGTAGACATATATGAATTTGAATGTGCATAAGTATATGAATATGTATACGTATATGGATTTTAATATGTATATGTCTATATATATATACATATATCCATTTCAACGTGAATACGGGTGTGCATTTGAATATGAACATGAATATGTATATGTATACATATATGAATTTGAATATGCACATGTACACATATATGCATATCTATATGTATACGCATTTGTAGATGCATATGTGTATGTATATGTATATGCATTTGTATATCTTCCAATATATAATAATCTATTAATCACACTAAATTATAACATTTGTTTTCATAATAGTATAGTATCAAGTTCTGAATAAAATTGAAATTAAATCTTTCATATTAGTTGTTTTTCATTTTTAATAAATATTAATTATTACAAAACTGCGATTTTATAAAATCTAATAATCACACTAAATTATAACATTTGTTTTCATAATTGTATAGTATCAAGTTCTGAACAAAATTGGAATTAAATCCTTCGTTTTAGTTATTTTTCATTTTTAATAAATATTAATTATTACAAAACTGCGATTTTATAAAATCTAATAATCACTCTGAATTATAACATTTGTTTTGATATTTGTGTAGTATCAAGTTCTGAACAAAATTGGAATGAAATCTTTCATATTAGTTGTTTTTCATTTTTAATAAATATTAATTATTACAAAACTGCGATTTTATAAAATCTAATAATCACTCTGAATTATAACATTTGTTTTCATATTTGTGTAGTATCACAGTTCTCAACAAAATTGGAATTAAATCTTTTATATTAGTTATTTTCCATTTTTAATAAATACTAATTATTACAAAACTGCGATTTTATAAAATCTAATAATCACTCTGAATTATAACATTTGTTTTCATATTTGTGTAGTATCACAGTTCTCAACAAAATTGGAATTAAATCTTTTATATTAGTTATTTTTCATTTTTAATAAATACTAATTATTACAAAACTGCGATTTTATAAAATCTAATAATCACACTAAATTATAACATTTGTTTTCATATTTGTATAGTATCACAGTTCTCAACAAAATTGGAATTAAATCTTTTATATTAGTTATTTTTCATTTTTAATAAATACTAATTATTACAAAATTGTGATTTTGTAAAATCTAATAATCACTCTAAATTATAACATTTGTTTTCATATTTGTATAGTATTACAGTTCTGAACAAAATTGGAAATAAATCTTTCATATTAGTTATTTTTCATTTTTAATAAATATTAATTATTACAAAACTGCGATTTTATAAAATCTAATAATCACTCTGAATTATAACATTTGTTTTCATAATTGTATAGTATCAAGTTCTGAACAAAATTGGAATTGAATCTTTTATATCAGTTATTTTTCATATTATCAAGTTTTGATAATATTTTTGTTGTGACACATACGGTGCGTCAACAATTTTGACAAAAAAAATTAAATTTTGACATTTTCAACGTGACGCATATGGTGCGTCATTAAAATTGATGGAATCAAATATTAAAATTTCTCTAATTTTCCTTCATGACGTTTTTCATTCTTAATATTGTAATTATTAATTATTACAAAAGTGCGATTTTATAAAATATAATAATCACACTAAATTATAACATTTGTTTTCATATTTATACCATATCAAGTCCTGAAAAAAAATTCAAATTAAATACTTCATAATAATTATTTTTCGTTTCTAATAATTATTAATCATTGAAAAATTACAATCTTACAATATACAATAATCATCTAAAATTATAACATATATTTTCATATTTATTTCTGTATCGTATAAAGTTAGAGAAAAAAATTGGAATTAAATCCATCATAACAGTTATTTTTCATTTCTAATAATCATTAATAATTGAAAAATGACAATCTTGCAATATGTAATACTCATCTCCAATTATAGTATATATTTTTAGTATTATTTTATTTATTCTAGTATTATTTTAGTATTATTATTTTAGTTATACATAGTATATAGTATATATTTTTATATTGTGTCAAGCTTTTACAAAAATAGAATTGAATTCTTCATATCAGTTGTTTTTCATTTCTAATAATTATTAATCATTGAAAAATTACAATCTTACTATATATTATATAATAATCACTCTAAATCATTACATTTGTTTTCATATTTACACCATATCAAGATCTGAAAAAAAAATAGAATTAAATCTTTCGTAACTGCTGTTTTTCATTTTTAATGATTAAAAAATTATAATCTTGCAATATATAATAATCATTCTAAATGATAACATTTCTCATTTACAATATTTATTTCTATATCGTGTCAAGTTTTTACAAAAGTAGAATCAAATTCCTTCATAATAGTTGTTTTTCATTTTTAATAATTATTAATTATAACAAAATTACTATCCTACGATATATAATAATCATCCCAAATAGTAAGATATATTTTCATGTTTATTTCTATATCGTACCAAGTTTAAAAGAAAGAATGGAATTAAATTCTTCATAACAGTTGCTTTTTATTTTTAACAATTATTAATTATTACAAAATTGCGATGTTATAAAATCTAATAATCACTGTAAATTATAACATTTCATGTTTAATGATTAAAAAATTACAATCTTGCAATATACAGTAATCACTCTAAATGATAATATTTCTTTCTATATTTATTTCTATATCGTGTTAAATTTTTACAAAAATAGAATTAAATTTTTCATAATAGTTGTTTTCCATTTCTAATAATTATTAATCATTGACAAATTACAATATTGCAATATATAATAATCATCTCAAATTATATCATATATTTTCTTATTTATTTCTATATTGTATCAAGTTTTTAAAAAATAGCATTAAATCTTTCATAATAGATATTTTTCATTTTTAATAATTATTAATCATTAAAAACTTATAATCTTGCAATATATAATAATCACCTCAAATTGTAACATATATTTTCATACTTATTTCTATATCTATAATTTTTAAAAGAAATTGGAATTAAATCCTTCATAACAGTTGTTTTCCATTTTTAATAATTATTAATTATTACAAAATTGCGATTTTATAAAATCTAATAATCACTCTAAATGATAACATTTGTTTTAATATTTACACCGTATCAAGCTCTGAAAAAAATAGAATTAAATCCTTCGTAACAGCTGTTTTCCATTTTTAATGATTAAAAATTTACAATGTTGCAATGTACAATAATCACTAAATTTCAACATTTATTTTCGTATTTATTTTTACGTCCTATTAAGTTAAAAAAATAGAATTAAATTCTTCATAAGAGTTATTTTTCATTTTTAATATTGTAATTATTAATTATTACAAAATTGTAATTTTATGAAATCTAATAATCACTCTAAATTATAACATTTGTTTTCATATTTGTATAGTATCAAGTTCTGAACAAAATTGCAATTAAATCCTGCATAACAGTTGTTTTTCGTTTCTAATAATAATTATTAATCATTAAAAAATTACAATCTTGCAATATATAATAATCACTCGAAATTATAACATTTATTTTCGTATTTCTTTCAATATTGTGTCAACAAATTTTAAGTATAAATAAGTTTTTACAAAAATAGAATTGAATCCTTCATAACAGTTGTTTTTCAATCTTAATAATTATGAACCATTAAAAAATTACAATCTTCCAATATACAATAATCGCTCTAAATTACAAATTCTTCATAACCATTGTTTTTCGCTTCTATAATTATTAACCGTTAAAAAATTACAATCTTCCAATATATAATAATTACTCCTAATTACAATATTCAATTTTGCCTGCACATCCGCCTAAGAAGACAATAAATTTAAGTCATTCACGAAACCGTCTACGTATAACAATAACTTTCTCCAATTATTATATAAAATCCAATAATCGCTCTAAATTATAACATTAATTTTCGTATTTACTTTCATATCGCATCAAGTTTAACGAAAATAAAATTAAATTCTTCACACAGTTATTTTTAATTTTAATAGTTATTAATTATTACAAAATTGCGTTTTCATAAAATGTAATAGTCACACTAAATTATAACGATTATTTTCACAATTATGTTGTATCAAGTTTCAAAAAAATATAATTAATGCCTCCATAATCGTTGTTTTTTTAATTTTCAATAATTACTAATTACAAAAAATTGCAATGTTGCAATATACAATAATCACCCTAAATTATATCATATATTTTCATATTTATTTCTGTACCGTATCAAGTTTTAAAAAAAATAGAATTAAATCCTTCATAACAGTTGTTCTTCATTTTTAATCATTATTAATCACTAAAAAAAATACAATCTTGCAATATATAATAATCACTTCAAATTATTTCACTTATTTTCGTATTTATTTCAATATCGTGTCAAGTTTTTACAAAAATAGAATTGAATCCTTCATAACAGTTGTTTTTCATTTTCAATAATTAATTTCACCATTAAAAAATTACAATCTTCCAATATACAATAATCGTTCTAAATTACAACATTTATTTTCACATTTATTTTTATATCCTATCAATTGGAAAATGACAATCTTGCAGTATATAATAATCATCTCAAATTATAGTATATATTTTTATATTGTGTCAAGCTTTTACAAAAATAGAATTAAATTCTTCATAATCATTGTTTTCTGCTTCTATAATTATTAACCGTTAAAAAATTACAATCTTCGAATATACAATAATTACCCGTAACTACAACGTACACTTTCGCCTGCACGTGACATCCCCATAAAAACAGTAAATTTAAGTCATTCACGAAATCGTCTACGTATAACAATAACTTTATGCAATTATTATATAAAATCCAATAATCGCTCTAAATTATAACATTAATTTTCATATCGTATCAATTTTTAAAACAAATTCAAATTAAATTCTTCATAACAGTTATTTATCATTTTTAATAATTATTAATTATTACAAATTGTAATTTTATAAAATCTAATAATCGTTCTAAATTATAACATTTGTTTTCATATTTATACCGTATGAAGTTCTGAAAAAATTTGCAATGAAATCCCTCATAACAGTTGTTTTTAATTTTTAATAATTATAAACTATTAAAAAATTACAATCTTTCAATATACAATAATTACCCCTAACTACAACATTCAATTTCGTCTGCACGTTACATCCCCCTAAAAACAATAAATTTAAGTCAATTCGTATAAATTCACGAAATCGTCTACGTACAACATTAACTTTCTTCAATTATTAACTATTAAAACATCTCTACATTCCTAGACACTTGTTCTTCTATTCACAGTGGTGCCATCTTTGCTTCTTTCCATTAATTACTAAGTTACCTCTCTAAACACAATTTCTGCAAATTTGTCTTTCCATAGAAAAACATATATATATATATATATATATGAAAAATGTGAAATTTGATACATTTGTTATAGGCATATATATATATATATATATATACATATATAGATGTTTATATGTATATGCATATATATAGACCCTCTCTTCGTAGAAAAATATATATTTATATAAATATGTATATATACATTTATCAAAATGCATTCGCATATATATATATATATATATATATATATATATATATTCAGCTAAATGCATTCGCGTCAAAATATCTTATATATATATATATATATTCATTAAAATGCATTCGCGTCGAAATATTATATATATATATATATATATATATATATATATATATATATATATATATATATATATATAAAAAACAATAACAAATTCATCCTACCAACAATCCAGTTCATTGACCGTGAATATTTTTACTAGGTTAAATTCGGCTAAATATCTAGTCTAGTCACTTAATACTTTTCTTCCAGCGATTTCTTCCGCCAAATTTTTCTGACGTCTTGCCTAACTTTTTTCTTCTTTTCTTCGGGAGAGGCTGAGTCCCGCTTTTGTGGCCGATTATTTTAAAGTTGACGATAGTTTTCCGTCCGTCTGGAAAGGATAAAAATATGTTTATTGCAGTTGCGCAGTGAATTTTGAAATATGAAGTAGCATAGGATAGAGAGGATCAATGATCAATGAGGTTGGTGTATGTAAGAATGTTTAGAATTAAGATATTAGGATTTACTGAAGTAAAATATTAAGAGATATTGGAGAAAATTTAAATAGGTTTACAAAATAATTATATACATATATATATGCATGTGCTCTAATTCACTTAAAAATGTTCCAACAAACACATAAAAATTCGTTTACGTTTCATTTATCTCTCATTTGTTTTACTCCTCTAAAAATTCTACCGAAACGTAAATATAAATATATATATATTTAATATTTCTGGTGCGTAGACGGTATATATATATATATGTTTGATTAGAAATTTATAATAGTAAAACAAATGAAAAATCAGTGACGCACCGTATGCGTCATGTGAATTTAAAAATTTTTGCGTCATGACGCACCGTATGCGTCATATGTAGTATCCCATTTTGTAATTATGACGAATTTTTAAACTTTGCAATCGTGACGCACCGTATGCGTCATGTAAAATGTTCAATTTTTACATCATGACGCACCGTATGCGTCATGTAAAATTTTCAATTTTTACATCATGACGCACCGTATGCGTCATATGTAATGTACCCTTCTGTAATCATGACGAAATTTAATTTTGCAATCATGACGCACCATATGCGTCATATGTAATGTACCCTTCTGTAATTACGACCCACTGAATCTAAGAAACCAAATCATAATTTAATGTAAAGATCATATGTAATTTATACATTTTATAATTACGACCCACTGAATCTAAGATACCAAATTATAATTGAATGTAAAGATCATATCTAATTTATACATTTTCTAATCATGACGCACCGTGTGGAATTTAAAATTCTGAAATCGTGACGCACCTTGTGCGTCATATATTTCTTGCCAGCAAGGACAGTCCGCGTAAACCGAGGGACAGTCGCGTAAACCGAGGGACAATCGCGTAAACCGAGGGACAGCCCGCGTAACCGAGGGGAAATCGCGTAAACCGAGGTACAACCGTGTAAATCGAGGGATAATCCGCGTAAACCGAGGGACAACCGTGTAAACCGAGGGATAATCCGCGTAAACCGAGGGACAGTCCGCGTAAATCGAGGGATAATTCGCGTAAACCGAGGGACAATCGTGCAAACCGAGGGAAAATCGCGTAAACCGAGGGATAATCCGCGTAAACCGAGGGATAATCGGGTAAACCGAGGGACAGTCCGCGTAAACCGAGGGACAGCCACGTAATTGGGGACAGGCCGCGTAAACTGACGGATGATTCGCGTAAACCGAAACTCCAAAATGACCATTCACAGACATTACTTTTACCACACTTTGCTTCAACCACCCTCATGCGTTTGCGCCTAAAAAACATTTGATTTCAACAAAATCGTCAAAAGTCACCCTTTAACAAGGTCTCTAATACTATTTTTCGACAACAACCACCCTTAAATAATCCTTAATACAGCCTACAAACTACAACTGACCTTCATTCGAAGTTCCTAATAAAATGCAGCGACAGGCATTGAACTCTCTCGAGAAACCTTGGCATGTCCGGCATTTTCCATGAATTCGGGTCCTTGAGTTCCTCCATCGTCTTGGCGTTGAGGCTCTTGACGTGTTCCTCGTCGGCCAAATGCGCGTGTGCCAAGCAATATCCGGAGACGACGCCGAAGAGCGCGTATTTCTTAAGTTCGCCGCGGAACCATTTCATGTCGAGCGGCCGCCATTTTGTTTCCGGGACGCCGCGCCGCTGGAGCACGTCGATGAAGGTTTGATGGTATATGTTGAGGAGGTTCTCGTAGCGGTCGTTGATGACGTCACTGCGCGCGCTCGAGTAGATGTGGTAGTGGAAGTCCACGGCGGGGGATTGGTACCGGATTATTTGGTAGTCGACGAGTTTTAGGTCGGCGATTTTCTTTTCTGCAAAGATCGAGATGACAAAACTATGTACATATATATATATATATATATATATATATATATATATCCTCTCCGCACCAGAAATATTAAATTCCCTTAAAAACCCCGAATTTCTCCAATATTCATTTAATTTTGTAGTTGAAATTCAAGATGGCGACCGTCAATATATATTCTCATATTATTGAATTTCAAGATGGCGACCGTCAGTATAAATACAGACATTATTGAATTGCAAGATGGCGACCGTCAGTATAAATACAAAGATTGTTGAATTTCAAGATGGCGGCCGTCAGTGTGAATATAGACGTTGTTGTGTTTCAAAATGGCGCGAATCAGCATAAATTAAGTCATAGTTGAATTTAAAGATGACCACAGTTAAGATAAATTAAGTTGTAGTTGAATTTCAAGATGGCGACCGTCAGCATAAATTCGGACATTATTGAATTTCAGTATGGCAACCGTCAGCATAAATGATGTGATAATTGAATTACAAAATGGCGGCCGTCATAAACACAGACATTATTGAATTTCAAAATGACGACCATTAGCAATAATGAAATCGTAGTCGAAATTCAAGATGGCGACCGTCAGTATAAATATAGACATTATTGCATTCTAAGATGGCGACCGTCAATATAAATTCTCACATTATTAAATTTCAAGATGGCGACCGTCAGTATAAATACAGACATTATTGAATTGCAAGATGGCGGCCGTCAGCATGAATATAGACATTGTTGTGTTTCAAAATGGCGCGAATCAGCATAAATTTAGTCATAGTTGAATTTAAAGATGACCACAGTTAGGATAAATTAAGTCGTAGTTGAATTTCAAGATGGCGACCGTCAGCATAAATTCGGACATTATTGAATTTCAATATGGCAACCGTCAGCATAAACTATGTGATAATTGAATTACAAAATGGCGGCCGTCATAAACACAGACATTATTAAATTTCAAAATGACGACCATTAGCATAAAAGAAATCGTAGTCGAAATTCAAGATGGCGACCGTTAATATAAATATAGACATTATTGCATTCCAAGATGGCGACCGTCAATATAAATTCTCACATTATTGAATTTCAAGATGGCGACCGTCAGTATAAATACAGACATTATTGAATTGCAAAATGGCGACCGTCAGCATGAATATAGACATTGTTGTGTTTCAAAATGGCGCGAATCAGCATAAATTAAGTCATAGTTGAATTTAAAGATGACCACAGTTAGGATAAATTAAGTCGTAGTTGAATTTCAAGATGGCGACCGTCAGCATAAATTCGGACATTATTGGATTTCAATATGGCAACCGTCAGCGTAAATTATGTGATAATTAAATTACAAAATGGCAGCCGTCATAAACACAGACATTATTGAATTTCAAAATGACGACCATTAGCATAAAAGAAATCGTAGTCGAAATTCAAGATGGCGACCGTCAATATAAATACAGACATTATTGCATCCCAACATGGCGACCGTCGATATAAATGTTCACATGATTGAATTTCAAGATGGCGACCGTCAGTATAAATACAGACATTATTGAATTGCAAGATGGCGACCGTCAGCATGAATATAGACATTGTTGTGTTTCAAAATGGCGCGAATCAGCATAAAATAAGCCATAGTTGAATTTAAAGATGACCACAGTTAGGATAAATTAAGTCGTAGTTGAATTTCAAGATGGCGACCGTCAGCGTAAATTCGGACATTATTGAATTTCAATATGGCAACCGTCAGTATAAATTATGTGATAATTGAATTACAAAATGGCGGCCGTCATAAACACAGACATTATTGAATTTCAAAATGACGACCATTAGCATAAATGAAATCGTAGTCGAAATTCAAGATGGCGACCGTCAATATAAATATAGACATTAATGCATTCCAAGATGGCGACTGTCAATATAAATTTTCGCATTATTGAATTTCAAGATGGCGACCGTCAGTATAAATACAGACATTATTGAATTGCAAAATGGCGACCGTCAGCATGAATATAGACATTGTTGTGTATCAAAATGGCGCGAATCAGCATAAATTAAGTCATAGTTGAATTTAAAAATGACCACAGTTAGGATAAATTAAGTCGTAGTTGAATTTCAAGATGGCGACCGTCAGCATAAATTCGAGCATTATTGAATTTCAAGATGGCGAACGTCAGTATAAATACAGACGTTTTCGAATTTTAAAATAGCGACCGTCAACATAAATACAGACATTATTGAATTTCAAGATGACGAGCATCAGCATAAATTCGGACATTATTGAATTTCAATATGGCAACCGTCAGCATAAATTATTTGATAATTGAATTACAAAATGGCGGCCGTCATAAACACAGACATTACTGAATTTCAAAATGACGACCATTAGCATAAATGAAATCGTAGTCGAAATTCAAGATGGCGACCGTCAATATAAATTCTCATATTATTGAATTTCAAGATGGCGACCGTCAATATAAATACAGACATTATTGAATTGCAAGATGGCGACCGTCAGCATGAATATAGACATTGTTGTGCATCAAAATGGCGCGGATCAGCATAAAATAAGTCATAGTTGGATTTAAAGATGACCACAGTTAGGATAAATTAAGTCGTAGTTGAATTTCAAGATGGCGACCGTCAGTGTAAATTCGGACATTATTGAATTTTAAGATGGCGACCGTCAATATAAATACAGACATTATTGCAGCCCAAGATGACGACCGTCAATATAAATTCTCATATTACTGAATTTCAAGATGGCGACCGTCAATATAAATACAGACATTATTGAATTGCAAAATGGCGGCCATCAGCATAAATTATGTGATAGTTGACTTTTAAAATGGCGGCCGTCAGCATAAATTAAGTCATATCTTAAGCATAATTAAGGTGACGATTGTTAGTGCAAATTCAGTTATAGTAGAATTTCAAGATGGCGACCGTCAACATAATTTAAGTCATAAGTAAGTTCGTGAATTTCGAAATGACAACCAGTAGCATAAATGAAGTCGTAGTTGAAATTTAAGATGGCGACCGTCAATATAAATACAGACATTATTGCATCCCAAGATGGTGACTGTTAATATAAATTCTCACATTATTGAATTTCAAGATGGCGCCCGTCGACATAAATTAAATCGTAGTTGAATTTCAAGATGGCGACCATCAGTATAAATTAAATCATACTTGAACTTCAAGATGGCGTCCGTCAGCATAAGTGATGTAGTTGAATTTTAAAATGGCAACCGTCAGCAAAAAATTGTTACAGAAAATTTCAAGGTGGCGATCGTTATATTAGGTGTACAACTTTGCTCCCGCCGTTTTTTGCATTGGACGAAAGGGAAAAAACGGCGGGAGCAAAGTTGTGTACCTATTATATATATATATATATATATATATATGTATTTGTATACAAATGTATATGTGTATACATATTTATATTGAAATGTATATGCAGATGAATATGTATATGTATATGTATATTTATATCGAACTGTATATGCATATGTATATGCATATTTATATGAATGTGTATATGCATATTTGTATATGTATACATATATTTGTGTTCTTATTTGCATATGTATATGCCTTTGTAGATGCATATGCATAGGCATATGTATATGTTTATGTATATATATATTAATCCACATGTGAATATGCATACGTGTATGTATATGAATAAATATTTGCATATGCATTTGTATATGGACTTGCATTTGCATTTGCATATGTGTATGCACTTATAGATGTATATGCATAACTATATCTAAAATATCTAAAAATATATCTAAAATTAGATAAAGAAGAGATTAAAATTAGTTTAAGAGAGATTAAGGGAATTAGAAGAAGACGCGTGTGTTTGAATTTATATGTTTAAGTAGGTTTAATTAAGTTTGCATGTTTAATTCAGAAAAAATGCCCGTATATATATGTATACCCATATATGTATAAATATGGGCATAATATACATATGTATATATGTATGTGTGTAACTGTTATATTTCAAATTGAGACGTTAAGTGTAATTAACAATATATATATATACACATATTGTATTCAAAAGTAAACTTAAATTCGAGTAATTGAATATACTTGTACTTATAAAAGTTGTTACATACTTTTAAAGGCAGTTATAACAAATACGTATGTATAGTTAAATTTATATCTTCAATTACATTTGATTAAATTTATATATTCAATTTACAAAACATACACACACATGTATATATATGTTAGAAATCTTACATTTTATACTTTATGTATATTAAATACTTCATCTTATAAAATTGCACGTATCTATTAGAAAACATATATACATATGTACATATACATATACATATATATATATATATATATGTATGTATATCTATCTATTTTTTAATAGATACGATAAAATAGATATGATTAATAGATAATATATATATATATACGAGTTTCACCTGATACCAGACGTGAAGTCGTGGACAACCAAATAACACGTATTTATGTTAAACAATACATATATCCAATATAACCTGTTTAACATAATTTATTATTTATTTATTCAAAACATCTTATTATCTTATCTCATCAAATTTTCTTTCTTGACAAATACGTGCTATTTCCTTGTCTATTATCAGAAACAAACTTTCACATTCACAATCTTTCATTCACACATTTTTCATTCACCATACTTTCATCCCCATAATTTCCCCAGCACAGAAAAAACTCCCCCATAAGCATCATCCACATTACACCACCCATAACAGACAAACTTTATTTTCTCCTTACCTCCGTCTGGGCCGTCCTCGTATTTGAACATCAGATTATTCGTCCATGGGTCCCCATGGCACAGCAGGTAGTGCTCCTGCGGGGGTGGTTCCAGAAGTTTCGTCACTGTTGTGAAATATTTATTGCGGTAACGTTCCATGTGCGCCCGGATTTTCCGGATGTCGTCTGTTTGCGGATTCGCTTCTTCGAAGCACTTGAGAACCGACGTCAGGCTATTTTCCATGAACTCGCCGAAGGCGTTGTCGTACTCTGCCGGGAAGATTATTTCCTTCAGCGGCTCCACCAGCTTCGCGAAGACCTCGGGGTTCGAGTATTTTAGGGCGAGAGACTCGGCATGGAGGGTGGCCAGCTTCTGCAAGGGGTTTTGGAAGTGTGAGGTATTGTATGGGTTGTGTGGAACTTGAAATTTTGATAATATGACGCAACGTGTGCGTCATGAGGAATTTGAAATTTTAATGTCATGACGCACCGTATACGTGGTATACCATTCTGTGATTATAACTTTGGAACCATGACGCACACGGTGCGTCATGTGAAATTTTGAAGACATGACGCAGCGTATGTGTCATGAGGAATGAAAACATTTTGAATTCATGACGCACCGTATGCGTTGTGCCAATTTTAAGTTTTGAAGTCATGACGCACCGTATGCATCATGTAAAATTTGATTTATTGAAGTTATGACGCATCGTATGCGTCAGAAGAAATTTGAAATTTTGTAGCCGTGACGCACTGTATGCGTCATGTGAAATTTTGAAGTCATGACGCACCATATGCGTCATGGGAAATTTGGAATATTAATATCACGACGCACCGTATGCGTCATGAGGAATGGAAGAATTTTGAAGTCATGACGCACCGTATGCGTCCTGTGAAATTTGAAATTTTAATGTCATGACGCATCCCATGCGTCATGAGGAATGAAAACATTTTGCAGTCATGACGCACCGTATGCGTCATGTGAAATTTGAAATTTTGTAATCATAATGCATCGTATGCGTCATGTGGAATTTGAAATTTTCAAGTTATGACGCACCGCATGCGTCATGGGAAATTAAAAATTTTAATGTCATGACGCACCGCATGCGTCATGAGGAATGGAAGAATTTTGAAGTCATGACGCACCGTATGCGTCGTCTGAAATTTGAAATTTTGTAATCATAATGCATCGTATACGTCATGTGGAATTTCAAATTTTCAAGTTATGACGCACTATATGCGTCATGGGAAATTAAATATTTTAATGTCATGACGCACCGTATGCGTCATGAGGAATGAAACAATTTTGAAGTCATGACGCACCGTCTGTGTCATGTGAAATTTGAACTTTTGTAATCATAATGCATCGTATGCATCATGTGGAATTTGAAATTTTCAAGTTATGACGCACCGTATGCGTCATGAAGAATGAAACAATTTTTAACTCATGACGCACCGTATGCGTCATGGGAAATTTGAAATATTAATATCATGACGCACCGTATGCGTCATGAGGAATGAAAACATTTCGCAGTCATGACGCACCGTATGCGTCATGTAAAATTTTGAATTTTAATGTCATGACGCACCGAATACGTCATGAAGAATGAAAGAATTTTGAAGTCATGACGCACTGTATGCGTCATGTGAAATTTGAAATTTTGTAAACATAATGCATAGTGGCGTCATGTGGAATTTGAAATTTTCAAGTTATGACGCACCCTATGCATCATATGGAATGAAAAATTTTGAAATCATGACGCACCATATGCGTTATGGGAAATTTTAAATGTTGACATCATGACGCACCGTATGCGTCACGTGATATTTGCAATTATGAAGTCATGATGCACCGTATGTGTCAGGTGGAATTTGAGTTTTCAGTCATGACGCACAGTATGCGTCATGCCTAGTATGCCATTCTGTGATTATGAGAAATTTAAGTTTGAAGTCATGACGCACCGTTTGCGTCATGTAAAAGTTTAAATTTTGAAGTTATGACGCGCCGTATTCGTCATCTCGCATTTGAAATTTTGAAGTCATGACGCACCGTTTGCGTCATGTAAAAGTTTAAATTTTGTAATTAAAATTCACCGTATGCATCATGTGGAATTTAAAACGCAGGAATTATGACGCATCATAAGCAAAATGCCATTTTGTAATTTTAACGCATTGTATGCGTCATGTATAAATCAAACTTCTGAAATCATGACGCACCGTATGCGGCATTTTAAACTGAAAATTTTAAACTCATGACGCACCGTATTCGTCATAAATGGTATACCATTCTGCCATTATAAGAAATGTAAGAGTTTGGAGTCGTGACGCACTGTATGCGTCATGTGAAAACTGAAATTTTGAAGGAATCTGAAATTTTTAAGTCATGACACACCGTATACGTCATGAGAAATTTGGAATTTTGAAGTCTGTTGCACCGTATGCGTCATGTGAAATTTAAAATTTTCTCGTCATATGTGGTATACCATTCACTAATAATTACAAATGGAATGTAAAATGCCAAATTATCATTCAATACAAGGATCATATGTAATTTAACATTTTATAACCATGAAGCACCGTATGGGTCACGTATAATTCACAAGTCCAAAATTACGACAATCGTGTAAATCGAGGAACAATCGCGTAAGCCGAGGAACGTCGATGCAAATTACGGAATAATCACATAAACCGAGGGACGGAAGGGAGTTGGAGGCAAGCCGTGTAAACTGAGGGACTATTCGCGTAAACCGAGGGAAAATAGCAGGGGCAAGGGGAAAATCGCGTAAATCGAGGGAAACGCGTTTGGATTCTCGTATTATTTCAGTTCTGTCACAACAGTTTATTTATTCTCTCACATTTATTTGCTTTCTTTCGTTTCTAGACTAGATTCTTTATAAATTTGTATTACGTTACCAGCATTTATTCATTCCATTGATTCTGCTCAATTTATTTACTTTTCATATTAGAATTCTGTTGTATGACATTTTTATTCGGGATTTTTAAATGTGTACTCTTCTATTATTTCAATCACGTTCCAACAACTTATGTATTCTCTAACTTTCATCTGCTTCCTTTCTCTTTTATACGACATTCCATATAAAATTGTATTCTATCCCAACCCCATCCTTGTTCCACTAATTCTGTTTCGTTCATTCACTCTTTGCATTAGAATTCTCTTTCATTTTTTCATTTTCATTTACCTAAAGTTTATTTACTCTTCCACTTTTATCCACTTTCTGCCTCTTTTGTACTACATTCCTTACGACTTTTTATATCACATGTTCACTCTGGTTCCACTAATTTTGTACCATTCTCTTAGCTTTCAAATTAAAATTCTGTTCCCTCCCACTTTTGTCCACTCATTTAACTGATTCTACACCGTCCAAATAACTTCCATTCTCCAACAATGCATCTTTAGTCTCACCTTCAGCACGTAGGATACGTGTTCGAAGTCCATGAAATTCGTGCGATCGACAACAGAGTATCCCTTTTCCTTGAGGTCCTCCATCATGATCCTCTCCTTGTTGGCCTGCAAGGACTTCGGCCCGAAGTCACCCAACGCCGGCAAAATGCTGTTGTAAGCGTGCGCTTCGTTCGTGAAAAGTGCTCCCATGTCGAGAAAGTCAAGTAAATTCCTGTTTTTTGGCAGCACCTTTGACATTACGCTCCTCCTGTACGCTAAAATGAATATACGTTATATATATATATATATATATATATATATATATATATATATATATATATATATATACAATAGGTATAGTGTGTTATAATAGATTGTATATTAAATGTTGATCCTCTTCTTCTACACATATATATATATATATATATATATATATATATATATATATACCGACGAAAAATTCTCTCTCTCTAATATTTGATTACATCAAAATTCATAACACACCATATGCGTCATAACGAAAATGTTATCAGGCTTTAAGTCACTATATATATATATGTAGTAACCGAGGCAAATATTAAAAATGACAGCATTTTTTAATATGACGCATACGATGCGTCATCAATTTTGACGGAAGCAAATATTAACGTTTATCAACATTTTCGCATGACGCATACGATGCGTCATTAATTTTGGCGAATACAAAATTAAAATCCGCAAAATTACAATATGCATGAACTAGACTGTGAGTGGCAGTCGGAAAATCTGAGAAAAACGTAACTTGAATAAACTTGAAGCCGACCGCAGTTGGATTGGACCGTTTCTTATCAAAATTTTATGAAAATGGCGTAAAGTGCAATTGCCCATATTTTCTCTTCACGAAATTTACGACTTGGTCTTTTATGGCGGGATTAGCAAAGGACCAGTCGGTTTGAAAGGAAAATGATAAATCGCTATACGATTTAGGAAAGGAGTTATTTTGAATATTGAATATTGAATAATCGTACTAACGTGAACCGTCTCCGCGTTTTCCGGAAACGACTGTTCGGATGACCATGGCGATATAATTGTCGCCCAACTTCGATCCCGCCTCCTCATGGGCGTCAGTAAGCACCAGTTCCGGGTCATTCTCGTATTTCCTGATTATCGGCTGGAGATCCTCGATGATCTCTGTAACAATAGAATTATGAAATTACACTCTGTCCGAATCAGAAAAAATTGCAATTTTTATGTCGAATGTTGTATTGTTGGAAGACGTCGATATCAAGTAGTATATTGTACAAAATTGATTTTTTTTTGTTTTCTTACAGTCTTCAAAATTTTTGATGGCTTTATTTCGAGTGTTACTTACTGAAATTGTTGTAATTAATATATCGAATATTATGTTTTACAAAAGGTTCATCTTTGATATTTCTAATATTATATATTTGGAATTATCATTATTATTATTATATATATATAATAGAACGTGTGTTAGTAATATAATATTCGAAGTCTTAATATATGTATACATACATATAATATTATATTATTCTTAATACTCACAATTGATATTTTGAATATTACATAAAAATTCGTTATCATTAATATTACAAAGCATTACATCCATGATCACTTTTGTTAATATTAAAAGATGAGATCAAAAATCTACATCATTAATAATTCGAACCTCAGATGAATAATCACCATCATTAAAATTAAAATATTACTTTAAATATAGCTATCAGTCACATTGTGATTATTAGATAAAAAATCGTTATTATTGATATTTCATACATTAGATAAATATTCCGTATCGTTAATGTTTCAAACATTAGACCAGAAATCGCTGTCAGTAACATTAAAATATTAGATCACAAATTGATAATACTAATACTTTCAGCATGAGATGAATATTCACTATCATTAATATTAAAACATTAGATCAAGCATCAATATTATTAATATTTCGAATATTATATAGAAATCACTAATATTTCAAGCATTAGATGCAGAATTACTATTATTAATATTTCTAATATTAGATCAAAATTTCGTTATCATTAATATGTCATATATAAGACCATACATTGCCTTTACTCATATTTCGAACAAATTGTTTTCCCACAAATGTCTTTACTGATATTTCGAACATTAGATCGATAGCACTGTATGCGTCATGTGAAATTTGCAATTTTAAAGGTATGACTCATCATATGCGTCATATGTAATAGACCATTCTGTAATTATGACGTATTGAATGTAAGATACCGAATTATGATTTAATGTAAGGATCATGTGTAATTCAACATTTTGCAATCATGACGCATCGTATGCGTCATGTGAAATTTTGAAATTATGACGCACCGTGTGCGTCATGGAAAATTTGAAATTTTTAAGTCATGACGCACTATATACGACATGTAGAATTCAGAACACTGAATTCATGACGCACCGTATGCGTCATGGAAAATTAGAAATTTTTAAATCATGACGCACCATATGCATCATGTAAAATTTGAAATTTTTAAATCATGACGCACCGTATGCGTCACGGAAAATTTGAAACTTTGCAATTTTTCGGTCATGACGCACCGTATGCGTCATATGATGTATACCATCCTCTAACCACAACGCATTGAATGTTCGATACCAAATCATAATTCACTATATAGATCACATGCATTTGCATGCTTTATATCGATGACGCACCATATGCGTCATATCTTGTACACCATTCTATGAGTACTCCGCATTGAACATAGTGACTGACTTGACAGAAGGCAGACGCAATCGCATGCGTCGCATGATTCGCCGATTACGAGACACCCGACGTGATCCTCCTATTTTCATCTTTCATCTCACGTAATTGCAGCCACGCGAAGGACTTTCCGGCGCGGCGGAATTTTCCGCGATCGCCCGATTTCCAGCTGACACACGATGCTTAAACGAGGTTCAAGGTGGAAATTACGCGAAGGCCTGCCGGATAACGAATATTACTTCACTGCTTTTTTTTACCACTGCGAAAACTCTGCATCCAGCGAATTATGGGAAAAAAATTGGTGGAGACGGAATTTTGAAGTTTTTGGAGAAAGTGAATTTTTTTGACAGATGATGAAAAATTGGGATTTTATGGTGGATGTTGGAAAGTGCAGTTAAGGTTTTAATATAGGTAGCACGGGTTGAATTTTGATTTAAATGAACCTAATTGATGTTTTAATTTTGGTGCGGGTGGAGAAGTTTGCATTTGGTGGCGTGAAAAAAATGTATAGAGGTTGAATTTTGGCGTTTTTGTGGGAAAGGAATTTTTTACGGTGGATGTTCGAAATTTGAGATTTTAATGTAGGTGGTAGGGGTTGAATTTTGATTTAAATGAAAATAATTGATGTTTTCATTCCGGAGAAATTTGCGTTTGGCGACGTGAAAAAATGGATGAAGACGGAATTTTGGTTTTTTTTTTTTGGAAACGGTGATGAAAAATTGGGATTTTATTGTGGATGTTGGAAAGTGAATTTAAGGTTTTAATATGGGTGGTTGGGATTGAATTTTGATTTGAATGAATATAATTGATGTTTTAATTCTGGACCAATTGTGTGTTCGATGGCGTGAAAAAATGTGTGAAGGCGGAAATTTGTTTTTTTTTTTTTTTTTGGAAGAAATTATGAAAAATTGAGATTTTACGGTGGATGTTGGAAACTTAATATTTTAATGTAAGTGGTAGGGGTTGAATTTTGATTTATACAAAAATAATTGATGTGTTACTGTACATACTATAGTTTGAATTTTCCTATGTGAAAAAATAATTGATATTTTATTAGAAGTTGAAGCTTGAATATTACTACATTTATAAATAATGAATATTTAACCCTTCTTTGCATGATGGTGGAAATTTCCATCATAACATTGAATGCCCAAAAATTATATAAAAGGACAAGTTCACTATTAATCCAACTATTTCATGATGATGGAAATTTCCATCATATTGTTTTTGCTAAATTTATACTATAAATATATACTAAGATTTTTTTAACCATTTTTCCTTTAATTTTGAACATGAATTATATCACCTTGATTTATTTTACCAATAAAGAAAAAATCATGCAAAGAAGGATTAATGTAGCTTCCGCATTTCGAATTTTCGGGTATTTAATAATAATTAATATTTCAACGTAGGTGTTGCAGTTTGAATTGTTCTATTTGTAAAAATAGTTGATATTTTAGTATAGGTGCTGAAGCTTGAATTTTGAGTTACATAAAAATAATTGATGTTTTTCCTGTATATGTTGCAGCTTCAATTTTTGTATGCGTAAAAATAATTGATGTTTTATAATAGACATTGGAGCTTGAATATTACTGTATTTATAAATAATGAATGTTTTAATGTAGATGCTTCAACTTGAAAGTTTCGGGTATTTAACAATAATTAATATTTCAATATAGATGCTGCAACTTGAATTTTGGTTCTTATAAAAATAATTTATCTTGTACTGTAAATGCTGTAGTTTGAATTTTCCTATTTATAAAAATAGTTGATATTTTATTAGACATTAAATCTTGAATATTACTTCATTTAAAAATATTTAATATTTAGTGTAGATGTTGCATCTCGAACTTTCGAAAAATAAAAATATTATAATATATATCAAAATATATGTTTCATATACATGCATTTTAATCATATAAAATATATTAAATGAAAATAATTTATATTCATTATTCATTATTTATGTACTTATATTTATATTAAAACAATAATTTATATTTCAAAAATAATGTTTATAAAAATAATTTAAATATTAAAAATAGTAGATATTTTACTCTAGGCATTGAATATTTCGATAAACTTTGAAGAATTGAATAAACTTTGAATGATATATACATATAATAAATATTTATATGTTAATACAAAATATTTATATATATGTAGATATATATATATATATATAATATATAATAAATATTTGAATAAACTTTGAAAAATAAGGAATGTGCGTTTTTAGGTGTCGAAACTTAAATTTTTATTCAATTAAAAAAAATTAATGTTTTCCTGTTGACGTTGCATTTAATTGATTTTAGTATAAAATCATGAAAAAAATGATGAATATTGCTGCATTTAAAACCAACTAATACTTAACTGCAGATGCTGTAGTCTGAACTTTCCTGTAGCTAAAAATAACTAATTCTTTACTGTACATTTTGCGGCTTCAAATTTCCTGTATCTACAAATAGTTGATCCTTTACTGTAGACATTGAAACAAAAATATTACCGCATATAAAATTAATTCATATTTTTACTCTAGATGTTGCAATTTAAATTTAGATGCATAAGAAAAAATTGTATTTTACTATATATATATATTGCAGCTTCTATTTTCTATTTTTTATTTTTTATTTTTTATTTTATATCTGTTTATTCTACTTATATTTTATTTTTGCTTTTATTTTTTATTTTTCTATGTTTGAAAACTTATATTAATATTAAAAAATAATTATTATAAAACTTAAAAAATAAATAATATTTTATTATATTAAATTATTTATTTTTTAATTATTATTAATTATTATTATTATATTTATATTTATATATATTTATTATTATTTATTATTTATTTATTATTATTATATTTATTTTTTAATATTAAATATAAAAAATGATATCAATATTTTTACTATTTTATTTTTATAATTGTTATTATTATTATTTTGTACAGACATTTCAGCTTGAAATTTGCTATGCACAAAAATATTTATATTTTACTATAACTAAAAATATTGCATCCAAATATTGTATATATATTAAAAATGCAAAACTAATATTACAAAAATATAAACGCAATATTCGTACAATATGAAATTTTTATTTAAAATATGAAAATGTAATAATAAATAAATTTTCACAAAAATTGAGATTGCACATTTAAATATGATTAAATTAATGTAATATAATTAATAGCTTACTTATTAATATCTCGAAGCCAGATATATTCTAAAATCTGCTATAAAACGCCATCGCATTATTTTAAGAAAATTCAAGTGCAAAAAACGCGAAAGATAGTAGCACTATAAAAAAATAAAAAATAAATGAACATTCGAAAAAAGACGTGGGCAAGAATTAGAGGAAAATAAAAAATTAGAGGAAAAATAATGACGGCTGTTCTTTTCCTGTAACTAGTTTATAATGTGCAAGGCAGCAGAATTGACATTTTACGGAATAACAATTTTATAAAATACTAAAAGAAGTCGTTCTTTACAAAGTTATGAAAATTAATGTTCAAAACTCTCCGCACAGAATTATAGACGGCATAAACAAAAAAATCATGAATGGCAGCAGAATAAAATGTTTGACATCCTGATATAAAAAAAAAAAAAATAACTATGTCGTAACACGCAACAGTATGACAACTCTAATTCAATTAAGATAATACACAAAAAATCGGCATAATTGACACTTAAATTTCTCTGCAGAGAATCACGCGCATAGTAAAACAAAATATATATATATAATGACCCGCAAAGAAACAAAAATGTAACGAATATCCCACTTCACATCTTACTCCGTAAAATCGTCAATAAATTAGCACACGCATTTAAAAAAAAGTGAAATACATCATAGGATACAACACCATGACAATTCGATTCCATACAACTTACACCAAAAACTTATCACTTACACTCATACTTATCCTCAATACCAAAAATACCCCCCTCCCAAATCACCAAAAATGATATTTAAAACCTTCTGCGCATAATCACACGCATATTAAAAAATATATATATATATATATATATATATATATATATATATATATATATATATCATGAACCGCAATGAAACAAAAATATAAACAGTATCCCACTCCAAATCTCAATGCTACGCATATTCTAAAATCGTCAATAACATTACATTTCGATATGGAAAAAAAATATGTGTAGGATTGAGCACCATCATGACATGTGATGCAAAACTTATCACTTACATTCATACTTATGCCCAATACCAAAAATACCCCCCTCCCAAACCACCAAAATTGACATTCTAAGCTCTGTGTTCAAAATAATAGACGTTGTAAAAAAGTAACATGAATTGCAATGAAACAAGAATGTAACTAGCATTCATCTTCTCATCTTACTCCAGCAAATATTAAATATCATCAACAAATAAAAAAAAATTAAATATGTCATAGTATAAAACACTATGAAAAGTCGATTCTATACAACATAACACCCAAAACGTCAAAATCGACACTTCTCAAGATCCTTCCCCTCCTACTTATCCAAAATCAGCAAAATTGATATTGAATACTTTTTGCACAGAATCACAAGCATATTAAAAAAAAAAAAATATATATATATATATATATATATATATAATGACCCGCAATGAAACAAAAAAGTAACCAATATTCCATTTTTATCTTATTTCACATTTTATACTAGACATATGCCACAATCCACAATATCAGAAAATTCGTCCCACCCAAAATCACCAAAATTGATATTGAAAACTTTTTGCACAGAATCACACGCACATTAAAAAAAAATGAACCGCAATGAAACAAAAATGTACCCAGTATCCTATCTCACATTTCATACTAGACATATTCTAAAATCCACAATATCACAAAATTCGCACCATCCAAAACCCCCAAATTGACATTCAAAATTTTCGGCACAGAATCATAGACGTAATAAAAATAAATAAATAAATAACATTAGTCACAATGAAACAAAAATGTAACCAGTATCCCATCTCACATCTTATTCCGGAGAATATAAAAAATCGTCAATAAACCGTTATCCAGATGTTAAATAAAAAGAAAATATGTCATAAGATACAATACCATAATAACTCATTTCTATACAAACTACCACCAAAAACTTAACACTTACACTCATACATAACCCCCATCTCAAAAAAAAGTTCCATCCAAACCACCAAAATTCAAGAATCATAGGCATAGTAAACAAAAATCATGTACCACAATGAACCATTCATCGAAAAATATCAAAAATCGTCAACAAATCGTCATCCAGATATTAAAAAAAAATGTGTAAGACAGAACATCATGACAACTCGATTCCATACAACATACTACCCAAAACGTCCAAATCGACACTTCAACATCCTTATACTCCTACTTATCCACAATACCAAATAAATCACCCCATCCAAAACCACCAAAATTAAAATTCAAAACTCTCGGTACAGAATAATACACATTGTAAAGAAAAAATCAGGTACCGCAATAAAACGAAAATTTGATGAGAATCCCACTTTCCATCTTATTCCACAAAGTATAAAAAATCGTCAACAAACCAGCATCCACATATTAAAAAAAATTTAACTATGTCGTGGTATAAAACATCATGACAACTCAATTCCATACAAGATACCCAAAACTTGTCACTTGCACTCATACTTAACCCCCATCCCAAAAAAGGTCCCCTCCTAACTGACCCCCAACCAAAATTGAAGAATCATAGGCATAGTAAACAAAAATCATATACCACAGTAAAACATTCATCGAAAAATATCAAGAATCGTCAACAAATCGTCATCCAGATATTAAAAAAAAAAAATAAAAAAAATGTGTAAGACCCAACACCATGACAACTCGATTCCATACAACATAACACCCAAAACGTTCAAAATCGACACTTCTCAAGATCCTTCCACTCCTACTTATCCAAAATCAGCAAAATTGATATTGAAAACTTTTTCCACAGAATCACAAACATATTAAAAAATATATATGTGTATATATGTATCATGAACGGCAATGAAACAAAAATGTAACCAGTATCCTATCCCACATTTCATACTAGACATTTGCACGCAGCAAAAAAAAATAAAAATCTAACCAGTATTTCACTTCACATTTCGCTGCATAAAATATCTAAAATTGTCAATAAATCGGCATCCACATATTAAAAAAAAAAAAGTGTCATAGTGTACAACATCATGACAACTCGATTCCACGCAACATAACACCCAAAATCGATACTTCAACATTCTTACACTCCTACTTATCCACAATACGAAAAAAATCACCCCATCCAAAATCACCAAAATTGACATCCAAAACTCTTGACACCGAATAGTAGACATAGTAAAAAAAATCATGTACCGCAATAAAACGAAAATTTGACGAGAATCCCACTTTACATCTTGTTCCACAAAAAAAAAATCGTCAGTAAATCGGCATCCACATATTAAATAAGAATGTAACTATGTCGTGGTATACAATACTGTGACAAATCGATTCTATACAACATAACACCCAAAACATTCAAAATCGACACTTCTCAAAATCCTTCCACTCTTACTTATCCAAAATCACCAAAATTGACATTGAAAACTTTTTCCACAGAATCACAAGCATATTAAAAAAATATGTATATATATATCATGAATCGCAATAAAATAAAAATGTAACCAGTATCCCACTTCACAACTCGCTCCACAAAATATTAAAAATGATCAGTAAATCGGTATCCGAATATTAAAAATATAAAAAATTAACTACGTCATAAGATACAACGCTATGACAACTCGATTCATTACAATATAACACACAGAACACCTAAAATCAACATTCCAACATATTTATACTTATACTCTCCAACACATTAAGAAATACAACATCCACAATACCAAAAGATTCGGACTATCCAAAATCACCAAAATTGACATTTGGAATTCTCCGTACAGAATAATAAACATAGTTAAAAAAAATATCATGACTCGCAATAAAATAGAAATGTAAGCAGTATCCCACTTCATGTCTAGCATCGGAAAATATCAAAAATCGTCAAGAAATCGTCATCCAAAAAATAAAAATAGAAAAAAAATGTCATAGGACACAACACCATGACAGCTTGTTGCCATACAAAATGCCACCCAAAACTTATCATTTACACTGTGTATCCCCAATACTAAAAAAAAAAAATCGCACCATCCAAAAGGACCAAAATTAACCTTCGGAACTGTACACAAAAACCATGAACTGCAATGCAACAAAAATATAACTAGCATCCCACTTCACATTCTACTAAGTAAAATATTAAATATCGTCGATAAATCGCATATTAAAAAATTCGCATATCATCCGATAAAATTCGCATATTAAAAAAATTTAACTATGTCGTCCTATAAAACATCATAACAACTCAATTCCGTACAAAATACCACCCAAACTTGTCATTTACACTCATACTTAACCCCATCCCAAAAAAATCGACCCCAAAACCAAATCTACCAAAAAACCATGACCCAACTATAACTTCCACTTCACATTTTACTAAGTAAAATATTAAATATCGTCGATAAATCGCATATTAAAAAATCTGCATATCATCCCATAAAATCTACATATTAAAAAAAATTTAACTATGTCCTGGTATAAAACATCATAACTCAATTCCATACAAGATACCCTAAACTTGTCACTTGCACTTATACTTAACCCCCATCCCAAAAAAGGACCCCTTCCAAATCTACCAAAAGTGACCCAACTAGCATCCCACTTCACATTTTACTAAGTAAAACATTAAATATCGTCGATAAATCGCATATTAAAAAATCCGCATATCATCCGATAAAATCGACATATTAAAAAAAAATTTAACTATGTCGTCGTATAAAACATCATAACAACTTATTCCATACAAGATACCCTAAACTTGTCACTTGCACTCATACTTAACCCCATCCCAAAAAAGGACCCCTTCCAAATCTACCAAAAGTGACCCAACTAGCATCCCACTTCACATTTTACTAAGTAAAATATTAAATATCGTCGATAAATCGCATATTAAAAAATCCGCATATCATCCGATAAAATTCGACATACTAAAAAAAATTTAACTATGTCGTCCTATAAAACATCATGACAACTCAATTCCATACAAGATACCCTAAACTTGTCACTTGCACTCATACTTAACCCCCATCCCAAAAAAGGACCCCTTCCAAATCTACCAAAAGTGACCCAACTAGCATCCCACTTCACATTTTACTAAGTAAAATATTAAATATCGTCGATAAATCGCATATTAAAAAATCCGCATATCATCCGATAAAATCGACATATTAAAAAAAATTTAACTATGTCGTCGTATAAAACATCATGACAACTCAATTGCATACAAAATACCCTAAACTTGTCACTTATACTTAACCCCCATCCCAAAAAAGGACCCCTTCCAAATCTACCAAAAGTGACCCAACTAGCATCCCACTTCACATTTTACTAAGTAAAATATCAAATATCGTCGATAAATCGCATATTAAAAAAACCGTATATCATCCGATAAAATCGATATATTAAAAAAAATTTAACTATGTCCTGGTATAAAACATCATAACTCAATTGCATACAAAATACCCTAAACTTGTCACTTACACTCATACTTAATCCCCATCCCAAAAAAGGACCCCTTCCAAATCTACCAAAAGTGACCCAACTAGCATCCCACTTCACATTTTACTAAGTAAAATATTAAATATCGTCGATAAATCGCATATTAAAAAACCGTATATCATCCGATAAAATCGACATATTAAAAAAAATTTAACTATGTCGTCGTATAAAACATCATGACAACTCAATTCCGTACAAAATACCCTAAACTTGTCACTTGCACTCATACTTAACCCCCATCCCAAAAAAAGGACCCCTTCCAAATCTACCAAAAGTGACCCAACTAGCATCCCACTTCACATTTTACTAAGTAAAATATTAAATATCGTCGATAAATCGCATATTAAAAAATCCGCATATCATCCGATAAAATCGACATATTAAAAAAAATTTAACTAAGTCGTCGTATAAAACATCATGACAACTCAATTGCATACAAGATACCCTAAACTTGTCACTTGCACTCATATGTATCCCCCATCCCAAAAAAGGACCCCTTCCAAATCTACCAAAAGTGACCCAACTAGCATCCCACTTCACATTTTACTAAGTAAAATATTAAATATCGTCGATAAATCGCATATTAAAAAATCCGCATATCATCCGATAAAATCGACATATTAAAAAAATTTAACTATGTCGTCGTATAAAACATCATAACTCAATTCCATACAAGATACCCGAAACTTGTCACTTGCACTCGTACTTAACCCTCATCCCAAAAAAGGACCCCTTCCAAATTTACGAAAAGTGACCCAACTAGCATCCCACTTCACATTTTACTAAGTAAAACCCCCAAATATCGTCGATAAATCGCATATTAAAAAATCCGCACTCTCTCCGATAAAATCCATATTAAAAAAATTTAACTATGTAACGTCGTATAAAACATCATAACACACTTCCGTACAAAATACCATAAACTTGTCATTGCACTCATACTTAACCCCCATCCCAAAAAACCGCGCGAAATCTACCAAATAGTGACCCAACTAGCATCCCGTTTTATCGTTTATCATTTTACTAAGTAAAATATTAAACATCGTCGATAAATCGCATATTAAAAAATCCGCATATCATCCGATAAAATCGACATATTAAAAAAAATTTAACTATGTCGTCGTATAAAACATCATGACAACTTATTCCATACAAGATACCCTAAACTTGTCACTTGCACTCATACTTAACCCCCATCCCAAAGAAGAACCCCTTCCAAATCTACCAAAAGTGACCCAACTAGCATCCCACTTCACATTTTACTAAGTAAAATATTAAATATCGTCGATAAATCGCATATTAAAAATCCGCATATATCTAAAATCGACATATTATTAATCGTTTAATATATATATATATATATATATATATATATATATTCCATACAATATACCCTAAATTTGTCACTTGCGTCATACTAAATATAAAAAATAACTATATACAAATCTATTAAAAGTGACCCAATTATATTATTCCATAATATCACATATTATTAAGTAAAACATTATATGGATCGTCGATAAATCGCATATTAAAAAATCCGTTATAAATATCCGACAAAATCCGCATATTAAAAAAATTTAACTATGTATTCGTAGAAATATAAACATATATATATATATATATATATATATATATATATATTTAAGTCAAATTGCATAATTATATTATTCTACATCCCAAAAATATTATTTTGGACCCCTTCCAAATCTACGAAAAGTGACCCCCGGGGTCCCTCCACTCTCAACCCAAACCCCCATATTCTTCAAACCCCATGATGACACTCTCTCCACGTAATCCTGCAGAAACATAGTGATGTAACGCGTTCTGTACCTGACACACTTCGCTGCTCCATATTGGGATGCGCATTTATATTAGGTCAATCGCGAACTATGCGCGATAAATAATATTAGCGGGCGGTATGTATTAGATAAATATGATTATATAATATAGACGACGACACGATATATATATATATATATATATATATATATATATCGGCCGCGGTATCTAACGGCTTCTGCACCGACCCCCCCACCGCTTCTATCGCCGATCGCCCCGGCGTTTATGCCAATTCCCGATCCGCCAAGGTCGTTCCGCACTCTAATGATACGCGATGTCTGATAACAAACGGAGAGATGGACGGATGATGGACAAATCTGGCGGTTTTTAGTATGGGGGTTCCGGGGGGATATAGGGGGGATATATGGGGGGATATTTAATGTATAGGTAATATACAGAGGTATGGTGGTATTTTATGTTAGCTATAATGGAGAATAGTGTTATGTTTGTAACAGTATTTATACAGATGATATATTATGAAAATATGACATAAATAAATAAATAAATAAATAAATAAATAAATATATATATATATATTTATATATTATATATATATATTAGAAATGTAACATTATTACATTATTCTGTAACTCAATTATATTATTTTAGGACCTTCAATACATGGTGATATAGTGGTATTTTATGTTAGTCATCATGTAAAATACTGTTTTTCTTTATAATAGTATTTATACAGATAATATATAATAAAAATATATGTTATATGATAGAAATAAAACATACTTATATTATTCTATAATATAAATATATTCTTTTATGGTATTCAATATATATATGGGGGTGCAATAGTATTTTATAGTAGTTATAATGTAAAATACTGTCGTATTTATACTAGTATTTATACAGATAATGTATTATAGAAATGTAATATATATATAATAGAAATATAACATTATTATATGATTTTAGGGTATTCAATATATGGGGGTGCAGTAGTATTTTATATTATTAAAATGTTTGCATTACAGAAATATATATATATATATATATGCGTTATATAATAGAAATACAACATAAATATCTTATTCTATAATTTAATAATATTATTTTAACGTATTCAATATATGGGGGTGCAATAGTATTTTATATTAATAATAATGTAAAATATTAATGTAAATGATTTTATAGTAGTATTTATACAGAAAATGTATTATATAAAATATGTGTATATATAATTATTTATTTATTTAATTATATATACTATATATCTATTATTTGTATATATATTATATAATAAAAATGTAACGTTATTATATTATTCTATAATATAAGAATATTATTTTAGGGTATTCAATATATATATGCGGGTGCAATAGCATTTTATAGTAGTCATAATGTAAAATATTATTGTATTTATAATAGCATTTATACAGATAATGTATTATAGAACTATAATATAAATATAGTATAATATGTATATATATCGTACGCGATGTCTGATAATAGACGGAGAGGATGATGGAAAAATCTGGCGGTTTTGAGTATGGGGAGTTCCGGGGGGATATTTGATGTATAGGTACTATATGGAGGTATGGTGGTATTTTATGTTAGCTCTAATGAAGAATAGTGTTATATTTGTAACAGTATTTATACAGATGATATGAAAATATGACATAAATGTAATATATCTAGAGAGAGAGAGAGAGAGAGAGAGAGAGAGAGAGATGTAATAGAAATATAACATTATTATATTATTTTAGGGTATTCAATATATGGGGGTGCAATAGGGAATATGGGGAGTTTGTGGCGAAATGATGGTGGTGGAGAAGGTTTTAAGGTATGGAGGTATGATGGTATTTTATGTTGGTTATAATGGAGATTATACTGTTGTGTTTATGATAGTATTTATACAGATAATGTATTATGGAAATATGATGTACATATATAATGTATAATTATAATATAAATAATCAAAATACTTATTTAAAAAATAATTAAAATACATATATACAATATTATTATGTGTTATATATATATATATATATGTAATATACATATAATATAATTATATTATTTTATGGTATTCAATACATCGGGGTGCAATAGTATTTTATATTAGTTGTAATGTAAAGTACTGTCGTATTTATATTAGTGTTTATACAGATTATGTATTATAGAAGTGTAATACATATATATATATATATTTATATTATTTATATCATTATATGATTTTAGGGTGGTCAATATATGGGGGTGCAATAGTATTTTATATTAATTATAATACAAAATACTGTTTTTTCATAACAGTATTTATACAGATAGTATATGATAGAAGTAAAACATACTTACATTATTCTATAATATAAATATAATCTTTTAGGGTATTTAATACATATACATATATATATTATCTTATATTTATATTATTTATACTTCTATAATACATTGTCTGTATAAATACCATTACAGAGACAGCAGTATTGGACAATACGTATTATATATATGTAATAGAAATATAACATTGTTATATGATTTTAGGGTGGTAAATATATGGGGGTGCAATAGTATTTTATAGAAGTTATAATGTAAAGTACTGTTGTTTTTGTAATAGGATTTATACAGATAATGTATTACAGAAATATAAAACAAATATAATATAGTATGGGTATATTCACATAAATATGTATTAGAAATATCACATAATTATATTATTTTAGGGTATTCAATATATCGGGGTGCAATAGTATTTTATATTATTAAAATGTATGTATTATTGTAAATATTTAATATAAAATACTGTTGTATTTATAATAGTATTTATACGTGTTATAGAAATATTTTATAGTAGTTTATAATAAGTATATAATAGAATTTATATGTGTTATAGAAATATAATATAATATGTATATATGTATATGTATAATACATATAAAATAATAGATATTTCATAGATATAAATAGATATATATGTATTTAATAGAAATGTAACATAAATATATTATTTTATAGTAATAATAATGTAAAATACTGCAATTTTTATAATAGTATTTATACAGATAATGTATTACAGAAATAAAAAATAAATATAGAATAAAATGTATATATATATATAGTTCGCGATGTCTGATAACAGACGGAGAGGATGGGATATTTAACGTATGGAGATGTGATGGGATTTCATGTTAGTTATAATGGTATTTATACAGATAATATATTATAGAGGTATATATAATAGATATGAATATATATATATAATAGAAATATAATACAATTATATTATTTTTGGGTATTCAATATAGGGGGTGCAATAGTATTTTATGATTAATTTGGTGGTATTTTATATTAGTCATAATGCAAAATAGTCTTGTATTTACGATATTTAGTATTTGTACAGGTGATGTATATTAGAAATGTAATGTAAATATTATATATATATATATATATACATATATATATATCATCGAATAGAAATGTAACATAAATATAATGTAATAAAAATATAACGTAATTATATTATTTTGCGGTATTTAATATATGAGGGTGCGATGGTGTTTTGTATCGTTAAAATGTTGTGTTATTGTAAATATTTGATGTAAAACACTGCTATTTCTGTAATAGTATTTATACAGATATAATTATACTATTTTAGGGGACTCAATATATGGGGGTGCAATAGTATTTTACATTAATATGGTGGTATTTTATATTAATTATAATGTAAAATACTGTTGTCTTTATAATAGTATTTATACAGATAATGTATTATAGAAATATAAATATAAGATAATAGATATATAATAGAAATATAACATAATTATATTATTTTAGGGTATGCAATATATGGGGGTGTGGTGATATTTTATATTAGGTATAATGAAAAATATGGATGTGATAGAATTTGATAATAGTTTTTATACAGATATGTATAATTTTGATAATAGTGTATATATATATACAATGTAGTATTTCTTAAGATATATATATATATAATACATGTACAATAGTATTGTATATTAGTTCTAAAGTAAAATATTGATGTATTTATAATGGTATTTATACAAATAACGTATATTAGAAATGCAATATAAATATTATACATATAATAGAATAAAATAGAAATATAATATAATTATATTATTTTAGGGTATACCATATATGGGAGTGCAATAGTATTTTATATTATTTAAACCTGTAGGTTATTGTAAGTATTTAACGTAAAATACTGTTGTGTTTATAATAGAATTTATACAGATGATTTATAATAGGAAATTAATGTAAATATAGTATATATATAATTGTATAATAATATAATAGAAAATTGTGAATTTGGAGCTTGTGAAAAAATGTTATTTTTGGGATTTGACTGTTTTGAAGTCAAGAAGAAATTTAGATATGTTCATTACAGTATTAATATATAGAGGTATGGAAGTATTCTGATTATTTAGAATTTGACGTCAGAAATAGTGGATGTAGTCAAATTTGATAGAAATACTTTAGGTTGCATGTTACTGTAAGTGTATTAAGATATATATATAATATAATGTTTTAAGATATTCTATCTATGGTAATACAATAGTATTTTATATCAGTTATAATACAAAATGCCTTTGTATTTATAATACTATTCACATAACAGAAAACGTTCAATTTATCACATTTGAAACACAATTTTCTATAAATGCCTATTTTAAAAATTCTATTATTAACCATTTTTTCAATCTAAACATCCCCAACGTCAGCGTTAGAAAAAAAACGGTAATTAAAAAACCTAGATACGCTTTATTGCATTTCATTGTATCTGAGGAAATGAATATTTCCTGTACCGACCCACACACACACACACACGTATATATATTATCTCATAGCATGATAGTCTCGTATCAAGGAAGAAAATGGCAGGCCGTAAATGGAAGATACGCGAGTCTCGTACCTGTTATTTTCCTCCGGCATGACAGTAATCTTGCATGCCTTGCGCTTGTTTACTCTGGAACCTACTTCCTGCATGCGCCAACGAGAATCCGCGGATCTCGTTATCGACAAATTATCAACAAATTATCGACGAATTAGCATCGATACGTTATCGCGCTCTTAATCCTGCATTTTTTTGAAGAGACATTTGTTTGGGCGAAATAAAAAAGATCGGAAGTCGCGATTTTTAATCGCCCAATCAAATTTTTTACGGCACATTTGTTTGGATAAAACGAAAAAAAAATCGGAAAGCGCCATTTTTAATGACCGAATCAAAATTTTTGGATGATACGTAAAAAATGGAAGAAAGGATGAATACGGAGACAAATAGCGAATTTTTAATATACTATTAAAATAAGTAGTTTAATAACTAAAATAAACAATTTAATATGATATTACATTATTTAATTATTTAATGTATATTAATAAAATGTATGAAATGTATATACGGAGAAGAACACCTGATTTTAAAAAGTGACTTTTATTTTTCTCAACAAAAAATTCTTAAAGAATTTGTAAAAAATTAAATATCGATAAATACGGAAACTAACATCTGATTTTAGAAGTTACCTTTATTTTTCCAATAAAAAAATCATAAACAATGCTGAGAAAATGATATAAATGTAAATACGGAAACTTGCACATGATTTTTTAAACTCACTTTTATTTTCCAAATAAAAAATTCTTAAACAATTCGCAAAAAATGGAATAAGTATAAATACGGAATCGAACATTTAATTTTAAAAGTCACTCTTATTTTTTCAATGAAAAATTCTGAAATAATACGGCAAAAATGAATTAAGTGTAAATATGGAAACTAATATTTTATTTTTAAAGCCACCTTTAGTTTCCCAATAAAAAATTCTTGAACAAATCGCAAAAAATTAAACTACTAGAAACACAGAAACTAACATCTGATTTCAAGTTTCTTTTATTTTTCCAATAAAAAATTCTTAAACAATTCGCAAAGGAATGAAATAAGTTTAAATATGAAAACTAAAATTTGATTCTTAAAGTTACTTTTAATTGGCCAATCCCATTTTTCGACGTTACCTAAAAAATAGAAGAAAAGTAAATACAGAGACGAATGACTGATTTTTAATATAGTATTACATTGTTTAATCATTTAAAAGTATTTAATTATTATATTTCATTGCAATACGAAATGTGCAAAAAATAACCTTTATTTTGTCAATAAAAAAAAATTGTTAAACAATTTGCAAAAAATTAAAGAACCATAAATACGGGAACTAACATCTGATTTTAAGTCACCTATATCTTCCCCATACAATATTTTTGAACAATTCGGAAAAAATTAAATAAGTGTAAATAGGGAAACTAACATATGATTTTTTAAAGTCATCTTTATTTTCCAAATAAAGCATTCTTAAACAATTCATAAAAAAATGGAACAAATGTAAATACGGAATCGAACATCTGATTTTAAACATTACCTATATTTTTTCAATAAAAAATTCTTAAACAATTTGCAAAAACTGAAATAAGTTCGAATACGGAAACTAACAGCTGATTTCAAGTCACCTATATTTTCTCAATAAAAAATGTTTAAACAATTCGCAAAAATAAAATAAATTTAAATATGGTAACTAACTAATATCTGCTTTTTAAAAGTCACATTTATTTTTCCAATAAAAAATTCTTAAATAATTCGCAGAAAATGAAATAAGTGTAAATATGGAAACAAACACGTGATTTTAAAAATCACCAATACTTTCCCAATACAAAATACTCAAACAATTCGCAAAAAATGGAATAAATTTAAATATGGCAACTAACAAAAACCTAATTTTAAAAATCACATTTATTTTTCCAATAAAAAATTCTTAAATAATTTGCAGAAAATGAAATAAGTGTAAATATGGAAACTAACACGTGATTTTAAAAATCACCAATACTTTCCCAATGCAAAATACTCAAACAATTCGCAAAAAATGAAATAAATGTAAATATGGTAACTAACAAAAACCTAATTTTAAAAATCACACTTGTTAACACAATAAAAAATTCTTAAATAATTCGCAAAAAATTAAATACCTATAAATACGAAAACTAACATCTGATTTTAAAAGTCATATTTATTTTCCCAATAAAATATTGTTAAACAACTCGCAAGAAACTAAGTAACATTTGATTTTAAAAGTTACCCATAATTTCTCCATACAAAATTCGCAAAAGCATTCCAAAAAAATTAAATAACTATAAATACGGAAACTAACAAGTGATTTTTGAAGTTACCTTTATTTTCCTAATAAAAAATTCTTAAACGATTCACAAAAAATGAAGTAAATCCAAATACGGTACCTAACTACAACCTGATTTTAAAAGTCACATTTACTTTCCCAATAAAAAATTCCAAAACAATTCGCAAGAAATTAAATTACTGTAAATACGAAAACTAGCAAATGCTTTTAAAAATTACCAATAATTTCCCAATGCAAAATTCTTAAACAATTCGAACGAAATTAAATAAGTGTAAATATGGAAACTAACACCTAATTTTAAAAATTACCAATAATTTCCCAATACGACATACTGAAATAATTTGCAAAAAAAAATGTAAATATGGTAACTAACTAACAGCTGATTTTAAAAGTCACATTTTTTAACCAAATAAAAAATTCCTAAAAAATTTGAACAAAATTAAATAAGTGTAAACACGAAAACTAAAATCTGATTTTTAAAGTCATCTTTATGTTCCCAATAAAAAATTCTAAAAAAATGCACAAAAAATTAAATTACTATAAACAGAGAAACTAACATCTGATATCAAGTTACAAATACAAATAAAAAAATTGAACCAAATTAAATAACTGTAAATACGAAAACAGACGCCTAATTTTAAAAATCGCCAATAATATCCCAATACAAAACCATCAAACAATTCGCGATAAATAGATAATGTATAAATAGATGAAAATGTGTTTATCGATTCAACGTGGTGCCCGGAAAAAATTCATTCGATGCACGTTAGCTAAGAGACGGTGACACGTGTTTGCATAAATCAACGAGTCATGTTCAACTGAATCAATGCGTCAGAAAAAGAGCGACAAAAATGCAAATTTCCGCGGCATACCGTAAACACGTTATTACTTTTCAATTTCCTAATGAAGGACACATCGTATTGTGCATCGATACATTTGATGTTACCATGAAGATTTTTTTATTTATTTTATCATAAGTAATTAGCTTGTTTGGGTATTTATCATGTCGTGTACTATCTTTAATATTTCCTTTCGTCAAAATTAATGACGCACCGTATGCGTCATGCTGAAAAATGCTGCCAATTTTAATATTTGCGTAGATCAAAATTGATGACGCACCGTATGCGTCACATCGAAGAATTTAAGAAATTTTAATATTTGACTCCATCAAAATTGATGACGCACCGTATGCGTCACACTGAAAAATGCTGTCGATTTTAATATTTGCTTCCGTCAAAATTGATGACGCACCGTATGCGTCATGAGAAAAAATTTGACAAATGTTAATATTTCACTTCATCAAAATTGATGACGCACCGTATGCGTCGTGATGAAATATTTGACTCCATCAAAATTGATGACGCACCATATGTGTCATAATAAAAATATTCCCAAACTTTAATTTTGCCTCCGTCCAAAATTCTTGACGCACCGTATGCGTCATGTTTAAAAATGCTGTTAATTTGAATATTTCCTTACGTCGAAATTGAGGACGCACCGTATGCGTCATAACGAAAAATTTGACAAATTTTAATATTTGACCTCCATCAAAATTAATGACGCACCATATGCGTCATGACAAAAAATTTGACAAATTTTAATATTTGACTTCATCAAAATTGATGCCGCACTGTATGCGCCATGTTGAAAAATGTAAATTTTGACCCTGAAATGCATGCTTTTTTTTAATTTTGACCCAAACAATTCTATGTATATTATTACATAGGTTTATAAATAAATAAAAAAAAATAGTATATGGGTACTCATTTTTTTTTAAATAAAGTGTTTTAAAAATTATACACCATGCAGTACAAACTTAAATAATATCGTTTATTTATTTAAAAAAGAGGTATGCATATATTTACTTACTAATTACTACAAAATTTTAATTATGTTTAATCATATGTTATAAATGTGTTAATATGTTATAAATATTTAATTGGGTCACAAAAATTTAAAATACTGTAATATTTGACTCCATTAAAATTGATGACGCACTGTATGCGTCACCATTGAAAGTTTTGTCAACTTTAATTTTTGCCCCTATTCAAAACTGTTGACGCACCATATGCGTCACGTTTAAAAATGCTGTCGATTTTAATATTTGCTTAAGTCAAAGTTGATGACGCACCGTATGCGTCATGACGAAAAATTTGACAAATTTCAATATTTAACTCGATCGATGACAAGTCGAATGATAGATTTGTTTTTCGACATATTTAACATGGGTCCAAAGTGACCCACGCATATTGTATTTGCGCTAGACAAATTTTATACATATCCGAATGTGCAAACAGAAGGATACGAGTTCGTATTGAAAAAAATACACTATAATTAATACAAAAAAATTATTTTTTGTGCTTTCGGAAGTTCAAAAAATGTATCAAACTCGTGGAATTGATAAAAAATGTGTGTAAACTCGTATAAATTTCCGAACAAATTTTGGAAACAAATGAAATCCCTTCGATCGACTTGTTTTTTGACAAATTTGCAATGGGTCCAAAGTGACCCACGCTAATGGTGATGCACTGCAGAAGTTTTGTACACATATGCATGTGCAAACAGAAGGGTGCGAGTATATATTGAAAAATATACTGTAATTAATAAAAAAAAAATATTTTTTGTGGTTTCGGAAATTCAAAAAATCTATCGAACTCGTGGAATCGATAAAAAATGTGTGTAAATTCGTATAAATTTCGGAACAAAGTTTGGAAACAAGTGGAATCCCTCCGAACCACTAGTTTTTTGACAAATTTACCATGGGTCCAAAATGACCCACGCCAATCGTAATTGTGCTACATACATTTTATACATATTTATATGTATAACGAGAAGGATACAAGTATATACTGAAAAATACACTATAATCAATACAAAAATTATTTTTTGTGCTTTCGGAAGTTCAAAAAATGTATCGAACTCGTGGAATCGACGAAAATAGGTGTCAATTCATATAAATTGCTGAACAAATCACTGTAAATCACGAAATCTTTGCGATCGCCTTGTTTATTGACAAATTTACAATGGGTCCAAAGTGACCCACACAAATCGTAATTGCGCTACAGAAATTTTATACATATCTGCATGTATAACTGGAAGGGTACAAGTACATATTGAAAAATGCACTATAATTAATACAAAGAAACTATTTTTTGTGCTTCCAAAAGTTCAAAAAATGTATCGAACTCGTGGAATTGATAAAAAATATGTGTAAATTCGTATTAATTACCGAACAAATTTTGTAAACAAATGGAATTCTTTCGATAGACTTATTTTTTAACAAATTCACGATGGGTCCAAAGTGACCCACGAAATCTGTCACTTTTAATATTTCCACCCGTCAAAATTTAACATCAAAACAGAATTTCTTAAGGCTTACCTCAATCATATGTACTTCTTCAATGCAAAGGAACACTTGAAATTAATCGCAGTCTACTAGTTAGATAACCAAATGAAATGACTGGCGCAATAAATTTAAATGCCAGACAATATCTCTACTCGTCTTTTCTCTTCACCTTCGAGCCGGTGTCCGAAAATTCACCTGGGAAGTTGGCTGGACGAGATTAGATATGAGCAGCGATATTGATGCAGTTCAACGAATTGTTAAGGAGCTTAACCCAGATTCCTGCCGAATCTGTTTGTCGCATCACTTAAATGCTAAGTCATGCTTTTTCGGCGCAATTGTTTTCGGCAACTTCTCTTTGCGACTAGGGAATTTTTTTGAGCAAATTTGGTGCGATTTCGGTCCTGGGTCACTTTGGACCCACTGCGAATTTGCCAAGCGAACAATATGACGGATGGAACTACATGAAGTTACACACATTTTTTATCAATTCCACGAGTTCGATAGATTTTTTGAATTTCCAATAGCACAAAAAAATAATTTTTTTTTGTATTAAATGTAGTGTATTTTTCATTATGTACTTGTACTCTTCTGTTTGCACATGCAGATGCGACAAAATGTCTGCAGCGCAATTACCATATGTCTGGGTCACTTCGGACCCATTGTAAATTTCTCAAAAAACGAGCGATCGGAGGAATTCCATTTGTTTCCAAAATTTGTTCGAAAATTTATACGAAGTTGCACACATTTTTTGTCAATTCCACGAGTTCGATAGATTTTTTAAACTTCCAAAACCACGAAAAATAATTTGTTTGTATTAATTACTGTGTATTTTTTAGTATGTACTTATACCCTTCCGTTTGCACATTCAGATATTTACAACATTTCTGTAGCGCAATTCCCAATTGTGGTGGGTCACTTTGGACCCATTGTACATTTGTCAAAAAACAAGTCGATCGCAAGGATTTCGTGATTTACAATGATTTGTGCAGCAATTTATATGAATTGACACATATTTTTCGTCGATTTCACGACTTCGATAGATTTTTCGAACTTCCGATGGCACAAAAAAATATTATTTTGTATTGATTATGGTGTATTTTTCAGTATGTACTTGTATCTTTCTGTTTGCATATTCAAATATGTACAAAATTTCTGCAGCGCAATTACCTTTCGCGTGGGTCACTTTGGACCTATGGTAAATTGATCAAAAAACAAATAATTCGGTGGCATTCCACTTGTCTCAAAAATTTATTCGGAAATTTACACGAGTTTACACACATTTTTCATCAATATTGTGAGTTTGATCAATTTTTTGAACTTCCGAAATCACATAAATTAATTTTTTTGTATTAATTATAGTGTATTTTTCAACATATACTTGTATCCTTCCGTGTGCACATGCAGATATGTATAAATTTGCTGCAGCGCAATTAGCATATGCGTGAGTCACTTTGGACCAATTGTAAATTTGCCGAAAAAACAAGTAGTTCGGAGGGATTTCATTTGTTTCCAAAATTTGTTCCGAAATTTATACGAAGTTACACACATTTTTTATCGATTCCGCGAGTTCGATAGATTTTTTTAACCTCCGAAATAACAAAAAAAGAATAATTTTGTATTAATTATAGTGTATTTTTCAGTATGTACTTGTACTCTTCTGGTTACACATTCAAATATGTACAAAATTTCTGTAGCGCAGTCACCATTAGCGTGGGTCACTTTGGACCCATTGTAAATTTGTCAAGAAACAAGTCGGTCGGAGGGATTTAATGTCCTATCATGATGTGACATGCACTATTTACGAATTTCACCACATTTTTTCGTGATCCCAAAAGTTGAACGATTCTTTGTACTTGCAAAAAGACCACACTAATGTTTTTCTTTCAAATTGTGGTATGTACTTCAATATGCTTGCGTTTGCGGATGTATTTTAATTTTCACGTCCCAATCTGTGATTTCGTGGGTCACTTTGGACCCACTGTGAATTTCCGTGAATCTAATTTAATCAGAGGAATTCCACGTTTCACCCCAATTTGACTGGCAACTTGTATGATTTTACACACATTTCTTAAGACTTCAACAGAACAGTTTAAGAATTCTTTAAACTTCTAAAAATACGTATTACACATTTAATACTTTGCAGGGGAATTTTAAACTATGTGGGTCATTTTGGACGCACCGTAAATTTGCAAAAAATCGAGTTGATTCGAAAGATTCCATGTTTTACTCTAAGTTGGCTGGTAATTTCTATGATTTTATGCACATTTTTCTTCAGACACCATCACAGAGAGCGGTTCAAAAATTTGTCAAAGTTCTAAAAATACGTATTACTTTTTTTGCATGCATTCCGTTGTTTTTTTTTCAATATGCGCGTGTACTTCTTTAACATGCAATGTATACACATTCAGAACATTGCAGGGGAATTTTAATCTACGTGGGTCATTTTGGACCCACCGTTAAATTAAATTAAATTAAGAAAGACGAGTCGTTCCAAGGACTGCAATTTTTCAAATTTAAATTTCACGTACCGAACGACACTATTTTCGTGCTTTACATTTATATGTTTCTCTATTTTTTAAGTGAAACCTCTTATTATGTCAGAAAATCATCACAGAAGTGGTAACGCTTATATTATTATACATTCCTTATTACAATTTTGTTCTGAAAAGAAGTAAACATTGTAATAAAATTTAATTCAAGTAAAAATATCACACGTTAATAAAAGGCTATATTTGAAACTCGAACATAATGAAACTGCCGGGCTCATTATTTTTTTTTTTATGTTTAAGTGTATTATTATAGTGTCAACATTTTGCTGAGATCAAATAAAATTTTATGTAAATTTTTTATATGTAATTTATTACAAATAAAATTTTACTGACAGCAAGTAAAAAAATCAAATGCCTATGAAATATATACATATATATATTATATAGAATACAAGAAACAATTTTGTAGATATTTTAATTGACATAAATGTTTACTTAAAAAAATAAAATTTATAAAAATTTATTTACAAAATTCGATTTAAAAAACATTAATTTAAAAAATTTTATTTAACGAACTTTATTTACAGAATACGATTTAAAATGCTTTTCTTTACAAGATTTGATTTAAAATACTTCTGTTTACAAATTTAATACCTATAGTATATTAATTTTTCTTTTATTTCTTCATAAATCTATCTAGTAATCTATATATGTATAATAGACATTTTTGGGTCAAATTTAAAAAATCATGCATTTAAGGGTTAAAACTAAAGGAAGGAAATTTTGATGGAGTCAAATATCAAAATTTGTTAAATTTCTTCTCATGACGCATACGGTGCGTCATTAATTTTGATGGAGTCAAAAATTTAATTTTCGGCAATTTTTCGTCATGACGCATATGGTGCGTCATCAATTTTAATGCAGTCAAATATATAAAATTCCTCAAATTTTTCATTTGACGCATACGGTGCGTCATCAATTTTGACGGAAGCAATTATTAAAATTCACAGCGTTTTTCAGCGTGACGCATATGGTGCGTCCACAATTTTGACGGAAGCAAAATTAACAATTCTTCAATTTTTCGACGTGACGCATACGGTGCGTCAACAATCTTGCGTCCATCGAAATGAATCGTTGACAACATTGTCATCGTGACGCACACAGTGCGTCATCAATTTTAACGCAAGGAAAATTGAAGTTTCACAATATTTTCATTGTGACGCATACGATGCGTCATCATTTTCGATCGAGTGAATTATTAAAATTTGCGTCATCAATTTTAACATCCTCCGTCAAAATTAAACCTTGACAACATTTTGACCGTGACGCATACGGTGCGTCATCAATTTTTATGTCGCCAAATATTAAATTTCCTGCCATTTCTCTCCATGACGCATACGGTGCGTCATTAGTTTTAACAGAAGCAAGAATTAAAACTGACAACATTTCCCAACATGACGCATATGGTGCGTCATCAATTTTAATATAAGTAAATATTAAAATTGATAGCATTTTTCAACGTGACGCATACGGTGCGTCAAGCATTTTGACGGCGTCAAAATAAAAATTTGACAACATTTTTCAGCGTGACGCATACGGTGCGTCAACAATTTTAACGCAGGGAAAATTGAAGTTTCACAATATTCTCATTGTGACGCATACGATGCGTCATCATTTTCTATCGAGTCAATTATTAAAATTTGCGTCATCAATTTTAACAGAAGCAAATATTAAACTTTCTTCTCATGACGCATACGGTGCGTCATCAATTGTAACAGAAGCAAATATTAAAGTTTCTCAAATTTCTCGTCATGACGCATACGCTGCGTCATCAATTTTGACCGAAGCAAATATTAAAATTGATAGCATTTTTCAGCGTGACGCATATAGTGCGTCAATAATTCCAACGGAAGCAAAATTAAAGTTTGACAATATTTTCATCGTGACGCATACGGTGCGTCATTGTATTTATGGAGTCAAATATTAAACCTTGGCAATATTTTCATCGTGACGCATACGGTGCGTCAAACATTTTGACGGCCTCGAAATAAAAATTTGACAATAATATTATCGTGACGCATATGGTGCGTCATTATTTTTATGGAATCAAATATTAAAATTTATAGCATTTTTTGACGTGACGCATACGGTGCGTCAAGCATTTTGACGGCGTCAAAATAAAAATTTGACAACATTTTTCAGCGTGACGCATACGGTGCGTCAACAATTTTAACGCAGGGAAAATTGAAGTTTCAAAATATTCTCATTGTGACGCATACGCTGCGTCATCATTTTCGATCGAGTCAATTATTAAAATTTGCGTCATCAACTTTAACAGAAGCAAATATTAAACTTTCTTCTCATGACGCATACGGTGCGTCATCAATTTTAACAGAAGCAAATATTAAAATTTCTCAAATTTCTCGTCATACACATATACAGAATACGGAAAAGAATTTTGTTGATATTTTAAATGTCAAAAATGTTTATTCTAAAAATATAATTTATACAATTTTATTTGCAAAATTCGATTTAGAAGGCTTTTATGTACAAATTTAATACCTATATACTAATTTTTCTTTTATTTCTTCATAAACCTATATAGTAATCTATATATAATAGACATTTTTCGGTCTAATTTAAAAAATCATGCAGTTAAGGGTTAAAATTGACCACTTTTCAACATAACGCATACGGTGTATAAGCAATTTAGACGGAAGGAAATATTAAAATTTGTCAAATTTTTCGTCGTGACGCATATGGTGCGTCATCAACTTTGATGGAGTGAAAAATTAAAAATTGTCAAATATTTTGTGACGCATACGGTGCGTGATCAATTTTGACCGAAGCAAATGTTAAAATCGATAGCATTTTTCAGCGTGACGCATATGGTGCGTCACCAATTTTCACGGAAGCAAATATTAAAATTGACAGCTTTTCTCAGCGTGACGCATATTGTGCGTCAACAATCTTGCTTTCATCGAAATTAATCGTTGACAATATTTTGATCGTGACGCATACGGTGCGTCATCAATTCTAACGCAGAGAAAATTGAAGTTTCACAATATTTTCATTGTGACGCATACGATGCGTCATCATTTTTGATCGAATCAATTATTAAAATTTGCGTCATCAACTTCAGCAGAAGCAAATATTAAAATTTTTCCTCATGACGCATATAGTGTGTCATCAATTTTGACCAAGGAAATATTGAAAGTGATACCATTTTTCAACGTGACGTATACGGTGCGTCAAGCATTTGGACGGTGACAAAATTCAAATTTTACAATATTTTAATCGTGACGCAAACGGATCAATTTTGATTTGGTCAAATATTAAAATTTGTCAAATTTTTCCTCATGACGCCTACGATGCGTCATCAATTTTAACGGAAGCAAATATTAAAATTTGTCAAATTTTTCCCCATGACGCCTACGGTGCGTCATCAATTTTGACGGAAGCAAATATTAAATCTGACAGCATTTTTCAACGTGACGCATACGGTACGTCATCGATTTGGATGTAGTCAAATATTAAAATTGTCAAATTTGTTATCATGACACATATGGTGCGTCATCAATTTTGACGGAAGCAAATATTCAAATTTGTCTAATTTTTTAACATGACCCATACGGTGCGTCATCAATATTAACACAATCAAACATCCTAATCACCACCATTCTTTATTCTTCACCTCAACATCCGCCACGCGCCTCCGAAAATCTCTGATCCCCAAATACACGTGACGGTCAATTTTAGAAACTTCGTCTCGGCTTCCTATCGAAAATAATTTTCATCCACTTCGCGCAGTTCCGCTTATCTGCCATTATCGCTCATTATCGCTCATTCTCTTTCATTATCTGCTATATTATCTAATCGCGATCTACGGCCGATATTAGCCGGCGACCCTGGTAATTAACTTAGCGTCATCCCGGAGTGTTTTCCCGACGCGCGCCGATTTTTACCGGAATAATCGACCGGCGAATGACATCGGATTTTCGGAATGCGTGTTTGAGCGGGGGTTCGGTATTCGTTAAGTCATTGTTTGTTAGGAACTCTCGCACGATTGTGTGGTTAAATGCTTCACTAATTGCGGGTTGGGTGTGTTGGATGTTCGGATGGCAGATAAAGTGGGGGTAATGCACGTTTTTTTAAGTGGATGAATGATACATGTAAGCAGAAATTGAATATGTGCGAATATTTGAGTGTGCATGTAAATGTGTGTGTGTGTATAGTTAAATGTTCATATAATCATACGCTGAATATATAGATATTTTTGTGTATTTGAACATTTGAATATTTTTTTCATGAACATTTGAACGTTCACATAATTGTGTGCTGAATAAATTTGGATGTTCATATTTGCGAATATGTAAATGTCCATATATATATATATATATATATAGGGAGAAAGAGTTATATATATATACTATACATTGAATATGTTCGAATTTTGATATTTGTGAATATCCAGGTGCTCATATATACATGTATATATAGTATAATAATATAATAATATAATATATATATATATATATATATACATCCGTACGTACGTTCGTATAACCATGTATTGAATATGTTCGAAATGTTATAAATGTTCATATAATCATACGCTAGATGTATTCAAATTTGTATATATTCAAATATATAAGTGTCCATATAACTGTATGCTAAATAAATACAAATTTTCATACATATATATATATATATATATATATATATAAAATATATATACATAGTGTGCGAATATTCGAGTGTCGTGTAATATATTGACACTTTTATGTATTTGAATGCTTAAATGTTCATGAACATTTGAACATTCACGTAATTGTGTGGTAAATAAATTCAAATGTTCATATTTGTGAATATCTAAGTGTCCATATATATATATATATATATATATATATATATATATATATATATACATTTATTTATTAAAAAGAGAGAGAGAGAGTAGAATAGTATAATATGTACCTATATACATACCTTCGTATAACCATACATTGAATATATTCGAAATGTCATAAATGTTCATATGATCATACTCTGACATATTAATATTTTTCTGTATTCAAATATTCAAGTATCAATATAATTGTGTTCTAAATAAATTAAAATTTCCCTATTTGTGGATATCCAAGTACTCATATATATAGTATAATAGTTTAATATATATATATATATACACATATGTTCGTATGTTCATATGACCATGCATTGAACATATTCGAAATGTCATAAATGTTCATATGATCATACACTATATATATTCGGATTTTTATGTATACGAATATTGAAATGTCCATGTGATTATGTGTTGAATATATTAAAATTTCCATATTTGTGGATATCCAAGCACTCATAAATATATATTATGTGTATATATATTTGTTTATATGAACACTTTCATATTTGCAAATATAAATATATTTATTTATTGAGCATACAATTACATGAACATTTGAACCGTCAAATACACAAAAATGTCAATATATTGAGCGTATAATTATATGAACATTATTTATGTATATATGCACACACACACATATATATATATATATATATATATTTGTTTATATGGACACTTTTATATTTGCAAATATGAAAATATTTATTTATTCAGTATACAATTACATGAACATTTGAACCGTCAAATACACAAAAACGTCATATATATATACCATACATTGAATATATTCGAATTTTCATATTTGTGAATATTCAAGTGTTTATACATATATATATATATAGTATAATAATATAATAGTACAATATATAATATATACATATATACGTATGTTCCTCATCTATAACATACGTTTGTATATAATCATACATTGGATATATTGAAATTTGTATATATTCGAATATTCGAATGTGTATATAACTGTGTGTTGAATAAATTAATATTTCCATATTTGTAAATATCCAAGTATACGTATATGTATATATATCATACGTTGAATGTATTCGAATTTTCATATATTCGTATAACAATACATTGAATATATCCGAAATGTTCATATGAATAATCCATATACATATATTGATATAAATATCAATATATCACAAATGTTTATATGATCATACATTGGATATATTCCAATTTTCATGTATTCGAATATTAAAATGTCCATATAATTGTGTGTTGAATAATTTAAAATTTCCATATTTGTGAATATCCACGTGTTCATATATATATAAATATATATATAGATACGTGTAAATGTGTGTATGTACATATAGTTAAATGTTCATACAATCATATGCTGAATATATTGACACTTTTGTGTGTTGAATGGTCAAATATTCATATAATTGTGTGCTAAATAAATTCCAATTTTCATGTTTCCGAACATCAAGGAGTTGATATATATATATACCCCATACATTGAATATATTCGAATTTTCAAATTTGTGAATATTTAAGTGTTTATATATATATATATATATATATATATATATATATATACATATATTACTGTTATACAATAGAAATACGTTCGTACGTATTTTCATGCAAATACTCGAATATCCGTATAAATGTACGTGCATATATAATTCGTTGTTCATAAAATCATATGTTGTGTATTTTCGAAATTCCATATATGCGAATGCTCCAATATTCATATAATTTTTGTCAAACACATTCTAATTTTTATTTTTGCGAATATCCAAGTGGTTCTGTATATATATACGTACGTTTGTATAACCATATATTGAATACATGCGAATTTTCATATATGCGAATATTCGAGTGTGGGTATGAATATGTGTGCATATACTTAAATGTTCATATAAGAATACATTATGTATATAGAAATCTCATACATATCCTACAAACATACGCTGAATATATTGAAATGTTTTGTATTCGAATATTCAAACGTTCATGTAATTATATACATATATATACACACATATGTATGTGGACGTTTTTGTATATGAAAATACTTAAATGTTAATGTAATTGTGTGTCAAATAAATTCAAATGTATATCTTTGCACATATCCAAGAGTGCACATATATATGCATATATCTTATACTATATGGTATATATTCGAATTTTCATATATTCGAATATTCGAGTGTCCGTATAAATATACGTACATATAATTAAATGTTAATATAAACATACATTATGTATATAGAAATTTCACAAATTCCGTATAATCGTATATTCAAACTTTCAAATTTTATATTTTATATGAGTTTGAACATATTCGTACAATGAAATATGCACATGTCCATATACGCGAATATTCGAATTTTCTTACATTAAGACACTCAGGTATTCAAATGTTATGATTTTAATATATAGTGTAATATATATTCGAATATTTAGAAGTTTAAGTGTTCAAATATTCAAGGCTCAAAATAACACAATATTTCAATATTTATACACTAATGTACTGAAAAAATATCCGGTCAACATATTCAAATTTCCATATATTCAAACTTTATTTATATTCATCGAAATATTGAAGCATTCAAACTTTCATGCCTTGAAATGCAAAACGTCTGAATTTCTATATATCGAAATATTAAAGCATTCGAAACATTTTCATACACCCAAATTCGATCGTCATTCATAAAATAATCACACATCTTTTCTTTCTCACACTTTTATTAATCTTTTCACGAAACAACAACAGTCAGTCGACAAATTGCCATCTCTCCAAGTATTACAGGTATATATGTATATATGTATACGATTATTGCGTTTTATGGTAAACTCTCGAAAAATTAAATTCGACAAAATTTAGGCCGGCAAGTAAACATTGTTTGGCTCCCTGATGCCATTTTGCTTCGGATAATTCGGCAGAGTCGGATAATTTTGCTGATTCGGGAATTTTCCGTTCAAATTTCCGTTCGGCAGATTCGGGTAGTTCGGCTGATTCGGGAATTTTCCGTTCAAATTTCCATTCGGTAGATTCGGGTAATTCGGCTGATTCGGGAATTTTCCGTTCAAATTTCCACTCGGCAAATTGTTGGCATTGATGTCCGGCACGCCGTAAGTTGGTTTGATGGTGGACGTGACCTGAATGTTCTTGTTTCCGTTTTGATAAGTGTTTTGAGACGGTGGGATGTAGTGGTAGTCGTTGTTGTTGTTTGCGGTTTTTCGTTCGGCGAGGATTCTGCAAAAAAATTGAAATTAGCTGGTTGGTCAAGATTCATGACCCATATGCTGGGTCACGGTAAAAATTCATGACCCACACGTTGGGTCATGATTCGAATTTCATGACTCACACGCTGGGTCATGGCAGGAATTTCATGACCCACACGCTGAGTCACGGTAAAAATTTCATGACCCACACGTTGAGTCATGGTCGAAATTTCATGACCCACACGCTGAGTCACGGTAAAAATTTTATGACCCACACGTTGAGTCATGGTAAAAATTTCATGACCCACACGCTGAGTCACGGTTAAAAATTTCATGAGACATTCTAAAATTAAATAAAAAGATTTCATGAGTCACCCACCGGGTTGCATTATTTTCGTGACCCACACGTTGGGTCACATTCAAAATTTTACTACTCACTCACCGGTCCCATTTAAAATTGCATGACCCACCGGTTGGGTCACCTTCAAAATTCCTAAACCCACCGAATTTAAAATCCTATGACCCACCAGTTGAGTCATCTCTAAAATTCCTGAACCCACCGAATTTAAAATCCCATGACCCACCAGTTGAGTCATCTCAAAAATTCCTGGACCCACCCACCGGTCGCACTAAAAATCCAATGACCCACCAGTTGAGTCACCTCCAAAATTCCTGAACCCACCGAATTTGAAATCCTATGACCCACCAATTGAGTCACATAAAAAATTCCTAAACCCACTAAATTTAAAATCCTGTGACCCACCAGTTGAGTCACCTCCAAAATTCCTGAACCCACCGAATTTGAAATCCTATGACCCACCAGTTGAGTCATATCAAAAATTCCTGGACCCACCCACCGGTCCCACTAAAAATCCAATGACCCACCAGTTGAGTCACCTCCAAAATTCCTGAACCCACCGAATTTAAAATCCTATGACCCACCAGTTGAGTCGCATCAAAAATTCCTGGACCCACCAACCGGTCCCACTAAAAATCCCATGACCCACCAGTTGGGTCATCTCCAAAATTCCTGAACCCACCGAATTTAAAATCCTATGACCCACCAGTTGAGTCATTTCAAAAATTCCTGGACCCACCCACCGGTCCCACTAAAAATTCACTGACCCACCAGTTGAGTCACCTCCAAAATTCCTGAACCCACCGAATTTAAAATCCTATGACCCACCAGTTGAGTCACATAAAAAATTCCTGGACCGACCCACCGGTCCCACTAAAAATCCAATGACCCACCAGTTGGGTCACGGGAAAAAATCATGACCCACGCGTTGAGTCACCTCTAAAATTTCTCGACCCACCTACCGATCGCATTAAAAATTCTCATGACCCACACGTTGAGTCACTTTTAAAATTCCTCGACCCACCCACCGATCGCATTCAAAATTCCTATGACCCACCAGTTGAGTCATCCCCAAATTTCTCGACCCACCGACCGGTTCCGTTCAAAATAACATGACTCACCAGATGGGTCACGGGAAAAATTCATGACCCACACGTTGAGTCACCTCTAAAATTTCTCGACCCACCCACCGATCGCATTCAAAATTTCCATGACCCACATGTTGAGTCACTTTTAAAATTACTCGACCCACCCACCGATTGCATTCCAAATTCGTATGACCCACCAGTTGAGTCATCTCCAAAATTTCTCGACCCACCGACCGGTTCCGTTCAAAATTACATGACTCACCAGTTGGGTCACGGGAAAAATTCATGACCCACACGTTGAGTCACCTCTAAAATTTCTCGACCCACCCATCGATCGCATTCAAAATTCCCATGACCCACACGTTGAGTCATTTTTAAAATTCCTCGACCCACCCACCGATCGCATTCAAAATTCCTATGACCCACCAGTTGAGTCATCCCCAAATTTCTCGACCCACCCACCGGTCCCGTTCAAAATTACATGACTCACCAGTTGGGTCACGGGAAAAATTCATGACCCACACGTTGAGTCACCTCTAAAATTCCTCGACCCACCCACCGATCGCATTCAAAATTCCCATGACCCACACGTTGAGTCACTTTTAAAATTCCTCGACTCACCCACCGATCGCATTCAAAATTCCTATGACCCACCAGTTGAGTCATCTCCAAAATTTCTTGACCCACCGACCGGTCCCGTTCAAAATTACATGACTCACCAGTTGGGTCACGGGAAAAATTCATGACCCACACGTTGAGTCATCTCTAAAATTTCTTGACCCACCTACCGATCGCATTCAAAATTCCCATGACCCACACGTTGAGTCACTTTTAAAATTCCTCGACCCACCCACCGACCGCATTCAAAATTCTTATGACCCATCAGTTGAGTCATCCCCAAAATTTCTCGACCCACCGACCGGTCCCGTTCAAAATTACATGACCCACCAGTTGGGTCACGGGAAAAATTCATGACCCACACGTTGAGTCACTTCTAAAATTCCTCGACCCACCCACTGATCGCATTCAAAATTCCCATGACCCACACGTTGAGTCACTTTTAAAATTCCTCGACCCACCCACCGATCGCATTCAAAATTCCTATGACCCACCAGTTGAGTCATCTCGAAAATTTCTCGACCCACCGACCGGTTCCGTTCAAAATTACATGACTCACCAGTTGGGTCACGGGAAAAATTCGTGACTCACACGTTGAGTCACCTCTAAAATTCCTCGACCCACCCACCGATCGCATTCAAAATTCCCATGACCCACACGTTGAGTCACTTTTAAATTCCTCGAGCCACCCACCGATCGCATTCAAAATTCCTATGACCCACACGTTGAGTCACCCTTAAAATTCGTGGACCCCCTCATCGGTTCCTTTCAAAATTCCATGACCCACCTGTTGAGTCACTTCCAAAATCCATGACCCACACGTTGGGTCACGCTTAAAATTCCTGGACCCCCTCATCGCTCCCTTTCAAAATCTCATGACCCACCTGTTGAGTCACCTTCAAAATCTCATGACCCACCAGTTGGGTCACGGGAAAAATCCATGACCCACACGTTGGGTCACCCTTAAAATTCCTGGACCCCTCATCGATCCCTTTCAGAATCCCATGACCCACCAGTTGAGTCACTTCCAAAACCCATGATCCACACGTTGGGTCAGCCTTAAAATTCCTGGGCCCCTTCATCGGTCCCTTTCAAAATCTCATGACCCACCTGTTGAGTCACCTCCAAAATCTCATGACCCACCAGTTGGGTCACGAAAAAATACATGACCCACACGTTGGGTCACCCTTAAAATTCCTAAACCTTTCATCGGTTCCTTTCAGAATCCCATGACCCACCTGTTGAGTCACCTCCAAAATCCATGACCCACCTGTTGGGTCACGGGAAAAATACATGACCCACACGTTGGGTCACGCTTAAAATTCCTGGACCCCTCATCGGTTCCTTTCAGAATCCCATGACCCACCTGTTGAGTCACTTTCAAAATCGATGACCCACACGTTGGGTCACCCTTAAAATTCCTGGACCCCCTCATAGGTTCCTTTCAGAATCTCATGACCCACCTGTTGAGTCACTTCCAAAATCGATGACCCACACGTTGGGTCACCCTTAAAATTCCTGGACCCCCTCATCGGTTCCTTTCAAAATCTCATGACCCACCAGTTGAGTCATCCCCAAATTTCTCGACCCACCGACCGGTCCCGTTCAAAATTACATGACTCACCAGTTGGGTCACGGGAAAAATTCATGACCCACACGTTGAGTCACCTTCAAAATCTCATGACCCACCTGTTGAGTCACCTCCAAAATCCATGACCCACCAGTTGGGTCACCCTTAAAATTCCTCGATCCCTCATCGGTCCCTTTCAAAATCTCATGACCCACCTGTTGAGTCACCTCCAAAATCTCATGACCCACCAGTTGGGTCACGGGAAAAATGCATGACCCACACGTTGGGTCAACCTTAAAATTCCTGGACCGATCATCGGTTCCTTTCAAAAATCTCATGATCCACCTGTTGAGTCATCTCCAAAATCTCATGACCCACCAGTTGGGTCACGTTCCAAATCCATGACCCACCAGTTGAGTCACGGTCCAAAATACCTTCCCCCTCACCTTCCCCCCTAAAAATCTCAACCACCTCCTCACCTATCAGCTTCCAGCATCGCTCGAGCAACAGCTTCATTGATCCTATAAAATCCCTCCGCCTGACTGCAGTCGACATTCGTCCACCAATCACAAACCAGCCTCTCCTGATTGAACAGCGTTCCATTCGGACACAAAAACGAGTCCTTCCTGCCTTCCGGCCTGCAAATGTGGAAGGCCTGGCAGCTGGCGGCAGGATCAGCGTAGTAACCAGGATATTGTTGACGTTCGCAGGCAAAACTGGTTTCGGGAACCTCACGGAAAGTCGGATAATCGCGACCGGCGACTCCGGGAATTTCCTGGCCGGTGGATTCTGGGTTTTGTTCCGGGTTTTGCCACTGCGGGACCCCGTATTGTTGGTACGGGAGCTGGTTGGCGGGATATTCCCGACGGTAGCCGTCGTGGGCCTGTGGAAAGGAAGAAAAAGGTGGATTTTTGGGGGTAAAGGGGGTTGTGGCTGTTTTTATGAGTTTTGGTTGATGCGGAGAAGTACTGAATGTATTCAAAAGTCATCAAATAGTCATTCAATTTTAAGTAAAATTGAATTGAATTGAAATTATAGTCGTACAATTATATTAAAAAAAATAGTCATTCACAAAATTATAGTCATTAAATTTAAAGTCAAATTAAATTAAATTGAAATTATAGTCATACAATTAAATCACAAAAAATAGTCATTCACAAAATTATAGTCATTAAATGTAAAGTCAAATTATAGTCATAGAATTATGTCACAAAAAATAGTCTTGACAAAATTATAGTCAATGAATGTAAAGTCAAATGAAAGTAAACAGAAATTATAGTCATACAATTATATCACAAAAAATAGTCATTAAATGTAAAGTCAAATTAAATTAAATTAAAATTATAGTCATACAATTATATCCCAAAAAATAGTGATTAAATGTAAAGTCAAGTTACATTAAACTGAAATTATAGTCATACAATTATATCCCAAAAAATAGTGATTAAATGTAAAGTCAAGTTACATTAAACTGAAATTATAGTCATACAATTATATAACAAAAAATAGTCATTAAATGTAAAGTCAAGTTAAATTAAATTGAAATTATAGTCATATAATTATATCACAGAAAATAGTCATTCACAAAATTATAGTCATTAATTTAAAGTCAAATTAAATTAAGTTGAGATTAAAGTCATACAATTATACCACAAAATTATAGTCATTAGATGTAAAGTCAAGTTAAATTAGATTGAAATTATAATCGTACAATTAATCACAAAAAATAGTCATTCACAAAATTATACTCATTAAATGTAAAGTCAAATTAAAATTGTAGTCATACAATTACATCCCAAAAAATAGTGATTAAATGTAAAGTCAAGTTACATTAAACTGAAATTATAGTCATACAATTATATAACAAAAAATAGTCATTAAATGTAAAGTCAAGTTCAATTAAATTGAAGTTATACTCGTACAATTAAATCACAAAAAATAGTCATTCACAAAATTATAGTCATTAATTTAAAGTCAAATTAAATTAAGTTGAAATTAAAGTCATACAATTATACCACAAAATTATACTCATTAAATGTAAAGTCAAATTCAAATTGTAGTCATACAATTATATCCCAAAAAATAGTGATTAAATGTAAAGTCAAGTTACATTAAACTGAAATTATAGTCATACAATTATATAACAAAAAATAGTCATTAAATGTAAAGTTAAGTTAAATTAAATTGAAGTTATCGTCGTACAATTAAATCACAGAAAATAGTCATTCACAAAATTATAGTCATTTAATTTAAAGTCAAATTAAATTAATCTTGTTTTCCACCCCCGTCTAACGCGTTATTTTCATCAAACATTTTCTACTTCCATTATCCCATACATATGATTACAAATTTTTCAATACCACTGATCGACTTTCCTTTTTTTCACATCACGTACCTTATGCGCACATTTGAAAATCAAAACTTTTGTAATACTACTTTACAGACTCCCGAGGTCCAAAAAAAAAATAATATAATGTAAAAAATATACATATATATAAATATATATGAAAGACTCTCGAATGTCAATGGAAGTATTCAAAATCGTGAAAAATAAAGCCTTGCTTGACTCACCTGCGCGAAAACCAAAATGGCGGCCGCCAGTGATAGCGTCTCCGCCGCCATCTTGTTTTCCACCCACGTCTAACGCGTTATTTTCATCAAACATTTTCTATTTCTATAATCGTATATATATAAATTCGATCTTTTCGGTACCAACGTCTTTTCGTCTTCTCTTTTATTTCCAAGGTTCGAAAAAATATGTATAATATAATGTAAATGTATATATATATATTTTAATTTTATATATATATATATATATATATATATATAAATAAAAAACTCGAATGTCACTTTAAGTACTGAGACCCGTGAAAAAATAAAGCCACACTTGACTCACCTGCACGAAAACCAACATGGCGCCCGCCATCAACAGAATCTTCGCCGCCATCTTGTTTTGCACCGCGTCTAACGTCACTCACAGACCTTTTTCACAAAGTTCTTCTCGTAAAATCTCTCTGACGTGTTCTTGGGACCCGGAGGATGCGGTTTCGATGGCAAACAACCGAACGCCGATGCTTTTATAGGTCCGACGACCGAAGAAGTGCCCGTGGCCAAGGTTAAGATGCTCCCCACCGGCCGGCGCAAAATCTTCCTCGAGCGAAAGTGATCTGTATTTCGGCAATTAACGGTGGCGCAATCTAAAACGCCCGGCGAGAATCTCCGGGGGATCATCTGCTGACGTGACCTGATTTTTTGACGGGCGCCGATCGAATCGTATTCGATCGGATGGCGGCCAATTTCTTCATATGGAAAAATCAAGTGCGGCGATGAGTATGTTCAGATATTTGTAACTAGTTAGCATTATATATATATATATATATATATATGATTGCGGTATTAATATAATGAAATACGAATATACTACCATATCGCAGTATGTAGGTATATATATATATATATTTTTTAGGAGCTTTAAAAATTTAAAAATTTGTGGAATATATATATATAGACATCTCTCTATATATATATATATATATATATATATGATTGCGGTACTAATATTATGAAATACGAATATACTATCATATTTCAGTATGTATATATATATATATATCTTTTTTATGAGTTTTAAGAATTTAAAAATTTGTGGAATATATATATATATAGACATGAAGGTAATGAAGTTGATAATAATATAATTCCATACATATATATATACATATATATGATTGCAATACTAATATAGTGAAATGCGAATATACTATTAGATTAAAGTACATATATATATATATATTTTTGACAATTTTTCTGTTTAGACATCAAGGCAATGGAGTTGACAATAATATAATTCCGTATCTATATATATATATATATATATATATATATATATATATATACATGAATATTTCATATATATATCTATATGTGTGTTTCAAAATAAAAATTTGCATATATATATAGACATCATATAATGAGTTGATAATAATATAATTCCATACATATATATATATATACATATTACAGTATATATATATATATATATATATATATATATATATATATATATATATATATATATATATATATATATTTTTTTTTTTTGACAAATTTTTTGTTTAGACATTAAGGCAATGGAGTTGGCAATGATATAATTCCGTATATATATATATATATATATATATAATTGCGGTACTAATATTATGAAACACGAATATACTATCATATTTTTCACGAGTTTTAAAAATTTTTAAATTTGTCGAATATATATATATATATATTTAGACATCAAGGTAATGAAGTTGATAATAATATAATTCCATACATATATATATATGACTGCGGTACTAATAGTATGAAATACGAATATACTGTTAGATTAAAGTATATATATATATATATATATTTTTTTTTTGACAAATTTTCTGTTTAGACATCAAGGTAATGGAGTTGACAATAATACAATTCAGTATCTGTATACATATATGTATATGATTGCGGTACTAATATTATGAAATACGAATATACTACCATATTGCAGTATGTATATATAATTGCGGTACTAGTATTGTGAAATACTAATATAATTATGTATGTATGGACCTTCTGTACTGAAGGTGGTGTAAGTGAATTTTTTTGAAAAATGCGGTGTTATGGAATTTGTGGTTGATTTAATGGAGAGTTTTCATTTATCACTAGGTAGTATTTAATACATATATATATTTGACAAATTTTCTGTTTAGACATCAAGGCAATGGAGTTGGCAATGATATAATTCCACATATACATATATATATATAATTTTGGTATTATTATGGAATACGAATATACGATCATTTTAAAGTATGTATATATATATATATATATACAATATATGTGTGTGTGTGAAAGTGGAAAAATGTGACCACAATAATAATATATTCTGTTAAAATATATATATATAATTGTATTATTAAAATGTTAAAATTGAATATATATATACATATATATATGTATATATATATATATATACATATATATGAACCGCTTCTGCTGAAAGTGGTGTAAGTGATTTTTTAAAATTTAAAAATTTGTCAAATATATATACATACATATATATATATGTGTGTGTGTAAGTGGATTTTTAAAAATATATATAATGTATTTTAAAATTTTTAAATTGAAAATGTTATATATTTGAAAATTAAAAATTTAAAAATTTGTCAAATATATGTGTATTTGACACACACATATATGTATTTGTAATTAGATTTTTTTAAATATATATATATATATATATATGTATATATATATATATATATATATATATATATTTGACAAATTTTCTGTTTAGACATCAAAGTAATGGAGTTGGCAATAATAATAATATATTCTGTTATACCACGCATTCCATATCTAACTATCTATAAATACATATATACATATAAATATGTCTTGGCCAATTTCTTCGTATGGAAAAATGAATTGCGGCGATGAGTATATTGAAATATTTGTGACTAGTTAGTATTATATATATATGTATATTTATATTTATATTTGACAAATTTTATATTTAGACATCGAGGCATTGGAGTTGACAATAATATAATCCCGTATCTATATACATATATATATATATGGACCACTTCTGCTGAAAGTGGTGTAAGTGGATTTTTAAAAAAATATATATATATATTTAAAAATTTTTAATTTAAAATTTATCAAATATATGTGTATTTGACACACACATATATATATATATATATATATATATATATACATACATGTAATTCGATTTTTTTAAATATATATATATATGTCTCAAATACACATATATTTGACAAATTTTGAAATTTTGAAAAATCCACTTACATCGCTTTCAGCATAAGCGGTCCACATATATATATATATGTATATGTTGTCAAATATATGTATATTTGGCATATATAAGTATATTTGACAAATTTTCTGTTAAGATATCAAGGCAATGGATTTGACATTAGCACTTTAACGACCGCTAGCCGATTAATCGACTTTTGGGTTCCAACTGCTATTTACCGGTGGCCGATTAATCGGCTTTTCAGTGGTCGACAGTTATATTAGATAAAATAAATATCAGATGATATTATGACAATTCTAAATGATAATAAAATGATACTGTTTTGAAACCAAAGGATTCTCAACAACACATTTAGTATTTTTCAGTTATAAAGCTTTACCAGTAGGCACAAACACAATTCCTGCGCGATATCCAAAACAGAGTCGGTCTAGTGAGTGGCATCTTCAGTCTATAGCGGTCGGTAAAGTATTAATATAATTCCGTATCTATCTAGTTCTCTCTCTCTCTCTCTCTCTCTCTCTCTCTCTCTCTCTCTATATATATATATATATACATAATTGCGATACTAATTTTATGAAATACGAATAAACTATCATATGTATGTAGGATCTTAAATGCAGGGTCCTTTAATTGCCGAGCAAAGGTCATCTATGAACCTCAATTATTTTATTGAGATATCATAGGTGACGAGTTTATTGAATTGTGTTGTTTGGTTGCGTAGTCAGTCAGTTGACAACGAAACGTAAAGATGTAAAGACGAAACGACGTAAAGACGAAAAGGTGAAATGACGAAACGGCAAAAGATTAGGAAATAAGACTAAAGTGTCTTAATTGTGTTGTTATTGTTTATAAATATGACACTCTCTAGTTTCACGTAACTAAATCCTACATACATATATATATATGTATGGACCGTTTGTGTTGAAAGTAGTGTAAGTGTTTTTTTTTTCAAAATGGGGTGTCACGGGATTTGTGGTTAATTTGATAGAGAGTTTTTATTTATAATTACATAGTATTTAATATATCTATATATATATGTATGTATATATGTATTTGATCAATTTTCTGTTTAGACATCAAGGTTGACAATAATAATAATATATTCTATTATACCACGCATTCTATGTATACATATATATATATATCGAAAACGGCTGCGAATTTTGAAGTGTAGTTTGCGTTTTTCTGCATCTCTTGACATCCACTTTGATCTTCCAAAATGACAAGTCGATCTACGATTTTTAATTTTTTACCCCATCTTAGGTACATTTTTCATTAAACTACGATTGATTTTTTGCTGCATCTCAGTAATCCCTGCGAATTTTAAGGTACGGTTTACGTTTTTGCAAGTTTCTTCACATCCACTTTGATCTTCCAAAATGACAAGTAAATCCGCGATCTTTCATTTTTTTACCTTATGTTGTATACATTTTTCATTAAATTACGGTAAATTTTTTGCTGTATTCGAAAACTGCTGCAAGTTTTTAGGTGCGGTTTGCATTTTTGTGAGTCTCTTCACATCAACTTCGACCTTGCAAAATTACAATTCAATCCACTATCTTCCACTTTTTACCCCAGCTTGTATACATTCTTTTATTAACCCCCGATCAATTTTTTTGCTATATTTCAGTAACGCCTGCGAATTTTGGGATGAAATTTGCATTTCTCTGCATCTCTTCACATCCACTTTAATCTTCCAAAATAGCAAATCAATCCGCAATCTTTCATTTTTTGCCCCATTTTGTGTACATTTTTTATTAAACTGCGATAAATTTCTCGCTGTATCTCGAAAATGACTACGAATTTTCACACCTTTCATTTTTGACTCTATTTTGGCTACATTTTTTTATAGACGCACCATAGATTTTTTGCTATATATCAAAAACGGCTTCAAATTTTGAGGTGTTGTTTGCATTTTTCTGCATCTCTTCACATCTACATCTTCTTTGATCTCCACCATCTTTCAAATTACATATGGAATTGTGATTTTTAATTTTTGTCTCCATCTTGAGTATATTTTCCATTAAACCATTATACAATCCATTTTTTGCCGTATTTCAGTAACGCGTGTGAATTTTGAGGTGAAATTGCATTTTTCTGCATCTCTTCAGAACTACTTTGACCCCCCAAAATAGCAATTCAATCCACCATCTTTGATTTTCGCCCGATTTTCTATCCACGCTTCATCATTCACCGCTAAAACCTAAAAAATACTAAAAAATGTAAACCCAACTCCATAAAAGCACATAAATCGCCGAGTTAATATGCGTTTCAACGAAGAACACGATAAACCAGCCGCTCTCGTCAGTCGCCATAAAAAAGTTGCACCGCTTAACAAAGCGACGGCCGTGATTTTCTGAAAAATCCATATAATTACGATTTACATATATAGATTGCGAGGGCACGCGTGTGATCGGCGCTCGTGGAATTAAAAAGCGGAGATGAGAAAGGACTGGGATACTTTGCGCGTCCATCATTTTCGTGTGCGCCGAGTGCGATTACGAAACCAGATGAACTACATAATTTCGATGTGTACGTACGTGCGCATTAGTCATACACGCGTGTACCGGGTGTTTTAATATGAAACGGAAAAAAATTTCATCAAAAATTGATATTTAGAAAATTAAAAATAGTTGCGGAGATATAGATAATCAATATCATAGTTAGAATGGTAATAGAATAGTTCTTAGAATTCTTAGGAAAAGGATTTCATATATTATTAAGTATGTATTACTTATTAATGCAATAATTGTTAATTAATTATTTATTTATAAACATATATTTTGATTAATAGAACTGAATTATTATTAAATAGATGTTTAAGCAATTTTTGCAATTTTTCGGCAATGTTCTGTTTCTTACGTTTGCTGCTAAAATTGACTTCTGGAAAATTAAAAATATTTGTTGACGTATAGATAATCGATATCATAATTAGAATGGTGATATAATAATTCTTAGAATGGGAAAGATTTAATATATTATGAAGTATGTATTACTTATTAATATAATATCTATAAATAAATAAATAAATTTATTTATTTATTCATTTATTATTTATATGATTAATTAACAATTATTATAATAATAAATATACATACTTAACAATATGTTAAATCCTTTTCCATTCTAAGAAATATTTTAACAACATTATAATTATGTAATTGTATTAATAATAATGTAATAATAGTGATATTATTACTGTAAATTAATTAATAAATATAATGTGTACATTATTAGGGTATAGATAATTTATAGGTCGGTATGTCATAACTAGAATGATAATAGAATAGAATAGAATTTAATGTATTATTAAGTATATATTACTTAATAACATAGTAAGTATTAATTAATAAACACTTACAAAAAAAGTGAACGGGCAAAGTGTGTTTCTCATCGAAAATTGGCATTTGGAAAATTAAAAATAGTTAGCGGGTGTAGATAATCGATAGGTCGATATATCTTAATTTCAATGATCATAGAATAGAACAGAAATTAATATATTATTAAGTATGTATATATTATAAAATAATAATAAAGTATATAATAATTGTGTAAATACATAAATAAATAAATAAATATATTACTAGTAAATAAAAAATATATATATATTTACTTATTCATTGATAATTTGTGTGATTAATTAATAATCATTATTATGTTAATAAATATACATACTTAATAATATATTAAATCCTTTTCCATTCTAAGAAATATTTGATTAAGATTTTAATTTAATTTTAAATTAGAACCTTAATTAATTTAGATTAAATTAATCTAATTGTATTAATAATAATACTGTATATATATATATAATACTGTATATATATATATATATATATATATATATAGGGGAACATTGTCGAAAAATTGCAAATTTTTCATAAAAAACTATTTAATAATAAATAAATTCTAATTCTAATCATGATACACTGACTTATACATTATCTATACATACATTTAAACTCTCTCTCTCTCTCTCTCTCTCTCTCTCGATGTATATATATATAGTTTATGGGTCGATATATTACAATTAGAATATTAATAGAGTAGAATAGAATAGACTAGAATTTAATCATTATTAAGTATATATTACTTATTAATAATTATTATTAAGTTATATAATAATTATGTTTAAATAAATTTAAAATATATTTTAATAAATAAATTCCATTATATATATTAAATATTTTAAAATGATATATAATTATATATATCAATATAATATATAAATCGATATATCATAATTAGAATCATTATATGAATACATATATACATTTAATACATTATTAAGTGCAAATTATTGAATAATACAATAATTATTAGTTAACAAACAATAACAAAAAAATGTGAACGGGCAAAGTGTACTTCTCATCGAAAGTTGATATTTGGAAGATTAAAAATAGTTACGGAAGTCTAGATAATCGATATCATTATTTTAATGGTAATAGAATAATTCTTAGAATGGAAAAGGATTTCATATATTATTAAATACGCATTACTTATTAATGTAATAATTGTTAATTAATCATATAAATTATTAATAAATATATATATATACATAATATATTTTGCGTATTAATATATATATGTATATTAATAAGTACAATATATTATATATAAATTATCTATACCCCAATAATATGCACATTATATATATGTTACATTATTTATGTTATTTATATACATATAATGGGTATATTATTGGGGTATAGATAATCGATAGATTCTAGAAAATTTAAAATAATTATTGAAGTATAAATAATTTAATCATTATTAAGCATATCAATTAAGAATATTAATATAAATATATAATATATGAATTATTAATTAATAGTTATTAATAAGTAGATGTTTAAGCAATTTTTGCAATTTTTCGGCAATGTTTTCCTTTTTTCTTTGATTTCGCACCTATTTCATTGCAAACATTTTCAATTGTTAATTTAATGTTTTTCTTAAATACGCACATGTTTAATCACCACCGCAATTTTCAGCAAAATTTTTATCGCCTCTTGTGAAATTCCCAAATATTTCGTTGTCACATTTTCACAATTTTTCCTCATAATTTCCTAACATGACGCACACGGTGCGTCACTACTACCCAAATTTCACAAGAACCTTTTCTACCCCAAAGTTGTCAATTATGCAATCGTCCGTTTGCAAACATGACAATTTTCACCAGAATTTCCTTGCATGACGCACACGGTGCGTCACCATCGTCTACAATTTCACACAAACATTTTCCGCCGAAAAATCGTCAAATACGCATATATTTCGTTGCAATCATTTTTCCAATATTTTGTTACATGACGCACACGGTGCGTCATCACCGTTCAAAAATTCACAAAATAATTTTCAGTCAAAAAATCGTCTATTTCGCAAATATTTCGTTGCAATCATTTTTCCAATATTTTCTCATGATTTTCTCACATGACGCACACGGTGCGTCACCATCGTCTACAATTTCACAGAAACATTTTCCGCCGAAAAATCGTCAAATACGCAAATATTTCGTTGCAATGATTTTTAACATTTTTTCTCATGATCTTCTCACATGACGCACACGGTGCGTCATCATCACCTGAAATTTCCCAGAAACATTTTCAGTTGCAAAATCGTCAAATACGCAATCATTCGTTTGCAAAAATGACAATTTTTATCACAATTTTCTCTCATGACGCACACGGTGCGTCATCACCATCGAAATTTTACAAAAACATTTTCCGCTGCAAGTGAAACATTGAAATGAGGTTCGATTTGAGTCGGGACACCCGGTATGCAGCCGAAGAGCGCGCGAACGAAGTAAAAGGATTAATCTCACGCATAATTGGCATTGAGATTAATGATGCTCCGCGCGCGATTTTTTACCCTTCCGCTCGTCTGCCGGTCTGTAAACTTTACGATGTCAGGAAGTCCCAGTGACAATTGACTGCGTCGCACTAAAATCAATCCGACGGTTTACTTTACGGCATTTCGACAATGACGTTAACGACGATTGCATTAACTTGCATTATTAACTTGCACTTTCTGCAAAAAGTGAAAACATTTTTTAATAGCCAGAATAATATTTTCCTTACATTTTATTTTATTTGGATTTTATCTTATTTTATTTTATTTTTATTTTTATTTTAATTATTTAAAAGTCGAAATACTATTTTTATTTCGATTTGTTCTTACGTTATTTTATTTAATTTTACTTGTATTTGAGTCACTTGTATTTTTATTTCAGTTATTCGGAAGACGAAACATTTTTTTTTTACTTAATTTAATTTATTTTTCGGTTATTTTGTTTCAATTTTTATTTCAATCATTTAAAAGTCGGAATATTGTTTTTATTTCGATTTGTTCCTACATTATTTCATTTAATTTCACTTGTATTTGTGTTTCAATTATTTAAAAGTCGGAATATTCTTTTGATTTTGACTTGTTCTTACATTATTTTATTCAATTTTACTTGTATTTGAGTCACTTGTATTTTTATTTCAGTTATTCGGAAGACGAAACATTTTTTTTTTACTTAATTTAATTTATCTCTTCGGTTATTTTGTTTCAATTTTTATTTCAATCATTTAAAAGTCGGAATATTGTTTTTGTTTCGATTTAGTCTTACATTATTTAATTTAATTTTACTTCTATTTATATCACTTGTATTTTTATTTCAATTATTCGGAAGACGAAACATTTTTTTTTACTTAATTTAATTTATTTCTTCGTTTACTTTATTTTAATTTTTATTTCGAACATTTAAAAGTCGGAATATTATTTTTATTTTAATTTGTTCTTACATTATTTTATACAATTTTACTTGTATTTGAGTCACTTGTATTTTTATTTAAATTATTCGGAAGGCAGAATATTTTTTTTACTTCATTTAATTTGTCTCTACGTTTACTTTATTTTAATCTTTACTTCTATTATTTAAAAATCGGAATAATGTTTTTATTTCGATTTGTTCTTACATTATTTAATTTAACTTTACTTGGATTTTTATTTCAATTATTCGGAAGACAGAACATTTTTCTACTTAATTTAATTTAATTTTAATTTTGATTATTTAAACTTCAGAATATTACTTTCATTTATTTAATTTTATTTCACTTTTAAGATTAATTGTTTAAAAGTCCAAATATTCTTTTTATCTTATTTTGATTAATTTAATTTTTACTTTTTTTTTAGTTTATCTTACTTGTCTTTTAAGTTATTTTACTTAAGTTTTGATTTCAATTATTTAAAATTCGAAATATTTTTGTTATTTGGTCTTATTCTTAAATTATTTTATTTTATTTTACTTGTATTTGACTTTTTTTATTTTTTAATTGTAATTTTAATTATTCTAACGTCAGAATATTATTTTATTTTTTTATTTTATTTCACTTTTAAGTTTAATTATTTGGAAACAAATATTCTTTTTATCATATTCCGTTTTATTTCATTGTTACTTTATTTTATTTTCTCTTACTTGTCCTTTCGTTTATTTTATTTTAATTTTTATTTCAATTATTTAAAACCTAGATTATTATTTTTATTTCATTTTGTTCATGAATCATTTTACTCTATTTCACTTGTATTATACTTTATTCTATTTTTATTTTAATTTCAATTATCCTAAAGTCGAGATAGTTTTCAATTTAATTTTCTTTTTATTTACTTTTAACGTTATTTATTTGAAAGTCAGATTATTATTTTATTTTATTTTATTTTATTTTAATACCAGTTTCAATTATTTAAAATTCAGAACATTATTTTAATTTATTTTAACTTAATTTTCATTTTAATTTCAGTCATTTAAATATTGAAATGTTGTCTTTATATTATTTAATTTTAATTTTAACGTTATTTATTTGAAAGTCAGATTATTATTTCATTTTATTTTATTTTAATACCAGTTTCAATTATTTAAAATTCAGAACACGGTTTTAATTTATTTCAACTTAATTTTCATTTCAATGTCAGTCATTTAAATATTAAAATGTTATCTTTATATTATTTAATTTTAATTTTAAATGTAATGATTGAAAAGTCAGAATACTATTTTTGTAACATCAAATAGCATTCCGTTTTATGTCGTTATAATTCGTAAATGAGATTATTAATAATGACGCACACGTTGCGTCATGGGAAAACTTTTTTTCCGTAAATACCGGCACTAATTTAAAAAACATCAATTATTTCACAGTGCACTTTTGTTATCATCTTAATTGCATATTAATTGTGAATTTTATTATTTTATTATTTTATTATTTATCTGAATATTATGATTTTATTATTATTATTATTTACTATTAATTTATTGTTTTAATCTTTTTATTATTAATATTACTGTTTTTATTTTTATTTTTCTCTAATAATTGTATAATTTATTATATATATTTGTATATATTTTATATATATAAACCTTACTCATTTTACATTTCCTGCACCAAAGTGCCCATCAATGTTTCCAACCACAAAATTGTCTAAAACAGCATAAATTATAGCAAATGCATTTTTTAACCCGTTAAAAATAAAAACAAAAATAAGAAGAATTAAATTAAAAATGTAATTTAAAAAAAAACTAAAAAAATTGAAAAGTAAATGTAAAAATTTTTAAATTTAAGAAAAAATAAAAATTAAAAATATTCTGTCCTTCAAATACCGCCAAAGACTATTAATATTCTTAATAATTACCTAGTTTCCAACTTAAAAATTACCTCACAAACATAATAAAAGTTATATACATAACATAATAACATAATAAAAAAATTAAAAAGAAAATTAATTTAAAAAAATTAAAAAAAAAATAAAAATAAAAAATGTGAGAATTTAGAAAAAATTAAAAGTTAAAATTGTTCTTTCCTTCAAGTACCGCTGAAGACTATTAATACTTTTAACAATTACCTACATTCTAACTTAAAAATTACCTCACAAACATAATAAAAGTTATAGACATAACGTAATAACATAATAAAAAATTAAAAATTAAAAATGTTCTCTCCTTCAAGTACCGCTGAAGACTATTAATACTTTTAACAATTACCTGCTTTCCAACTTAAAAATTACCTCACAAACATAATAAAAGTTATTTACATAACGTAATAACATAATAAAAAATTAAAAATTAAAAATAAGATCATTTTAAAAGAATTAAAAAAAATAAGAACTAAAAAATGTGAGAATTTAAAAAAATTAAAAATTAAAAATATTCTGTCCTTCGAGTACCGCTGAAGACTATTAATACTTTTAACAATTACCTGCTTGCCAACTTAAAAATTACCTCACAAACATAATAAAAGTTACATACATAACGTAATAACATAATAAAAAATTAAAAATTAAAAATAAAATCAATTTAAAAGAATTAAAAAAAAAATAAGAACTAAAAAATGTGAGAATTTAAAAAAATTAAAAATTAAAAATGTTCTCTCCTTCAAGTACCGCTGAAGACTATTAACACTTTTAACAATTACCTACATTCTAACTTAAAAATTACCTCACAAACATAATAAAAGTTACATACGTAACATAATAATATGAAAAAAGTTAAAAAGAAAATTAATTTAAAAAAAATTAAAAAAAAAATAAGAAGTGAAAAATGTGAGAATTTAAAAAAAATTAAAAATGTTGTGTCCTTCGAGTACCACCGAAGACTATTAATACTTTTAACAATGACTTACTTTTCAACTTAAAAATTATCTCAAAAACATAATAAAAGTTATATACACAACATAATAACATAATAGAAAATTAAAAAGAAAATTAATTTGAAAAAATGTAAAAAAAATAAGAACTAAAAAATGTGAGAAATTAAAAAAAAGTAAAAATTAAAAGTATTCTCTCCTTCAAGTACAGTTGAAGACTATTAACACTTTTAACAATTACCTGCTTGCCAACTTAAAAATTACCTCACAAACGTAATAAAAGTTATATACATAACATAATAACATGAAAAAAGTTAAAAAGAAAATTAATTTAAAAAAAATTAAAAAAAAAATAAGAACTAAAAAATGTGAGAATTTAAAGAAAATTTAAAATTAAAATTGTTCTTTCCTTCAAGTACCGCTGAAGACAATTAATGCTTTTAACAATGACTTATTTTCCAGCTTAAAAATTACCTCACAAACATAATAAAAGTTATATACATAACATAATAAAAAAAATTTTTTTTTTTAATTAAAAAAATTAAAATAAAAGAACTAAAAAATGTGAGAATTTAAAAAAATTAAAAATGTTCTCTCCTTCAATACTTTTAACAATTACTTACTTCCCAACTTAAAAATGACCTGAAAACTGTACATAAAAGTTATATGAACATAATAAAAAAATGACATATAAGAAATTTGCATGAGCATCCCGGTGTCCGCTGACAGTTCGGATCCTCTTCCATTCTCCGTTACGAAATCGGCTGTCCGTTTGATCCCCTTTCGCGACGGGCCTCTTATGTCATCGCGGATCCTGCCTTTTCGGCGCTAATCTTCTTTCAAACGGATTCAATGGGCGACGGGCGATGATTTGGAAATCATTTGATGCGGCCACGCGGCTTTGTCAAGGAACTGCGCGTGGCGGCGATTATGACTGCGAAGGACGAAGGTCATGGGGTCCCATGGATGGACGGATGGAGAAGATCGAAAAATGCTTCGGACAAAAGTTGTAGAGCGGATGGCACTGAGTAACTTTTGTCTAGAACATTTTGTGGTAAAATAAAGCGTTTTCGATATAAAGTTTACGATAGATGACACTTGGACATTTGGAGAATATACGTATGTGTTTGATATTTCGTTAAGAGATGCTTGTATCGAAAAATGTTTTAGACAAAAGTTGTAGAGCAATATATACTGAGTAACTTTTGTCTGAAACATTTTGTTCTAAAATAAAGCATTTTCAATATAAAGTGTACGATAAATGACACTTGGACATTTGGAGAATATACGTATGTGTTTGATATATCGTTAAGAGGTGCTTGTATCGAAAAATGTTTCAGACAAAAGTTGTAGAGCAATGTATACTGAGTAACTTTTGTCTGAAACATTTTGTGCTAAAATAAAGCGTTTTCGATATAAAGTGTACGATAAATGACACCTGGACATTTGGAGAATACATGTATGTGGTTGATATATCGTTAACAGATGCTTGTATCGAAAAATGTTTCAAACGAAAGTTGTAGAGCAATGTATACTGAGTAATTTTTGTCTGAAACATTTTGTGCTAAAGTAAAGCGTTTTCGATATAAACTGTACAATAAATGACACTTGGACATTTGGAGAATATACGTATGTGTTTGATATATCGTTAAGAGATGCTTGTATCGAAAAATGTTTCAGACAAAAATTATACAGCAGTGTATACTGAGTAACTTTTGTCTGAAACATTTTGTTCTAAAATAAAGCGTTTTCGATATAAAGTGTACGATAACTGACACTTGGACATTTGGAGAATATACGTATGTGTTTGATATATCGTTAAGAGATGCTTGTATCGAAAAATGTTTCAGACAAAAGTTGTAGAGCAATGTATACTAAGTAACTTTTGTCTGAAACATTTTGTTCTAAAATAAAGCGTTTTCGATATAAAATATACGATACATGACTGACATTTGGAGAATATACGTATGTGTTTGATATATTATTAAGAGATGCTTGTATCAAAAAATGTTTCAGACAAAAGTTGTAGAGCAATGTATACTGAGTAACTTTTGTCTGAAACATTTTGTGCTAAAATAAAGCATTTTCGATATAAAGTGTACGATAAATGACACTTGGACATTTGGAGAATATACGTATGTATTTGATATATCGTTAAGAGATGCTTGTATCGAAAAATGTTTCAGACAAAAGTTGTAGAGCAATGTATACTGAGTAACTTTTGTTTGAAACATTTTGTGCTAAAATAAAGCGTTTTCGATATAAAGTGTACGATAAATGACACTTGGACATTTGGAGAATATACGTATGTGTTTGATATATCGTTAAGAGATGCTTGTATCGAAAAATGTTTCAGACAAAAGTTGTAGAGCAATGTATGCTGAGTAACTTTTGTCTAAAACATTTTGTGCTAAAATAAAGCGTTTTCGATATAAAGTATACGATAAATGACACTTTGACATTTGGAGAATATATGTATGTGTTTGATATATCGTTAAGAGATGCTTGTATGGAAAAATGTTTCAGACAAAAGTTGTAGAGGAATGTATACTAAGTAACTTTTGTCTCAAACATTTTGTTCTAAAATAAAGCGGTTTCGATATAAAGTGTACTATAAATGACACTTGGACATTTGGAGAATATACGTATGTGTTTGATAAATCGTTAAGAGGTGCTTGTATCGAAAAATGTTTCAGACAAAAGTTGTAGAGGAATGTATACTAAGTAACTTTTGTCTGAAACATTTTGTTCTAAAATAAAGCGTTTTCAATATAAAGTGTACGATAAATGACACCTGGATATTTGGAGAATATATGTATGTGTTTGATATATCGTTAAGAGGTGCTTTTATCGAAAAATGTTTCAGACAAAAGTTGTAGAGCAATGTATACTGAGTAACTTTTGTCTGAAACATTTTGTGCTAAAATAAAACGTTTTCGGTATAAAGTGTACAACACATGACACTTTGACATTTGGAGAATATACGTATGTGTTTGATATATCGTTAAGAGGTGCTTGTATCGAAAAATGTTTCAGACAAAAGTTGTAGAGCAAATCGCACTGAGTAACTTTTGTCTGGAACATTTTGTGGTAAAGTAAAGCGGTTTCGATATAATGTGTACTATAAATGACACCTGGACATTTGGAGAATATACGTATGTGTTTGATATATCGTTAAGGGATGCTTGTATCGAAAAATGTTTCAGACAAAAGTTGTAGAGCAATGTATACTGAGTAACTTTTGTCTGAAACATTTTGTGCTAAAATAAAGCGTTTGCGATATAAAGGATACGATAAATTACGCTTGGACATTTGGAGAATATATGTATGTGTTTGATATATCGTTAAGAGATGCTTGTATCGAAAAATGTTTCAGACAAAAGTTGTAGAGCAATGTATACTAAGTAACTTTTGTCTCAAACATTTTGTTCTAAAATAAAGCGTTTTCGATATAAAGTGTACTATAAATGACACTTGGACATTTCGAGAATATACGTATGTGTTTGATATATCGTTAAGAGATGCTTGTATCGAAAAATGTTTCAGACAAAAGTTGTAGAGCAATGTATACTAAGTAACTTTTGTCTGAAACATTTTCTGGTAAAATAAAGCGTTTTCAATATAAAGTGTATAATAAAGGACACTTGGACATTTGGAGAATATAGGTATGTGTTTGATATATCGTTAAGAGATGCTTGTATCGAAAAATGTTTCAGACAAAAGTTGTAGAGCAATGTATACTGAGTAACTTTTGTCTGGAACATTTTGTGGTAAAGTAAAGCGTTTTCGATATAAAGTGTACGATAAATGACACTTGGACATTTGGAGAATATACGTATGTGTTTGATATATCGTTAAGAGATGCTTGTATCGAAAAATGTTTCAGACAAAAGTTGTAGAGCAATGTATACTGAGTAACTTTTGTCTGAAACATTTTGTGCTAAAATAAAGCGTTTTCGATATAAAGTGTACGATAAATGACACTTGGACATTTGGAGAATATATGTATGTGTTTGATATATCGTTAAGAGATGCTTGTATCGAAAAATGTTTCAGACAAAAGTTGTAGAGCAATGTATACTGAGTAACTTTTGTTTGAAACATTTTGTGCTAAAATAAAGCGTTTTCGATATAAAGTGTACGATAAATGACACTGACATTTGGAGAATATACGTATGCGTTTGATATATCGTTAAGAGATGCTTGTATCGAAAAATGTTTCAGACAAAAGTTGTAGAGCAAAGTATACTAAGTAACTTTTGTCTGAAGCATTTTGTGCTAAAATAAAGCGTTTTCGATATATAGTGTACGATAAATGACACCTGGACATTTGGAGAATATACGTATGTGTTTGATATATCGTTAAGAGATGCTTGTATCGAAAAATGTTTCAGACAAAAGTTGTAGAGCAATGTATACTGAGTAACTTTTGTTTGAAACATTTTGTGCTAAAATAAAGCGTTTTCAATATAAAGTGTACGATAAATGACACCTGGACATTTGGAGAATATATGTATGTGTTTGATATACCGTTAAGAGATGCTTGTATCGAAAAATGTTTCAGACAAAAGTTGTAGAGCAATGTATACTGAGTAACTTTTGTCTGAAACGTTTTGTGCTAAAATAAAGCGTTTTCAATATAAAGTGTACGATAAATGACACTTGGACATTTGGAGAATATACGTATGTGTTTGATATATCGTTAAGAGAATCTTGAATCGAAAAATGTTTCAGACAAAAGTTGTAGAGCAATGTATACTGAGTAACTTTTGTTTGAAACATTTTGTGCTAAAATAAAGCGTTTTCGATATAAAGTGTACGATAAATGACACTTGGACATTTGGAGAATATACGCATGTGTTTAATATATTAATTGAATATATCATCAAAAAAAGCAGCTATCAAAAAATGGTTCAGATAAAAGTTACTCAGTATACATTGCTTTACAACTTTTGTCTGAAACATTCTGTGCTAAAGTTAAGCGTTTTCAATATTAGACAAATAACAGCGCAAGACGCTTGAGAAATTGAACAGAATACATATGTGTTTGACATTTTAATTAAATATATCTCCAACAGACGCTTCTATAGAAAAATGTTTCAAACAAAACTTGTAGAGCAATTTGCACTGAGTAACTTTTATCTGAAACATTTTGTGTTAAAGTGAAACGTTTCCAGTATTATGTAGATAATAGCACATGTCACATAGTCAATTCAAGAGAATGCGTAGATGTATGCTATAATAATTAAATATATCTTTAACAGACGCTTCTATAAAAAAATGTTTCAAACAAAACTTGTAGAGCACTTTGCACCGAGTAATTTTTGTTTCCACCATTTTGTTCTAAACTCAACCATTTTCAAAATTATACAAAAAATACTGCATAGCACCCCAACCATAAATGGGGTGCCTAAGTATTTGACATACTTTCCAAATATATTTCCGACAGACGCTTCTCTAGACAAAAACGTCTCAGATAAAAGTTGTAGACCAATTTATCCTGCATAACTTTTATCTGAAACTTTTTTTTCGAAACTCCACCGTTTATTACATAATAAATTTTTAGTATCAATATGTTGCCGAACAATTATTTTTAATATTATTTTCAAAGAAAAATGCTTCAAACAAAACTCATAGAGCACAAAAAAGCGGACAAACTTTATTTCACATTATCCGTTACCCGATACATAATTACTTAACACATATACAAACATATACAAGGACACCAAGGACTGGCGGATATCAAAAGGTAATGAAATCAATCGACTGTCCCATCAACATCATTCAACATAATAAGCCGTTCTTTATTTCTCTATTTCCCTTCTCAGCTTCATAATGAAAACCCCTGGGGTCCCCTTCTCTCCTGTCTCAAGCCCCTTCGAGCTTAATACAATCGACGGTAATCTTGACTATTTGTAACTAAGCGAGGTGGAGGATTTATGGGTTTTGGTCGCGACTGATGCCCCAGATCGGGTTCACGTTCGTTTTTCTCATCTTGTCCAACTGTGCCAGCTGGCGCTCCCTGTCGAAGGTCACTGGCCTCTCTGGGTAAACTGCGGAAGCATCAAAAATGTAAATATTGTGTGCGGGGTTGAAAAATAGGGATGAGGGACTTACCGAAGCACTTCAAGAAGTAGTAGAACCACAGCGCAAGGCTGATGCCCATCATCGCCAGGCCTAGGGCGTATTTCCATTCTCCGGTGGGGGCGTCCATCTCTGCGAAGGTCTGGCAGTAGCTGATTCTGTACAGCGCCTTCTTCTCTTCGATCGACAGCTTCTTCCAGTCACCCTTCTCCTTCTCTCGCAGCGCCTTATGAAAATTTTGGCAAATGTAAAGCGTTGACTCATCAACGTTAACTTTAACTTATCAGTTTTCAATAACGTAAGGCGCCAACATAATTTTGGGGGGATTTTGGTATGCGAAGTGGGTAGAATTGTTTTTAGAACAGAATTTTAAAATTGTTTAACGTACCATGACGTCGGGGGTGCTTTCCTTGAAGCGGATGGCTGGGAAGGGGAATTCTGTGGTGTCGAAGTAGTTGTCGAGACCCTGATGGCCTGGACCGACCACTTCTCTGTTGCCAATCTGGGCTGCGATCGCAGCTGCTGTGGTGTGGCTGGAGCGAACACAGCGCGCCTGGCGCAGGCAGGTGACCAGAAGTCTGCTCGTCATCGTGAAGAGCTACCTGGAAATTGAGGAGGGGGAGTTAAAAGTTTGGGAATAGACAGCGCTGGTATTTTGTGTATGGGGAAGGTGCGTTAGTTGAAAGTTTGTTGTGGCGGAGATGTATATATGAATATAATGATTTCAATAATGTCGCAAGAGGAATAAATTAGTGTTGCAGGATGTATATATGAATATACTGATTTCAATATTAGTTGCAAGAGGAATAAATTAGTGTCGCAGAACGTATATATGAATATACTGATTTCAATAATGTTGCAGAATGTATATATGAATATACTGATTTCAATAATGTCGCAGAATGTATATATGAATATACTGATTTCAATAATGTCGCAAGAGGAATAAATTAGTGTCGCAGAATGAATATATGAATATACTGGTTTCAATAATGTCGCAAGAGGAATAGTGTCGCAGAATGTATATATGAATATACTGATTTCAATAATGTGGCAAGGGGAATAAATTAGTGTCGCAGAATGAATATATGAATATACTGGTTTCAATAAAGTCGCAAGAGGAATAAATTAGTGTCGCAGAAGGTATATATGAATATACTGATTTCAATAATGTTGCAAGCGGAATAAATTAGTGTCGCAGAATATATATATGAATATATTGATTTTAATAATGTCTCAAGAGGAATAGTGTCGCAGAATGTATATATAAATATACTGATTTTATTAATGTCACAAGAGGAATAGTGTCGCAGAATGTATATATGAATATACTGATTTCAATAATGTCGCAAGAGGAATAGTGTCGCAGAATGTATATATCAATATACTGATTCCAATAATGTCGCAAGAGGAATGAATTAGTGTTGCTGAAGGTATATATGAATATACTGATTTCAATAATGTCGCAAAAGGAATAAATTAGTGTCGCAGAATGTATATATGAATATACTGAGTCAAAATATGTCGCAAGGGGAATAGTGTGGCAGAATGTATATATGAATATACTGGTTTCAATATTAGTTGCAAGAGGAATAAATTAGTGTTGCAGAATGAATATATGAATATACTGATTTTAATATTAGTTGCAAGCGGAATAAAATAGTGTTGCAGAATGTATATGTGAATATACTGATTTCAATATTAGTCGCAAGAGGAATAAATTAGTGTCGCAGAATGTATATATGAATATACTGATTTTAATAATGTCGCAAGAGGAACAAATTAGTGTCGCAGAAAGAATATATGAATATACTGATTTCAATAATGTCGCAGAAGGTATATATGAATATACTGATTTAAATATTAGTCGCAAGAGGAATAGTGTTGCAGATGGTATATATGAATATACTAATTTCAATAATGTCGCAAGAGGAATAGTGTCGCAGAATGTATATATGAATATACTGATTTCAATATTAGTCGCAAGAGAAATAAATTAGTCTCGCAGAATGAATGTATGAATATATCGATTTCAATATTAGTCGCAAGAGAAATAGTGTTGCAGAATGTATATACAAATATACTGATTTCAATAATGTCGCAAGAAGAATAAATTAGTATCGCAGAATGTATATATGAATATACTGATTTCAATAATGTCGCACAAGAAATAAATTAGTTTCACAGGAGGTATATATGAATATACTGATTTCAATAATGTCGCAAGAGGAATGAATTGGTATCGCAGAATGTATATATGAATATACTGATTTCAATAATATCGCAAGAGGAATAGTGTCGCAGAAGGTATATATGAATATACTGATTTCAATAATGCAGCAAGAGGACTAGTGTCGCAGAATGTATGTATGAATATACTGATTTCAATAATGTCGCAAGAGGAATAAACTAGTGTCGCAGAAGGTATATATGAATATACTGATTTCAATAATGTCCCAAGAGGAATAAATTAGTGTCGCAGAATGTATATATGAATATACTGATTTCAATAATGTCGCAAGAGGAATAAATTAGTGTCGCAGAATGAATATATGAATATACTGATTCCAATAATGTCGCAAGAGGAATAAATTAGTGTCGCAGAATAAATATATGAATAGACTGATTTCAATAATGTCGCAAGAGGAATAAATTAGTGTTGCAGAATGTATATATGAAGTCTGTGAATAACTTAGTTTGATGACAGTAATACGAAATGTATTGATTTTAAACATATAATGCTTATTGTTGTGTCAAAATCTTAATGCACATGAATATACTGAACATTGCAGTATTGTTAGTCGCAACAAGAATGAAGTAGCGTCACAGAATTATATATGAATTCTCTGGTTGGTGATGTAATTTGATGACAGCAATACGGAAAGCATTGATTTTAATATTTAACATATATTCCAGATTGGGGTTTCAAAACATTAACGCACATAAATATACTGAAGATTTCAATATTATTAGTTGCAACAAGAATGAAATAGTATCGTAGAATGTATATATGAATTCTCTGGTTGGTAATGTAGTTTGATGACAGCAATACGGAAAGCATTGATTTTAATATTTAATATATATTCAGGATTGGGGTTTCAAAATGTTAACGCACATGAACATACTGAAGTTTTCAATGATGTTAGTCGCAACAAGAATGAAATAGTGTCACAGAATGTATATATAAATTCTGTGGTTGGTAATGTAGTTTGATGACAGCAATACGGAAAGCATTGATTTTAATATTTAACATATATTCAGGATTGAGGTTTCAAAATGTAAAGCACATGAATATACTGAAGATTTCAATAATATTAGTTGCAAACAAGAATGAAATAGTGTCGTAGAATGTATATATGAATTCTGTGGTTGGTAACATAGTTTGATGACAGCAATACGGAAAGCATTAATTTTAATATTTAATATATATTCAGGATTGGCATTTCAAAATATTAACGCACATGAACATACTGAAGTTTTCAATAATGTTAGTCGCAATGACAATGAAATAGTGTCGCCGAATATATATATGAATTCTGTGGACGATAACATAGATTAATGATAGGGTTCCAGAAAGTATTAACAATGTAATGTTTAACATATATTGCGCATTGGTGCTTCAAAATTTTAAAGCACATGTCTATACCGAGTGTTTCAATGAAATCAGTTCCAAGAAGAAAAGAAAGTTTATCAATCACTTGCATCACATATTATTTTGCAAATTCTTTTTCCTCCAGCAATACGCTGTTACTCTAAACTGCATTCTCTACAGTTCTACACTTCGTCAGACAAATTTTATGAACCTTGTAGACTACATCATGCCTGAATAAAAACAATACACACAGCATTGATTTTAACATAGTTATGCATCACTTTACGTAACATGCTTTAAAATGTTAATGTACATGAATATACTAAGGATTTCGATGATATTAATCACAACAAGAAAAGCAATTTTATCAGTTATTTGCTATACATATTCTTTTGGAAAGTCTTTGTTCTCCAGCGATACAATGTGTTATTAGAAACTTGATTTTGATAGAGCTGTACATTTCGTTTCAGAAATTTTATGTGAACCTTGCACACTACATTACGCCTCAATGAAAACAATATGAAAGCATCGATTTCAATATACTTATACATCAGCTTGCGTAACTCGCTTCAAAATGTTAATGCACATGAATATATCAAGTGTTCCAATAACATCAGTTGAAAGAAGAATAGGAAGCTTCTAAGTCATTTCCAACGCATATTATTTTGCAAATTTTAGCGTTACACTGTTTTATTAGAAACTATATTCTGGTAGAGTCCTACACTCTGCCACAGCAGTTTTATATGAATCTTATAGTGTCATGCCTTGATGAAAACAATACACAAAGCATTGATTTTAGCATACTTATGCATCAGCTTGCATAATGTGCTTCAAAATGTTAATGCACATGAATATACTAAGTATTTCAATGATACTAATCACAATGAGTAAAGAAAATTTATCAGTTATTCGCATTACATATTATTTTGCAAATCCTTTATCCTCCAGTGATATGCTGTTATTGGGAATTAATTGGAAATTTATATGAATTTTATAGACTATATCATGCCTCTATGAAAACAATACGCAAAGCATCGAATTTAGCACATTTGTACAGCAACTTCCGTAACTCGCTTCAAAACATTGATGCACCTATATATACTGAGCGTTTCAATAAAATCAGTTGCAAGAATAAAAGAAAGTTTACCAGTCATTTGCTATATATATTATTTCGCAGATTCCTTTTTCTTCAGCAATACGCTGTGTATTAGAAACTTCATTTTAATAGAGCTGTACATTACGTTGCAGAAATTTTATATGAATTTTGTAAACTACATTACGCCTCAATCAAAACAATACGCAAAGCATTGATTTTAACATACTTGTCAACTAATTTCCATAACATGATTTGAAATGCTAATACAAAGCAGTGTACTGAGTGTTTCAATAGCGTTACTCACAACAAGAAAAGGAAATTTACCAGTCATTCGCTATATGTATAATTTTGCAAATTAATTAATTTAATTTGGCGATGAAAGTTTCATATGAGTTTTGTAGACTATATGATGCCTCAACAAAAACAATGCAAAAACGTTAATGCAAATGAATTTACTGAATATTTCAATGATATTAATCTCAACAAGAATAGAAAGCTTATCAGTTATTTCATATGCATATTATTTTGCAAATTCTTTTTTCTCTAGCAATACGTTGTTATTAGAAACTTCATTCTACTATTTTGATGATATTCATTACAACAACGAAAGAAAATTTATCAGTCAGTCATTATACATATTATTTTGCAAATTCTTTTTTCTCCAGCGATACGCTGTGATTAGAAACTGTATTCTGGCGGCGCTGCACAATGCATTGCAAAAATTTTATACGAACTTTGTACACTACATTACGCCTCAATGAAAATAATATGCACAACATCGATTTTGGCATACTTATGGATACAGAACACACTTTGAAATATTAACGCACATGAATATACCAAGCATTGCAATAAAATCAGTTGCAAGAAGAAAAAAACATGTATCAGTTATTTGCATTACATATTATTTTGCAAATACTTTTTTCTTCAGCAACACGCTGTTATTAGAAACTTCATTTTAATAGAGCTGTACATTGCGTTGCAGAAATTTTGTAGACTACATTACGCCTTAATAAAAACAGTACGCAAAGCATTGATTTTAGCATACTTATGCATCAGTTTACATAATGTGCTTGAAAATATTAACGCACATGAATATACCAAGCGTTTCAATGAAATCAGTTGCAAGAAGAAAAAAAAGTTTATCTATACATTTCCTATGCATATTACTTTGTAAAATTTTTGTTCTCCAGCAATACGCTGTGTTATTAGAAACTTCATTTTGGTAAAGCTGTACATTGCATTGCAGAAATTTTGTAGAGTACATTACGCCTTAATAAAAACAGTACGCAAAGCATAGATTTTGGCTTACTTATGCATCGGTTTACATAATGTGCTTGAAAATATTAACACGTTGGCTGCCGTGGGGGTCACCGGTGACCGGCGCAAGAGATTTTACTGAAGATCGAAAATATTCGCCATGGGTAGTAATAATTATTTTATAAATGCAGTTATTGTTAGAATAGTGATGCGATTCTTTGGTCTCCAATACTTGCACATTATTTACATTTTGCATAATTCAGTCAATACGCTGTAGTATTTAATAGCAACGCCGTTCTAATACGGCAAAATACGCACGGCAGTCAACGTGTTAATGCACATGAATATACCAAGCGTTTCAATGAAATCAGTTGCAAGAGGAAAAGAAAGTTTATCTATACATTCGCTATGCACATTATTTTGTAAAATCTTTGATCTCCAACATTACGCTGTTATCGGAATCTTCATTTTGGTAGAGCTGTACATTACATTGCAGAAATTTTGTAGACTACATTACGCCTTAATAAAAACAGTACGCAAAGCATTGATTTTAGCATACTTATGCATCAGTTTACATAACGTGCTTGAAAATGTTAATGCACATGTATATACCAAGTGTTTCCATGAAATCAGTTGCAAGAAGAAAAGAAAGTTTATCTATACATTTCCTATGCATATTATTTTGCAAATTCTTTATGCTCCAGTGATACGCTGTTATTAGAAACTTCATTTTAATAGAGCTGTACATTGCGTTGCAGAAATTTTGTAGACTACATTACGCCTTAATAAAAACAGTACGCAAAGCATTGATTTTAGCATACTTATGCATCAGTTTACATAACGTGCTTGAAAATGTTAATGCACATGAATATACCAAGCATTTCAATGAAATCAGTTGCAAGAAGAAAAGAAAGTTTATCTATACATTTGCTATGCATATTATTTTGTAAAATCTTTGTTCTCCAGCAATACGCTGTGTTATTAGAAACTTCATTTTAATAGAGCTGTACATTGCGTTGCAGAAATTTTATGTGAATTTTGTAGACTACATTACGCCTCAACAAAATCAATATGTGAAGCATAGATTTTAACACATTTATGGATCAGTTTCCATAACACGATCTAAGATATTAATATGCAGGAATGTATTGAGCGATTTAGTACTGTTAATCACAACAAGAATAGAAAGTTTAATGGTTATTTCCTACGCATATTATTTTGCAAATTCTTTTTTCTCCAGCATTGCGTTGTTATTAGAAACTTTATTCTACTATTTCGATGCTTTTCATTACAACAACGAAAGAAAATTTATCAATCAGTCACTATACATATTATTTTGCAAATTCTTTGTTCTCCAGTAATATGCTGTATTATTAGAAACTTCGTTTTGGTAGAACTTTACATTGCGTTGCAGAAATTTTATGTGAATTTTATAGACTACATTACGCCTCAATGAAAACGATACGCAAAGTCTCGCTTTTACCATACTCATACGTTTCTAAAGCTTTCTACTTTCAAAAGCTTAACGCACCCATGATTCTATACTACAAAACTCTCCACAAAACATGCTCGCAACTGATTGCCCAAACTACCGCCATCATTTATACTCTTCCCAACTATAGACCCCTAACGCAAAACTTTCAAAAGAATTCAATCGACACCCCTCGATAATCCCATCTCAAATTTTCAACAAATGCAAAATACCCTTCTACATTCATACATAATAAACATTCTTCACACATACATACATCCCTACATAAAACACCCCTATATTACATAATGCCTTCCTCCACTCCTGTCAGTCATTCAAAATCAACCCCCCAATACATTATCCCCATATCAACCCATCAAACCCCAATTTTGACCTCAAACCTTCGCAACACCCCGAATTCATACACGTTCCATTAAATTTTGTAAAAACTCATAGCAGACGTACGTACAGAAGATTCGGTGCAGATTTTTCAATGGGTCCCCGGATTTTTTTCGGCGAAATGCTTTCCGGACGAGTTTTGATGGGAATTAGTTTGAGGGGCTCAAGGATTGGGGGTGTTGCGGTTTTCGGTGTTGGAAGAAATAGTTTTTGTGTTCAACTTACTGGTCTCCGAGGTTTTATGTAAAGGCGACGTAATATGGCAGCGGGCTGGGCAGAAGTGGTCGCGTGGAGAGTGGCAGCTCATTGGTGCGTTTCGGGCTTGGGTGCTGCGGTCTGGCGGGAAAATTTGAAACTGAGGAGTTTGGATTGGGAGGAAAGGGTGCGGAGGGAGACATTTTATCGGGATTTAAAGGTTGAGTTTGAAGACGTTGATAATGTTTTGGGGAATGAAGTGTGGTTTTAGTTTCGTGTTGTGGTTTTAAAATATTTGATGCTGAAATTGAATGAATACTGAAAAAAAAAATTTTTTTTAAATTGTTAGATATTGAAAAAGAAATTGAGTTAAAAATTGAATTAAAACATATTAATGCCGAAATTTGAAAACATAACACTAAATATTTTGGGATGACAAAATTATTGGGTTTATTAAGATATTTTGTTAACGAAATTTGAATATTAACATAAAATATGTGCTGGAAATAAACTATTTGATGTCGAAATTTGAATATTGATACGAAATACGTTAGGATAATAAAATTAATGTCTTTCTAGCGATATTTCATTGTCGAAATTTGAACATTGACATTAAATACGTTTGGATAATAAAATTAATGTTTTTCTAGAGATATTTCGTTGTCGAAATTTAAATATTGATATAAAATACGCTGAAGCAATAAAATCATTGTTTTCCTAGGGAAGTTTCCTTATCGAAATTTGAATCTTGACATTACATATGTTGGGGAAATAAAGTATTTTGATGTCGAAATTTAAATTTCATTATCGAAGTTTTAATATTGTCATTATATATTTTGGGACAATGAAATGATTGTTTTCCTAGAGGTATTTCGTTATTGAAATTTGAATCTTGACACAAAATATGTTGGAAATGCCGACATTTGATAACTTTAACGTAAAATATTTTGGAACAATAGAATAATTGTATTTATTAAGATATTTCGTTATCGACATGTGAATATTAAAAAAGAAAAATTTGAGGAAATAAAATATTTTGATGCTAAAATTTGGAAACTGGACACTAAATATTTTGGCATAATAAAATTATTACGACCTCACGTACTGCGGTCTGGCGGGAAAATTTGAAACTGAGTTTGGTGCAAAGGAAAGGGTGCGGAGGGGGGCATTTTGTGTTGGATTTGAAGGTTGGGGGGAAGGATGTTGATAATGATTTAGGGAATGAAGTGTGGTTTTTGTTTTGTGTTGTGGTTTTGTGGGGATAATGGAATAAATAAAAAAAATAGGGACTAAAAATATTTTAATGTTGAAGGTTTTGGGATATTAGAATTGTTGTTTTTGTCAAGATATTTCATTATCGAAATTTGAATACTGAAAAAAATAAGTTTTGAGGAAATAAAACATTTTAAGTTGAAATTTGAATATTGACACAAAATACGTTAGTGAAATAAAATTATTGTTTTCCTAGAGATGTTTCATTATTGAAATTTGAATATTGACATTAAATACGTCAGGATAATAAAATTAATGTTTTCCTAGAGATACTGCATTATCGAAATTTGAATATTGACACAAAATACGATAGGGAAATAAAATTATTGTTTTCCAAGAGAAATTTTGTTATCGAAGTTTGAATATTGACACAACATATGTTGGGAAAATAAAATATTTTTATGCTAAAATTTGAAAACTTCACACTAAATATTTTGGGATGATCAAATTATTGTCATTATTAACATATTTCGTTATCGAATTTTGAATAGTGACAATAAGATATGTCGGGGAAATAAAATACTTTGATGCCAAATTTGAAACTTTAACACTATATATGTACAATAATTCTGCAAAGTTTATTATCTCGCATTTTACTAATTAAAATCATTCAAATCGTGAGTACAAATTTGTCGAACAAAAAAAATGGCGGACGCTATTTTATTCATTTGGAAAAAATATTGCATATTTGCTTTACAATAAATGTTTTGATACAAGAATATATATACAATAATCCTACAGATTTTATTGCCTCGCATTTTCCTGATTAAAAAAATTTAAACTGTACGCACAAAAATGCCGAGTAATAATACAAGATGGCGGCGGCCATCTTGTTCAACTATACTTTTCTTCGTCTATGCCCCAGACACCTTAAATAATAATTTTGTTACCTGAATATACATACATATATCAATAACAAGTCTACAAATGATATTATCTTCCATTTTCTTGATTAAAAACATTTAAACTGTACGTATAAAAATCCTGAGTAGAAATACAATTTGGCGGCCGCCATCTTGTCCAATTACAATTTTTCCTCATTTACGATCCAAACCCCTCATTAATAATTTTGTTACCAAAAAAATGTATATATATATATATATATATATATATCAAATGTATATATATATATATATATATATATCAGTAACAATTCTACAAATTTCATTATCTCGTATTTTCCTGATTAAAGCATTTAAATGGTACATATAAATATGCCGAGTAATAATACAAGATGGCGGCGGCCATCTTGTCCAACTACCCTTTTCTTCGTCTATGCCCCAGATACCCTGAATAATAATTTTGTTACAAAAATGTGTGTATATATATACTAATAACAATTATACAGATTTTATTACTTTCCATTTTCCGCTTAAAAACATTTGAACCGTGCGTACAAAGATATCAAACAAAAATACACAATGACGTATACCTACATTCGTCCATCTACAACTTTCCATCATTTACCACACTGAATAATAGTTTTATTACACAAATGTATGTCAATAACAATTCTGCACATTTTATTACTTCGAATTTTCCTGATTAAGAAGATTAAAAATATCGAACGAAAATACAAAATGGCGGACACCATTTTGTCCAATTACAACCTTTTATCGTCTACGACCCTGAATAATAGTTTTATTACACAAATATACATCAATAACAATTCGACAAATTTCATTACCTCGTATTTTCCTGATTAAACCATCTAAACTGTGCGTATAAATATGCCGAGTAATAATACAAAATGGTGGACGTCATCTTGTCCAATCACATCTTTTCATTTTGTACGATCCAAAAATAATTTTGTTACATAAATACATGTCTATATATATATATATGTATATATATATATATATGTATATGTATATTAATAACAATTCTACAAATTTTATTACCTCGCATTTTCCTGATTAAAAACATTTAAACTGTATGCATAAAAATGACGAGTAATAATACAAGATGGCGGACGTCATCTTGTTGAACTACAACTTTTCGTCGTCTACGACTTTGAATAATAATTTTATTACACAAACGTACGTTAATAACAATTCTCAACATTTTATTACCTTCCATTTTTCTGATTAAAAACATTTAAACCGTGCGTACAAAAATATTGAACAAAGATACAAAATGGCGTCCGCCATTTTGTCCAACTGTCAATCATTTACGATACAGACACCCTAAATAATGAATTTGTTACTTATATATATATATAAAAAATCAATAACAATTTTCCAGATTCTGTTACTTCGGATTTTCCTGATTAAAAACATTTAAAATCTTGAACAAAAATGCAAAATGGCGGACGCCTGTTTATCCAACTACAACTTTTCATCGCATACGACCCAAATACCCTGAATAATAATTTTGTTACAAATATATATATATATATATATATATATCAATAACAATTCTACAAATTGTATTATCTTCTATTTTCTTGATTAAAAACATTTAAACTGTACGTATAAAAATGCCGAGTAATAATACAATATGGCGGCCGCCATCTTTTTCTTGCCTACGATCCAAACACCCTAAATAATAATGTTGTTAAAATATATGTATTTCAAATGTATATATTTATATATATATATATATATATATATGAATTGGTTTGGTTGGAAAATTATTATTCAGGGAGTTTATATCATGGACGATGAATAGTGTATGATGAAAATGTGTTGGACAAAATGGCGGACGCCATTTTGTATTATTACTCGGCATTTTTATATACACGGTTTGAATGAATTTATGGAATTGTTATTGATATATATATATATAGATATTTGTAACAAAGTTATATATTTATTATATTATATATATGTATATCAATAACAATTATCTTCCATTTTCTTGATTAAAAACATTTAAACGATACGTACAAAAATGCCGAGTAATAATACAAAATGGCGGACGCCATTTTGTCCAACTACACTTTTCCTCATCTATGACCCAGACACCCTGAATATTAATTTTGTTACCTGAATATACATATATATATACAAGAATTCCACAAATTTCATTACCTCGCATTTCTCCACTTAAAACATTTAAATCGTGCATGCAAAAATACCAAACAAATACACAATGACGTCTATCCACATTCGTCCATCTACAACTTCCCATCGTCTATGCCCCAGCCCCGTATAATAGTTTTATTACACAAATATACATCAATAACATTTCCACGCATTTCGCCGCTATCTCCAACACTATTTTCGCCGACCCCCGATAAACGCCGACAATAATTCGCCGTCTCCACAATCAACCACAGAAAAAGTGGGCGTCGGAAAAATTCTCCAGCAGCCAAACATGGCCGAAACGTCAAAATAACGCAAACAGTCCATGCCTAATTTTCCGCCGCTTCTCAACGAAGGTAAAACCACAAACCCCCCAACATTTCCCCCCTAAAATTCAAACCCACATATCAACCCTCACAATTTTTCATTTTTCTAACTTTCTCTAAAATCCATCACGTGCAGTCATTGTCAGCTGATTGCATTTTTTCACTTTTTCCACAGCTAATCTCTGGACTTTGACTCTTGATACAGAATCGAACACTCAACGTCAATGTTTTGTTGAAAGTCGCGTTAGTCGAACCTTAAGGTACCTTACGTTCAATCATTTTTTGCTATGCGGACCTAGGCGTCAATATTCTTCATCGTTATGGGTTGCGTCAATTGAATTTGTGAGGCGAGATTGTTTGGACGCAGCAGATTTGATGTTTTGCGTCTTATAAACTTCGTAGACGATAAGCGCTGAGGCGATAAGAGTTGCGAGAGCGATATTGTGTACTTTGCAAACTTTGTGGAGTTGTTTCAGCGTTTTCTGTGTTGACGCTACGGTGCGCTGACATTTCATTACGTATCGATGCGAATATAGTTTGCGTTTTCGATTTTGGGACGGTGATTTAGTTGTTATTTCAAAATTTAGGCATTAATGTAGCGACGGTATAGTAAAACGTTGGCGAAATTAAGTTTAGTTAGTTACTTAATAGACGTTACGGTGCGCTGACATTTCATTACGTATCGATTCAAATATAGTTTGCGTCTTTGATTCTGTAGCTGCGATTTACTTATTATTGCAAAGTTTAGACATTAACGTAGCGACGCCACAGTAAAACGTTAGCAAAATTAAGTTTAGTTAGTTACTTAATAGACGTTACAGTGCGCTGACATTTCATTACGTATCGATTCAAATATACTTTGCGTTTTCAGTTCTGCGACAGTGATTTACTTGTTATTACAAAATTTAGGCATTAACGTAGCGACGCCACAGTGAAACGTTAGCAAAATTAATTTAGTTACTTAGTTACGTAGTTTAGTTAATGTTGGTTTGTTTGTTGACGCAGATCAGGACTGAAATTATGCGAAGCGGCCGCTGAAGATGGCTTCCATTTGCCGCAGATGGAGACTGTGGATACTTCCGGTGCTTACGTGCCTGTACGCTCTGTTAATCGTCATCCTCGTGCCCATTCTGCTCGCCAATTCCATTAAGAATGGCTTCAGGAAGCAGGACCAAGGTGCCTTGGTTGGCGGAGCGTTTGTTTTGCTCGCTCTGCCAATCGCGTTCTATGAGATTGTCCAGCACATGATCTACTACACGCAGCCGAGGCTGCAGAAGTATATTATCAGGTGCGTTAAGAGAATAATGGGTTTTTGGTAGAGTAGTTGAACTATAAGGTGTTAAATTTAAATATCGCTATATTGTATATTTGAAATATTTGCATTTTCAAAGTATGCGAAGTTATGTTATAGTAAATTTAAAATGTATTAAATTGAAGCGATGAGAATTTCTATATTTGAAATATTTGCAATTTGAAGCTGGAATAATTGAAATATTGCAAAGACGCAAGGTTTCAAATATAAAAGGTGTAAAATTTAAGTTCTGCGATACTGTATTCTAGAAATATTTGCAATTTCAAACTTGGCAAATTGAAGTATGCAAAGTTATATTATGGTAAATTTAAAACGTATTGAATTGAAGCGATGAGAATTTGTATACTTGAAATATTTGCAATTTGAAGCTGGAATAATTGAAATATCGCAAAGACACAGGGTTTCAAATATAAAAGTTGTAAAATTTAAATACTGCAATATTGTATTCTAGAAATATTTGCAATATCAAACTTGACAAATTGAAGTATGCAAACTTATATTATAGTAAATTTAAAACATATTGAATTGAAGCGATGAGAATTTCTATACTTGAAATATTTGCAATTTGAAGCTGGAATAATTGAAATATTGCAAAGACGCAAGGTTTCAAATATAAAAGGTGTAAAATTTAAATACTGCAATACTGTATTCTAGAAATATTTGCAATTTCAAACTTGGCAAATTGAAGTATGCAAAGTTATATTATAGTAAATTTAAAACGTATTAAATTGAAGCGATGAGAATTTCTATACTTGAAATATTTGCAATTTGAAGCTGGGATAATTGAAATATTGCAAAGACGCAGGGTATCAAATATAAAAGGTGTTAAATTTAAATACTGCACTACAGTATACTAGAAATATTTGCAATTTCAAACTTGACGAATTGAAGTATGCAAAGTTATATTACAGTAAATTTTAAACGTATTAATTTGAAGCGATGAGAATTTCTATACTTGAAATATTTGCAATTTGAAGCTGGAATAATTGAAATATCGCAAAGACGCAGGGTTTCAAATATAAAAGGTGTTAAATTTAAATACTGCAATACTGTATTCTAGAAATATTTGCAATTTCAAACTTGGCAAATTGAAGTATGCAAACTTATATTATAGTAAATTTAAAACGTATTGAATTGAAGCGATGAGAATTTTTATACTTGAAATATTTGCAATTTGAAGCTGGAATAATTGAAATATTGCAAAGACGCAGGGTTTCAAATATAAAAGTGGTAAATTTAAATACTGCATTACTGTATTCTAGAAATTTTTGCAATTTCAAACTTGACAAATTGAAGTATGCAAACTTATATTATAGTAAAATTAAAATATATTAAATTGAAGCGATGAGAATTTCTATTCTTGAAATATTTGCAATTTGAAGCTGGAATAATTTAAATATTGCAAAGACGCAGGGTTTCAAATATAAAAGGTGTTAAATTTAAATACTGCAATACTGTATACTAGAAATATTTGCAATTTCAAACTTGACAAATTGAAGTATGCAAACTTATATTATAGTAAATTTAAAACGTATTAAATTGAAGCGATGAGAATTTCTATACTTGAAATATTTGCAATTTGAAGCTGGAATAATTGAAATATTGCAAAGACGCAAGGTTTCAAATATAAAAGGTGTCAAATTTAAATACTGCAATATTGTATACTAGAAATAATTGCAATTTCAAACTTGGCAAATTGAAGTATGCGAAGTTATATTATAGTAAAATTAAAACGTATTAAATTGAAGCGATGAGAATTTCTCTACTTCAAATATTTGCAATTTGAAGCTGGAATAATTTAAATATTGCAAAGACGCAAGGTTTCAAATATAAAAGGTGTTAAATTTAAATACTGCAATACTGTATACTAGAAATATTTGCAATTTCAAACTTGGCAAATTGAAGTATGCAAAGTTATATTATAGTAAATTTAAAATGTATTGAATTGAAGCGATGAGAATTTCTATACTTGAAATATTTGCAATTTGAAGCTGGAATAATTGAAATATTGCAAAGACGCAGGGTTTCAAATATAAAAGATGTCAAATTTAAATACTGCAATACTGTATTCTAGAAATATTTGCAATTTCAAACTTAGCAAATTGAAGTATGCAAAGTTATATTATAGTAAATTTAAAACGTATTGAATTGAAGCGATGAGAATTTCTATACTTGAAATATTTGCAATTTGAAGCTGGAATAATTAAAATATTGCAAAGACGCAAGGTTTCAAATATAAAAGATGTAAAATTTAAATACTGTAATACTGTATTCTAGAAATATTTGCAATTTCAAACTTGACAAATTGAAGTATGCAAAGTTATATTATAGTAAATTTAAAATGTATTAAATTGAAGCGATGAGAATTTCTATACTTGAAATATTTGCAATTTGAAACTGGAATAAGTGAAATATTGCAAAGACGCAAAGTTTCAAATATAAAAGTGTAAAATTTAAATACTGCAATACTGTATTCTAGAAATATTTGCAATTTCAAACTTAACAAATTGAAGTATGCAAAGTTGTATTATAGTAAATTTAAAACGTATTGAATTGAAGCAATGAGAATTTCTATACTTGAAATATTTGCAATTTGAAGCTGGAGTAATTTAAATATCGCAAAGACGCAGGGTTTCAAATATAAAAGGTGTAAAATTTAAATACTGTAATACTGTATTCTAGAAATATTTGCAATTTCAAACTTGACAAATTGAAATATGCGAACTTCTATTATAATAAATTTAAAACGTGTTAAATTAAAGCGATGAGAATTTCTATATTTGAAATATTTGCAATTTGAAGCTGGAATAATTGAAATATTGGAAACGCGCAAGATTTCAAATATAAATCATGTCAAAGTGAAACGCTGCAAATTTGTAGATTTTAAATACTGCACATTTTGACCTTCGAAAATTATATTACTGCAAAGTCGCAAAATTTGAAATGTAAAATATGTTAAATTGCAAACGTCATGAAATTGTATAATGAAAATACCACAAATTTCGAATACTTTCAATTTGAAGTCTATTCGCAAGATTATAAATAAGAAATAAATTAAATTTCAACATTCCAAATTTGATAAGTTACCATCACATATTTTCGAATCATAGTGATATATAATTTATATATAAATATATGTTGTAATGTTTTTATTTAATATATTCGACGGTAGGAATTTTAAATGACCCATCTTCAAGTTGCAAATATTCTAATATTTTTAACATTGCAAGTATACAATGTTGCAGGATTTCAATTTAATACCTTTTACATCTAAAATCTTGCATCTTTCTATTTCGTCTTTCATTCAACTATTATAGCTTCAGATTGCAAATATTTCAAGTGTACAAATTAACATCACATCATTTAAACATGTTTTAAATTTGTTATAATACAAGTTTGCATATTTCAATTTGCCAAGTTTCAAATTGCAAATATTTCTAGAATATAGTATTGCAGTATTTAAATTTGACAACTTATACATTTGGATTCTTGCGATTTTGCAATATTTCAACAATTCTAGCTTCAAATTGCAAATATTTCGAGTATAGAAATTCGCATCGCTTCAATTTAATACATTTTAAATTTACTATCTTTGCTAACCTTTAATTTTCTTGAAACAAGAGAAAATGATTTACACCACTTTCAAAATAAACGCCTCAATTGTTGTCGTTGACTATAAACCATCATCGCTACTGTATACTCTTTTGGAAAATGTACTACACGCACCCTAAACTCCAAAAATATCATCAGGTGTGTTAAGAAAATAATGTGTTTTTAATAGAGATATGCAGATATTTGTAGTTGACTGAAAACCATCATTGCTACTGTATACTACTTTACAAAACGTAACCTTTTTCCTTCAAGTCAAGATATCGTACGCATACCCAGAATTTTAAGGCACTTTCGCAGCATTTTATGTATTAACATTGACAGCGCTGGATCAAATTTTGTCAATTCTCGTATTTACTCTACGCAATAATGTTCCTCTCTCTTTATGGCTCAACGACAACAATTCCTTGCAACACCGCATTAACCAATAATCAAATTTTGCATATCATGTGCAAAAGTATCAGCGTATAATGTTATAACGTTCTCTCCTGCTATAATGTTATAATTTTCTCTCTCGCTATAATGTTATAATGTTCTCTCCTATTATAACGCCATAATGTTATAACTTACTATGACGTTATAATGTTATAACCTGCTATAGCGTCATAATGTTATAATCTACTACAGCATTATAATGTTATAACCTACTATGACGTTATAATGTTATAACCTGCTATAATGTTATAACATTCTCTCTTGCTATACTGTTATAATGTTCTCTCTCGCTATAATGTTATAATGTTCTCTCCTTTTATAACGTCATAATGTTATAACTTACTATGACGTTATAATGTTATAACCTGCTATAGCGTCATAATGTTATAATCTACTACAGCGTTATAATGTTATAACCTACTATGACGTTTAATGTTATAACCTGCTGTAATGTTATAACTCTCTCTTGCTATAATGTTATAATGTTCTCTCTCGCTATAATGTTATAATGTTCTCTCCTATTATAACGTCATAATGTTATAACTTACTATGACGTTATAATGTTATAACCTGCTATAGCGTCATAATGTTATAATCGACTACAGCGTTATAATGTTATAACCTACTATGACGTTATAATGTTATAACCTGCTATAATGTTATAACATTCTCTCTTGCTATAATGTTATAATGTTCTCTCTCGCTATAATGTTATAATGTTCTCTCCTATTATAACGTCATAATGTTATAACTTACTATGACGTTATAATGTTATAACCTGCTATAGCGTCATAATGTTATAATCTACTACAGCGTTATAATGTTATAACCTACTATGACGTCATAATGTTATAACCTGCTGTAATGTTATAACATTCTCTCTTGCTATAATGTTATAATGTTCTCCCTCGCTATAATGTTATAATGTTCTCTCCTATTATAACGTCATAATGTTATAACTTACTATGACGTTATAATGTTATAACCTGCTATAGCGTCATAATGTTATAATCTACTACAGCGTTATAATGTTATAACCTACTATGACGTTATAATGTTATAACCTGCTATAATGTTATAACATTCTCTCTTGCTATAATGTTATAATGTTCTCTCTCGTTATAATGTTATAATGTTCTCTCCTATTATAACGTCATAATGTTATAACTTACTATGACGTTATAATGTTATAACCTGCTATAGCGTCATAATGTTATAATCTACTACAGCGTTATAATGTTATAACCTACTATGACGTTATAATGTTATAACCTGCTATAATGTTATAACATTCTCTCTTGCTATAATGTTATAATGTTCTCTCTCGCTATAATGTTATAATGTTCTCTCCTATTATAACGTCATAATGTTGTAACTTACTATGACGTTATAATGTTATAACCTGCTATAGTGTCATAATGTTATAATCTACTACAGCGTTATAATGTTATAACCTACTATGACGTTATAATGTTATAACCTGCTATAATGTTATAACATTCTCTCTTGCTATAATGTTATAATGTTCTCTCTCGCTATAATGTTATAATGTTCTCTCCTATTATAACGTCATAATGTTATAACTTACTATGACGTTATAATGTTATAACCTGCTATAGCGTCATAATGTTATAATCTACTACAGCGTTATAATGTTATAACCTACTATGACGTTATAATGTTATAACCTGCTATAATGTTATAACATTCTCTCTTGCTATAATGTTATAATGTTCTCTCTCGCTATAATGTTATAATGTTCTCTCCTATTATAACGTCATAATGTTATAACTTACTATGACGTTATAATGTTATAACCTGCTATAGCGTCATAATGTTATAATCTACTACAGCGTTATAATGTTATAACCTACTATGATGTTATAATGTTATGACCTGCTATAATGTTATAACATTCTCTCTTGCTATAATGTTATAATGTTCTCTCTCGCTATAATGTTATAATGTTCTCTCCTATTATAACGTCATAATGTTGTAACTTACTATGACGTTATAATGTTATAACCTGCTATAGCGTCGTAATGTTATAATCTACTACAGCGTTATAATGTTATAACCTACTATGACGTTATAATGTTATAACCTGCTATAATGTTATAACATTCTCTCTTGCTATAATGTTATAATGTTCTCTCTCTCTATAATGTTATAATGTTCTCTATAGCTATTATAACGCCATAATGTTATAACTTACTATGACGTTATAATGTTATAACCTGCTATAGCGTCATAATGTTATAATCTACTACAGCGTTATAATGTTATAACCTACTATGACGTTATAATGTTATAACCTGCTATAATGTTATAACATTCTCTCTTGCTATAATGTTATAATGTTCTCTCTCGCTATAATATTATAATGTTCTCTTCTATTATAACGTCATAATGCTATAACTTACTATGACGTTATAATGTTATAACCTGCTATAGCGTCATAATGTTGTAAACTACTATAGCGTTATAATGTTATAATCTACTACAGTGTTATAATGTTATAACCTACTATAATGTTATAATGTTATACTCTGCTATAATGTTATAATGTTCTCTCTCGCTATAATGTTATAATGTTCTCTACTGTTATAATGTCATAATGTTATAATCTACTGTGACGTTATAATGTTATAACTCACTATAATGTCATAATGTTATATCCTACTATAATGTTATATCCTACTATAATGTCATAATGTTATAACCTGCTATAATGCTATAATGTTCTCTCTCTCTCTGTAATGTTATAATGTTCTCTCCTGTTATAACGTCATAATGTTGTAAACTACTATAGCGTTATAATGTTATAATCTACTACAGTGTTATAATGTTATAACCTACTATAATGTTATAATGTTATAACCTGCTATAGCGTCATAATGTTATAATCTGCTACAGCGTTATAATGTTATAACCTACTATGACGTTATAATGTTATAACCTGCTATAATGTTATAACATTCTCTCTTGCTATAATGTTATAATATTCTCTCTCACTATAATGTTATAATGTTCTCTCCTATTATAACGTCATAATATTTTATAACTTACTATGACGTTATAATGTTATAACCTGCTATAGCGTCATAATGTTATAATCTACTACAGCGTTATAATGTTATAACCTACTATGACGTTATAATGTTATAACCTGCTATAATGTTATAACATTCTCTCTTGCTATAATGTTATAATGTTCTCTCTCGCTATAATGTTATAATGTTCTCTCCTATTATAACGTCATAATGTTATAACTTACTATGACGTTATAATGTTATAACCTGCTATAGAGTCATAATGTTATAATCTACTACAGCGTTATAATGTTATAACCTGCTATAGAGTCATAATGTTATAACTTGCTATAATGTTATAACGTTCTCTCGCTATAATGTTATAATGCTCTCTCGCTATAATGTTATAATGTTCTCTCCTATTACAATGTCATAATGTTATAATGTTCTCTCACTATAATGTCATAATGTTATATCCTACTATAATGTCATAATGTTATAACCTGCTATAATGCTATAATGTTCTCTCTCTATAATGTTATAATGTTCTCTCCTGTTATAACGTCATAATGTTATAACCTACTACAGCGTTACAATGTTATAACCTAGTGTGACGTTATAATGTTATAACCTACTATGACGTTATAATGTTATAACCTGCTATAATGTTATAACATTCTCTCTTGCTATAATGTTATAATGTTCTCTCTCGCTATAATGTTATAATGTTCTCTCCTATACTTTACTATAACGTCATAATGTTATAACTTACTATGACGTTATAATGTTATAACCTGCTATAGCGTCATAATGTTATAATCTACTACAGCGTTATAATGTTGCAACCTACTATGACGTTATAATGTTATAACCTGCTATAATGTTATAACATTCTCTCTTGCTATAATGTTATAATGTTCTCTCCTATTATAACGTCATAATGTTATAACTTACTATGACGTTATAATGTTATAACCTGCTATAGCGTCATAATGTTATAATCTACTACAGCGTTATAATGTTATAACCTACTATGACGTTATAATGTTATAACCTGCTATAATGTTATAATTCTCTCTCCTATAATGTTATAATGTTCTCTCTCGCTATAATGTTATAATGTTCTCCCCTATTATAACATCATAATGTTATAACTTACTATGACGTTATAATGTTATAACCTGCTATAGTGTCATAATGTTATAATCTGCTACAGCGTTATAATGTTATAACCTACTACGACGTTATAATGTTATAACCTGCTATAATGTTATAACATTCTCTCTTGCTATAATGTTATAATGTTCTCCCTCGCTATAATGTTATAATGTTCTCTCCTATTATAACGTCATAATGTTATAACTTACTATGACGTTATAATGTTATAACCTGCTATAGCGTCATAATCTTATAATCTACTACAGCGTTATAATGTTATAACCTACTATGACGTTATAATGTTATAACCTGCTATAATGTTATAATGTTCTCTCTTGCTTTAATGTTATAATGTTCTCTCCTGTTATAACATCGTAATGTTATAACCTACTATGACATTATAATGTTATAATCTGCTACAGCATCATAATTTTATAATCTTACAGCTTATAATGTTATAACCTACTCTCTAACTTGCTATAATGTTATAACGTTCTCTCGCTACAATGTTATAATGTTCTCTCTCGTCATAATGCTATAACCTACTATAACGTCATAATGTTATAATTTACTATGACGTTATAATGTTCTCTGTTGCTATAATATTATAATCTTGTCTCCTATTATAACGTCATAATGTTACAATGTACTACAACGTTATAATGTTATAACCTACTATGACGTTATAATGGTCTGTCCTGCTATAATGTTATAACATTCTCTCCCGCTATAATGTTATAATGTTCTCTCTCGCTATAATGTTATAATGTTCTCTCCTATTATAACGTCATAATGTTATAACTTACGATGACGTTATAATGTTATAACCTGCTATAGCATCATAATGTTATAACCTACTACAGCGTTACAATGTTATAACCTAGTGTGACGTTATAATGTTATAACCTGCTAAAATGTTATAATTCTCTCTTGCTATAATGTTATAATGTTCTCTCTCGCTATATTGTTATAATGTTCTCTCCTATTATAACGTCATAATGTTACAATGTACTACAACGTTATAATGTTATAACCTACTATGATGTTATAATGCTGTCATAATGTTATAATCTCTACTACAATGTTATAATGTTATAACCTACTATGACGTTATAACGTTATAACCTGCTATAATGTTATAACATTCTCTCTTGCTATAATGTTATAATGTTCTCTCTCGCTATAATGTTATAATGTTCTCTCCTATTATAACGTCATAATGTTATAACTTACTATGACATTATAATGTTATAACCTGCTATAGCGTCATAATGTTATAATCTACTACAGCGTTATAATGTTATATCCTACTATGACGTCATAATATTATAACCTGCTATAATGTTATAACATTCTCTCTTGCTATAATGTTATAATGGTCTCTCTCACTATAATGTTATAATGTTCTCTCCTTTTATAACGTCATAACGTTATAACTTACTATGACGTTATAATGTTATAACCTGTTATAGCGTCATAATGTTATAATCTACTACAGCGTTATAATGTTATAACCTACTATGACGTTATAATGTTATAACCTGCTAAATGTTATAACATTCTCTCTTGCTATAATGTTATAATGTTCTCTCTCGTTATAATGTTATAATGTTCTCTCCTATTATAACGTCATAATGCTATAACTTACTATGACGTTATAATGTTATAACCTGCTATAGCGTCATAATGTTATAATCTACTACAGCGTTATAATGTTATAACCTACTATGACGTTATAATGTTACAACCTGCTATAATGTTATAACATTCTCTCTTGCTATAATGTTATAATGCTCTCTCTCGCTATAATGTTATAATGTTCTCTCCTATTATAACGTCATAATGCTATAACTTTCTATGACATTAGAATGTTATAACCTGCTATAGCGTCATAATGCTATAACCTACTATAACGTCATAATGTTATAATTTACTATAACGTTATAATGTTATAACCTGCTATAATGTTATAATGTTCTCTCCTGCTATAATGTTATAATGTTATAACCTGCTATAATGTTATAATGTTCTCTCCTGCTATAACATTATAATCTTATAACCTACTATGACGTTATAATGTTATGACCTGCTATAACGTTACAATGTTCTCCCCTGCTATACATTATAATCTTACAACCTACTATCCCCTCATAATCTTGCAACCTCCCACAACATTATAAAACTCTCATTTCTTTCTCCACAGAATATTATGGATGGTACCAATCTACGCAGTGAACGCCGTAAGTATTACTCTCCACATTTTATATTTTCCTACGATCCAAATATCTTATTATAAGACTCCCTTTCTTTAACGCAGTGGCTGGGACTCGTCTACCCAGAAGGCAGCATCTACGTGGACAGTCTGCGAGAATGCTACGAAGCGTACGTGATCTACAACTTCATGATGTATCTGCTGGCCTACCTGAACGCAGATCATCAGTTGGAGCATCGCCTCGAATTAGCACCGCAGGTTCACCACATGTTCCCGCTGTGCTGTCTGCCAGACTGGGAGATGGGGCGTGAGTTTGTGCACATGTGCAAGCATGGGATACTGCAGTACACCGCTGTCAGGCCAATCTCAACGATGGTCTCCTTGTAAGACTGCGAATCTTATATCTGCGAAACTATATTTTGCGCACACTATGTTAAATATATTGCTAACACATATGTTAAAAGTTTGAGATATTTAGCAACATTTTAAATAGGTACTAAATTTTTTTGTGGAAAAGTATTGACGTATGTTTGAGATGTGAATCACTTGTCGGAGGTTTATAAAAGAAAAGTGCTTTTTGTTTTTACAGTATATGCGAATTGAATGGCGTCTATGGCGAAGGAGAGTTTCGTGCTGACGTTGCCTTCCCCTACATGATAGCTTTGAACAATCTCTCGCAGTTCGTCGCCATGTACTGTCTGGTGCTATTTTACCGTGCCAATGCTGAAGCTCTCAAACCCATGAAGCCCATCGGCAAATTCCTCTGCATAAAGGCCGTCGTATTCTTCTCCTTTTTGTAAGTACGAAATATTTATAGTTCCTCACGTTTTATTAAGGGAAAATGCGGGTGGTATAGTATAACATTATATTGTATAAGGAACAGTGTGTCAGAAATTTACACATTATTACAGAAAAGGGCACATAGTATTAATGTTTGTTGTTTTTTTTTTTTATTAATATTTATATATTATTAATATATATATATATATATATATTAATACGACACCTGCACTTTTTATATTTCTTTGTAAATGAAATGCAAATGGTATCTTTTGAAATTATTTAGACGTACAAATTTTGTGGGTAGGTTTTATATATATATATATATATATATATATATATAAAACGTAAAATATAAAATGTAAATTGTGAAATGAAAAAATAAAATATAAATGTAAATAATATAATAAAATATAAAAAATATGTATATAATAATTCAGTAACTTGTAACAGTAGTAATAACTCACACTAACTTTATTTGCACTTTTGTTTTTAGCCAAGGCGTGATAATCGCCCTCTTAGTATACTTCAACATAATATCAAGTATATTCAACACGGACAACGCTGACGCTGTGAGAAACATATCCTCAAAGCTGCAGGATTTCCTAATTTGCATTGAAATGTTCTTGGCAGCTGTCGCACACCACTACAGTTTCTCTTATAAACCATTTGTCAATTTGGCGCATACGCAAGCCTGGTGGGACGCTTTCAGGTGAGACTATGCATGATTTTTAAAGTAAAAATATATTAACTTGTATACATTCAAAACTGTTCCTTTTCATTGTTTTTGAGACTTAAAGATTTTTCAGTTTTATTTGCTGCCATTAGACATTCATGTTTTTCTTCTGTATTTTCTTCGCCAAGTCTGCATTTGGATTTGTTTTTGCTTTGGACGTTTTTATTTGCTATCGTAGAGCAGATTTCTTTGGTTATAATCTTATTACGTCTTTATATAGCAAATTTATGTATCTATCAATTGTATATTGACTTGTATACAATAAAATGCATTGATATATTGTGTATGTGTCAATTATGCATTGACACGTATACAATAAAATGCATTGCAATATTAGGTATGCATCAATTGCAAATTGACTCGTATACAATATGCCTTATACAAAATGCATTGCAAATTGTACATTGACTCATATACAGTACGGTGTATTGATATATTGTGTATGCATCAATTATTAATTAACTTGTATACAATAAAATGCGTTGCAAATTAGTGTATGCATCAATTGTACATTGACACGTAGACAATAAAGTACACTGCCAATTTGTGTATGCGTCAATTGTACATTAACTCATATACTATGAAGTGCATTGGATTTTTCTGTATGCGTTAATTGTACATTGACAAGTACACAACATAATGTATTGTAATATTGTGTATATGTCAATTGTATGTTGACTTGTATACAATAAAGTGGGTCCAAATATTGTATATGCGTCAGTTATACATTGACTCGTATACGATAAAATGCATTGCAATACTGTGTACACGTCACTTATACATTGACTCGTATCCAATAAAATGCATAGAAATATTATGTATGCATCAATTGTACATTACCTCATATACAATAAAATGCATTGATATATTGTGTACATATCAATTGTACATTAACTCGTATATAAGAAAACACGTTGCAAATGTTTATATGTGTCAATTGTATATTTTTTCATATACAACGCAATGTATTGCAAATTTGTGTATGCTTTAATTGTACATTGACTTGTATACTATCAAGTCCATTGGATTTTTGTGTATGCGTGAATTGTACATTGACTCATATACAATAAAGTGCCTTGAAATATTGTGTATTCATCAATTATAAATTGACTCATATACAATAAAGTGCATTGAAATGTTGTGTAAACGTCAATTATACATTGACTTATATACAGTAAAGTGCATTACAAATTTGTATATATGTCAATTGTACATTGACTTGTATACAATAAAATACATTCAAAAATTATGTGTGCATCAATTAGACATTGCCTCATATATAACAAAGTGCATTGCAAACTTGTATATGCGTCAATTATACATTCACTCGTATATCATAAAATGCATTGCAAATTATTGCAAATTTGTGTATGTGTCAATTGTAAATTGACTCACGTACTATCAAGTGAATTGGATTTTTGTGTATGCCTCAATTATACATTAACTCATATACAATAAAGTGCATTGAAATATTGCTTATGTGTCAATTGTACATTGACTTGAACAGAAGAAAGTACATTGCAAATTTTTGTATATTTCAATTGTAAATTGACTCACATACTATCAAGTGAATTGGATTTTTGTGTATGCGTCAATTGAACATTGACTCATATACAATAAAATCTATTCCAAATTTATGTATATGTCAATTGTAAATTGACTCGTATACAATAAAGGGCATTGAAATATTGTGTATACATCAATTATACATTGACTCGTATACAATAAAATTAATTGCAAATTTGTGTATGTGTCAATTGTACATTGCCCCATATACAATAAAATGCAGTGCATTTTATCGTATAAAATAAAGTACACTGCACTTTGTGTATGCGTCAATTATACTTTGACTCGTATACAATAAAGTACATTGAAATATTGTGAATGTGTCAATTTTACATTGACTCGTATACAATAAGGTGTATTGCAAATTTGTGTATGTGTCAATTGTAGATTGACTTGAACAAAATAACGTGGATTGAAATATTGTATATACGTCAATTGTACATTGACTCATATACTGTCAAGTGCATTGGATTTCTGTGTATGCATCAATTGTACATTGAATGTGTCAATTGTAAATAGACTCATATATTACAAAGTACATTGCAAATTAGATTGCATATCAACTGTACATTGACTCGTATCCAATAAAATGCATTCCAAATGAATGCATACATCAATCATACATTGCCTCATACATTTCTACATTCATATTCATATAAACCCTCCAAACTAACAAATCCCCGCTTCCAGAGCAATGTGGGACGTGTCCGACGTGCATAACGACATAAAGGAGCACCTGGGGGTCGTCGGCTCCTCCCTAAGCCGTCGGATCCGTGGCCGCAGTTCGTATCAGCAGGCCTGGGGCAGTGCGAACGAGCGGACTTCGCTCCTGCCGAACGAGCCGCCGGCCCCGCCCATGCAAACGTCCCGCAGTTTGCCGGCCTGCTCCTTCTCAGGATACAACGCAACCGAGCCAGACAAGCTGACAGACGCCGGTCTCCACGAGCAGGATAACGCGCAGGATAACATCGCTGTTAACACGTAACGAGCGTGCAGCTTTTTTTTTACGTTTGCGCGCCTGGCGAAAGGGATATGTGATATGTTTGGGGGGTGTGGGTCATGTGCTGCGATTACTAAGCATGGGTGGGGTGTGTGGGTCATACGTTTGGGGAATGAGAGCGGAGTGAATGGGATGTGTGGATTTTTGCTTATGCGTATGTGTGATGTTTCAATTATGGAAGACGCTGCGTAATTCATATGTGGAATTTAATGATGCGAAGATCATATCGTACGTATGTTAAATGTATCTGGTATATGAACGCGCAATGTTTGAATTATGGAAGACACTGCGTAACTTATTTGTAGATACAGATGTGTGGAATTTAATGATGCAAGGATCGTATGGTATATGTTAGATGCATCTGGTATATGTACGGGTGATTTTTGTATTGTGGGAGACACTGCGTAACTGCGTATAGATACACGGGTTTGGAATTTAATGATACAAGGATCGTATGGTACGCATTTCAGATTTTTTGTTATGCGTATGTGTGAGGTTTCAATTATGGAAGACGCTGCGTAATTCATACATAGATACAGACATGTGGAATTTAATGATGGAGGATCATGGTACGTATGTTAGATGCATCTGGTATATGAATGCGCAATGTTTAAATTATTGAAGACGCTGCATAAGTCATACATAGATACGCGCGTGTGGTATGTAATGATGTTTCAATTATGGAAGACACTGCATAATTCATACATAGATACAGACATGTGGAATTTAATGATGCGAGGATCATGGTACGTATGTTAGATGCGTCTGGTATATGAACGCGCAATGTTTGAATTGTTGAAGACACCGCGTAAGTCATACATATATATGCACGTGTGGTATGTAATGATGCAAAGATCATATCGTACGCATTTCAGATTTTTTGCTATGCGTATATGTGATGTTTCAATTATGGAAGACACTGCGTAATTCATACATAGATACAGACATGTGGAATTTAATGATGCGAGGATCATGGTACGTATGTTAGATGCGTCTGGTATATGAACGCGCAATGTTTGAATTGTTGAAGACACCGCGTAAGTCATACATATATACGCACGTGTGGTATGTAATGATGCAAACATCATATCGTACGCATTTCAGATTTTTTGTTATACGTATATGTAAAGTTTCAATTATGGAAGACACTGCGTAATTCATATCTAGATACAGAAATGTGAAATTTAATGATGGAAGGATCGTATGGTACATATGTTAGATGCGTCTGGTATATGAATGCGCAATGTTTGAATTATTGAAGACGCTGCGTAAGTCATACATAGATACGCACGTGTGGTATATAATGATGCAAAGATCATATCGTATGCATGTCAGAAATTTCCTCATGCGTTCGCGTGATGTTTGAATTGTGAAAGACGCTGCGTAACTTATTTGTAGATACACGTGTGGTATGTAATCGTCCAAGGATCGTATGGTACATATGGTAGATGCATTTGATATATGTACGGGTGATTTTTGTATTGTGGGAGACACTGCGTAACTGCGTATAGATACACGCGTGTGGGATTTAATGATGCAAGGATCGTATGGTACGCATTTCAGATTTTTTGTTATGCATATATGTGAGGTTTCAATTATGGAAGACACTGAGTAATTCATATGTGGAATTTAATGATGCGAGGATCATATGGTACGCATTTCAGATTTTTTGTTATGTTCGAATTATGGAAGACACTGTGTAACTTATGTATAGACACATGTGTGGGTTGTAATAACGGAATGATTGTATGGTACATATGTTCGATGCTTTTGGTATGTGTATGCGTGATGTTTGAAATATAGGAGACACTGCGTAAGTTGCGTATAGATACACATGTATGGAATTTAATGATGCAAGAAGCATTCGTGTGTACATATGCTAGATGTATCTGGTATGTGTATGCGTAATATTTGAATTATGGAAGACTCTGCGTTACTTGCGTATAGATACATGTGTGGCGTTTAATGATGCAAGGATCATATATGCGTGTAAATATACCAGATGTTTTTAGTATGCGTACGTGTGATGTTTGAATTATGGAAGACACTGCGTAACTTACATATGGATACACACGTGTGGTATGTAATGATGCAAGGATCATACAGTACACATTTCAGATTTTTCCTTACGTGTATGCATGATGTTTGAATTATGGGAGCCACTGCATAACATCATATAGATACACACACATGGCGTGTCATAATACATATGTGTTGCGTCAAGGTACATGTGTGTTTCTACAGATACTAGATGCTTCTGGTATGTGTATGCGTGATGTTTGTATTATGGGAGTCACTGCGTAACTTGCATATAGATAAACGTGTGTGGGATTTAACAATGCAAGGTACATATGTGCGTACATATACTAGATGCCTCTGGTTTGTATTGTAGGAGACACTGGGTAACTTACATAAGATACACATGTGTGGCATTTAACGATGCAAGGATCATACGGTACATATACTAGATGCATCTGGTTTGTGTACATGTGATGTTTGTATGCGTAACATCATATAGACACACACGTGTGGCATGTAATGATTCAAGGATCATATCGTACATATGCTAGATGCATCTGATTATCTACACATGTGATCTTTGATTATGGGAGACTCTGCGTAACATCATATTTAAATACATGCGTGTGGTAAGTAATGATGCAAGGATCAATACACATGCCTTTGGTATGTGTATGCGTGATATTTGAATTATCGAAGACACTGCGTAACTTGCATATAGATACACACATCTGGCATTTAATGATGCAAAGATCATATCGTACACATGTCAGATTTTTCCTCATGTGTATGCGTGATGTTTGTATTATGGAAGACACTACATAACTTACTTGTCGGTATACCTGTGGTAAGTAATGATGCAAGGATCATATCGTACGCATGCCTTTGGTATGTGTATGCGTGATATTTGGGTTATCGAAGACACAACATCATATTTAAATACATACGTGTGGCATGTAATGATGCAAGGATCATATCGTACACATGCCTTTGGTATGTGTATGCGTGATATTTGAATTATCGAAGACACTGCGTAACTTGCGTATAGATGCACACGTGTGGTATGTAATGATGCAAGGATCATATGGGACACATGCTAGATTCATCTGGTATATGAACGCATGATGTTTGTATTATAGAAGACACTACGTAACTTACTTGTTGGTACACATGTGGTGCGTAATGATGCAAGGATCATATCGTACACATGCTAGATGCTTCTGGTATATGAACGCGTAATGTTTGAATTATTGGAGGCACTGCGTAACAGCGTATAGATACACACGTGTGGGATTTAATGATGCAAGGATCATATATCTCTGTAAATATGCCAGATGTTTCTAATATGTGTACGCATGATGCTTGAATTATGGAAGACGCTGCGTAACTTACGTATGGATAGACACATGTATCATGTAATAATGCAAAGATCATATCGTACACATGTCAGATTTTTCCTTATGTGTGCACGTGATGTTTGAATTGAGCGAAACACTGCATAACTTGCGTGTCGATATATGTGTGTACATATACCAGACCCGTCATGTTTGAATTATGGGAGACACTGCGTAACTACACGTATACATACACACGTATGATATGTAACGATGCAAGGTTCATATATGTGTACATATACTAGATGCCTCTGGTCTGTATTATGGGAGACACTGCGCAACTTGTGTATAGATACATACGTGAGGTATTTAATGATGCTGGATGATATCGTACATGCCTTTGGTATGTGTACATGTAATGTTTGAATTATGGGACGTATTGCGTAACTTGCTTGTAGATACACGTGTGGTATGTAATGATGCAACGATCATATCGTACATATGCTAGATGCATCTGGTATGTATATGTGTGATGTTTGTATCATGAAAGACACTTTGTAACTGACATATAGATACACACGTGTGGTATTTAATGACACAAGGATCATGTCGTACACATGCCTTTGGTATGTGTACGCGTGATGTTTGAATTATGCGAGACACTGTGCAACGCATACATAAATTCACACATATGGCATGTATGATACAAATATCATATGGTACATATGATAGATGTTTCTGGTATGTGTATATGTGATGTTTGAACTATGAGAGACACTGTATAAGTTACGTATAAACACATGCGCAGAATGTAATAACAGAAGGATCATATGGTACACATGTTAGATGTTTCTGCTATGTGTACATGTGATGTTTGAATTATAGAAGACCTTGCATAACTTACGCATAGGAACACATGTGTGGAACGCAATAGCACAAAGATCAATTGTGCACACATCAGATTTTTCCTTATGTGTACGCGTAATGTTTGAATTATGGGACACACTGCATAACTCATACATAGAAACACACATATGACATGGAATGATGCAAATATCATATCGTACTCATGTTAGATGCCTCTGGTATATGTACATGTGACATTTGAATAATGAGAGACACTGCGTACTTACATACAAACACACATGTGTAATGTAATGATGGAAGTATCATAAATGTGTTATACACATGCTGGACGTGTCAGCGTATGTACACATAATATATGGATTATTAGAAACACTTGTGCAATTTATATGTACATACATGTGTATCACACGCAGTAATGCAAGAATCATATGCGCTTTGTATATATACCGAACATATCTGGCATATATACACAGAATATTTAGATTATGTCAAACATATGTTCACCTTATATGCAGAAAGACATATTTGACACACAGCGATGCAAGTGTCTTGTATATCGTACACTTGCTAGACATGTCTGGCATGTGTACCCATGCCATCTAAATTACATAAGACATTGACGTAATGTCTAAATTATGTCACATGCAGTCACTGCGTCCATACATCTGTTGAGTACATTAACTGAAACATGTGTGTAACATACGCATAAAATGACACGTCTCAGATAACGAAGCAAGAGTCCCACATCTGTTACATATACATCAAACATGCCTGGTATCTATATGCAATGCGTGAATTATGTCAGACTTTGCGTAACTTACATTTTGGGCACACGTGTGTAGCATTCCGTAAAGTATATATGTTGAACATGTGTGCGCATGATATCTGAATTATGAGACATTCATCGAACATGTGTGCATCTACGTAACATCTGAAACCTGAAACATTACGTATGCTTCTACGTTACGTGTATCATACCTAACAGAAACAAAAATGCAGTACGCAACATCCATATTCGCCACACGTACATTTCATCGTTGCGAAACGTATCACACCTCCGCCATGAATACATAACATGTACCACATGTCAAGCGATGCGTCTGAAACCTGAAATGTTACGTTTGCTTCTACGTTACGTGTATCATACCTAACAGAAACAAAAATGCAGTGCGCAACATCCATATTCGCCACATGTACTTTTCATCGTTGCGAAACGTATCATACCTCCGCCATGAATACGTAACATGTACCACATGTCAAGCGATGCATGTGAAACCTGAAATGTACGTATGCTTCTACGTTACGTGTATCATACCTAACAGAAACAAAAATGCAGTACGCAACATCCATATTTGCCACACGTACATTTCATCGTTGCGGAACGTATCACACCTCCGCCATGAATACGTAACATGTACCACATGTGAATAATGCAAGAAACCTGAAATGTTACGTTTGCTTCTACGTTACGTGTATCATACCTAACAGAAACAAAAATGCAGTGCGCAACATCCATATTCGCCACATGTACTTTTCATCGTTGCGAAACGTATCATACCTCTGCCATGAATACGTAACATGTACCACATGTCAACCGATGCGTCTGAAACCTGAAATGTACGTATGCTTCTACGTTACGTATCATACTTAACAGAAACAAAAATGCAGTACGCAACATCCATATTCGCTACATGTACATTTCATCGTTGCGAAACGTATCATACCTCCGCCATGAATACGTAACATGTACCACATGTCAAGCGATGCGTCTGAAACCTGAAATGCACATATGCTTCTACGTTACGTATCATACCTAACAGAAACAAAAATGCAGTACGCAAACATCCATATTCATCGTTGCGAAACAACGTACCATACCTGCGCCATGATTTTGCATTTGTATGACCCACACCCCCACCAAAGCGTGTCGCACTATACTGAACAGCTCTTTAAAATCGAATACCGTCAGAACTATTTTCTACGAGCAATACCAATTCGCAGGCTTCGAAGTCCAGTCCATCAAAAATTCATATCGAGTATTAGTCCCAGTATTTTTGACCCCTGCGAAGCTGCGCAGTGGTATGTTTGCAGGAACAGGCAATAATTACGATAAGTACCTCAATAAGCAGTTTCGCATCTGGTCAAGGCCCATGATCCTTCGTCAGCTCTTATTCGATTTTGAGGCTCGCCAGCATACTCCTGTGTATATATAGTGCTACGCAATTATATATATGTAAAAGTATGCGGATAACTGACCTTCCTTCTTATTTTAGCGACGCAATTCCGAAATCCTTCCGCGTTTTCGAAGGCCAAAAACTGAAGGGATTAAACGATGTATTACCAAAAAATACAGTAAATTATGTACACAACACACATATACATATATACATACATACATACATACAGACACTTATACGTACCTGTAAATATTGTGACGTTTATACATAGATAATTATAAATATTACGTCGGTCAACTATTTATATATTAAGAACAAAGTGATGTTTTCATTGTAAAAGCTCGAAGGGAAGAGGAGGAAAATGATAAAGAACATTGTCAATTGTATTGTGGACTTTCAGTCTGTGTTGTTTGTTCATTATTTATATTCCTTGATTTTCGATCATTCCTTGTTATATTCCTAGATTTTATAAAAGTTTGGAGTCATATATATAATTTTATAAAAGTTTGGAATTTCTTGGAAGTTGGAATATATATATAATTTTATAAATTATAAATATAATTATAAAAATATGAATTAAAATATAATTTAAAAATATAAATTTATAAATTATGGATATAATTTTATAACAGTTTAAAGTCATATATTTTGGAATCATAGTGTTATATAAAATAATAAATCATAGGTTTTTATAAAAGTTTGGAATTATATATATAATTTTATGAATTAAAAATATAATTTTAAAAATGCAAATTAAAATATAATTTAAAAATATAAATTCAAATAAATTCAATAAAAATTAAAATTTAAAAAAGATTAAATTAAAAAATTAAATTTAATAAAAGTATAATTTAAAAATATGAATTTATAAATTATACATAATTCGGTTCGGAATTATATATATAATTTTACAGATTATAAATATAATTTTAAAAATATAAATTAAAATATAATTTAAAAATATAAATTGAAAATATAATTTTATAAATTATATACATACTTTTATAAAAGATTTAAATCGTATATTTTAGAATCGTAATGTTATATAAAATAATAAATAATAGGTTTTTATAAAAGTTTGGAATTTCTTGGAAGTTTGAATATATATATAATTTTATAAATTATAAATATAATTTTAAAAATATGAATTAAAATATAAGTTAAAAATATACATTAAGAATATAATTTTATAAAAGTTTCGAATCATATACATAATTTTAAAAATATATATATTATAATATGATTTAAATTAAAAATATAAATTAAAAATATGATTTTATAAATTTTATACATAATTTTATTAAAGTTTTGAAATCATATATTTTGGAATCATAGTGTTATACAAAATAATAAACCACAGGTTTTTATAATAGTTTGAAATTATATATATAATTTTACAGATTATAAATACAATTTTAAAAATATAAATTAAAATATAATGCAAAAATATAAATAAAAATTAATTTAATAAAAATTTAAATTTAAAAAAAATTAAATTAAATAAAAGTATAGTTTAAAAATATAAATTTATGAATTATATGTATATAATTTTATAAAAGTTTAAAGTCATATGTTTTGGAATCATAGTATTATATAAAATAATAAATCATAGGTTTTTATAAAAGTTTGGAATTATATATATAATTTTACGAATTATAAATATAATTTTTAAAATATAAATAAAAAAAAATTAAAAAAATTTCAAAGTAAAAAATTAGATTTAATAAAAATATAATTTAAAAATATAAATTGAAAATATAATTTTATAAAAGTTTGAAATCATATATTTGGGAATCATAGTATTATATAAAATAAATCATAGGTTTTTATAAACATTTGGAATTATATATATATATAATTTTACAGATTATAAATATAATTTTAAAAATATGAATTAAAATACAATTTTATAAATTATATATATAATTTTATAAAAATTTGGAATTACATATATAATTTTATGAATTATAAATGTAATTTTAAAAATATAAATTAAAATATAATTTAAAAATATAAATAAAAGTAAATTTAATAAAAATTAAAATTTAAAAACGATTAAATTAAAAAATTAAATTTAATAAAAGTATAATTTAAAAATATAAATTTATAAATTATATATATAATTTTATAAATGTTTGGAATTATATATATCATTCTATGAATTGTAAATATAATTTAAAAAATATGAATTAAAATATAACTTAAAAATATAAATAAAAATAAATTTAATGAATATTAAAATTTAATAAAGATTAAATTAAAATATTAAATTTAATAAAAGTATAATTTAAAAATATAACTTTATAAATTATATCCATAATTTTATAAAAGTTTAAAGTCATATATTTTGGAATCATAGTGTTATATAAAATAATAAATCATAGGTTTTTATACAAGTTTGGAATTATATATATAATTTCATAAGTTACAAATATATTTTTTAAAATATGAATAGAAATAAATTAAAAAATTAAATTTAACAAAAATATAATTTAAAAATATAAATTAAAAATATAATTCTATAAAAGTTTGAAAGCGTATATTTTGGTATCATAGTGTTATATAAAATAATAAATCATAGGTTTTTATAAAAGTTTGGAATCATATATATAATTTTATAAAAGTTACAATCTTGCGATAGAGTTCAGATTGAGTAAGTATTCGAAATTTGCAGTATTTTCATTATATACTTTGATGACGTTGCAATTTAACATATTTTGCATTTCAAAACTTGCGACTTTGCAGTAATTTCATTTTCAAAGCTCAAAATGTGCAGTATTTAAAATCTACAAATTTGGAGCGTTTTACTTCGATATGATTTATATTTGAAATCTTGCGCCTTTGTAATATTTCAATTATTCCAGCTTCAAATTGCAAATATGTCAAGTATAGAAATTCTCATCGCTTCAATTTAATACGTTTTAAATTTACTGTAATATAAATTTGCATACTTCAATTTGCCAAGTTTGAAATTGCAAATATTTCTAGTATACAGCATTACAGTATTAAAATTCAACACCTTTTATATTTGTAACCTTGCGTCTTTACAATATTTCAATTGTTCCAGTTTCGAATTGCAAATATTTCAAGAATAGAAATTCTCATCGCTTCAATTTAATACATTTCAAGTTTACTATAATATAAGTTCGCATACTTCAATTTATCAAGTTTGAAATTGCAAATATTTCTAGAATACAATATTGCAGTATTTAAATTTAACACATTTTATATTTGAAACCTTGCGTCTTTGCAATATTTCAATTATTCCACCTTCAAATTACAAATATTTCAAGTATAGAAATTCTCATCGCTTCAATTTAATACATTTTAAATTTACTGTAATATAAGTTTGCATACTTCAATTTGTCAAGTTTGAAATTGCAAATATTTCTAAAATACAATATTGCAGTATTTAAATTGAATACCTTTTATATTTGAAACCTTTCGTCTTTGCAATATTTCAATTATTCCAGCTTTAAATTGCAAATATTTCAAGTATAGAAATTTTCATCGCTTCAATTTAATACGTTTTAAATTTACTGTAATATAAGTTTGCATACTTCAATTTGCCAAGTTTGAAATTGCAAATATTTCTAGTATACAGTATTGCAGTATTTAAATTTAACACCTTTTATATTTGAAACCTTGCGTCTTTGCAATATTTCAATTATTCCAGCTTCAAATTGCAAATATTTCAAGTATAGAAATTCTCATCGCTTCAATTTAATACGTTTTAAATTTACTATAATATAACTTTGCATACTTCAATTTGCCAAGTTTGAAATTGCAAATATTTCTACTATACAGTATTGCAGTATTTAATTTTAACACCTTTTATATTCGAAACCTTCCGTCTTTGCAATATTTAAATTATTCCAGCTTCAAATTGCAAATATTTCAAGTATAGAAATTCTCATCGCTTCAATTTAATACGTTTTAAATTTACTATAATATAAGTTTGCATACTTCAATTTGCCAAGTTTGAAATTGCAAATATGTCTAGAATACAGTATTGCAGTATTTAAATTTGACACCTTTTATATTTGAAACCTTGCGTCTTTGCAATATTTCAATTATTCCAGCTTCAAATTGCAAATATTTCAAGTATAGAAATTCTCATCGCTTCAATTTAATACGTTTTAAATTTACTACAATATAACTTTGCATACTTCAATTTGCCAAATTTGAAATTGCAAATATTTCTAGAATACAGTATTGCAGTATTTAAATTTAACACATTTTATATTTGAAATCTTGCGTCTTCACAATATTTTAACTATTCCACCTTTAAATTCCAAATACTTCAACCATGCAAATTCACATCGCTTCAACTGAACACGTTTAAATTTTCCACATTTCCAATTGCTATTGAAACTTATTCACTGTTTAAACTTCGCTTATTGAATTCACATCGCTTCAACTGAACACGTTTTAAATTTGCCACATTTTCAATTCCTATTGAACCTTATTCACTGTTTAAACTTCGCTTATTGAATTAACATCGCTTCAACTGCACACGTTTCAAATTTGCCACATTTCCAATTGCTATTGAAACTTATTCACTCTTTAAACTTCGCTTATTGAATTCACATCGCTTCAACTGAACACATTTTAAATTTGCCACATTTCCAAACGGTATTGAAACTTATTCACTCTTTGAACTTCACTTATTGAATTCACTTATTGAAACTTTCCACTGTTTCAATTTTCCAAACTTCTAACCAGAAATATTCCAAATTTTCTAGATATCTAGTCACACAATATTACAACATTTTATTTCAGCACCGCACTTAATTCCAAAAGTCCAAAAGTCCAAGTTTCACCCTTTTCACTTCTTCGCCTTCCCCTGCTGCTTCTTCTTCTTCTTCTTCTCCTCCGGTTTGTAGGGTCCCAACTTACGTCTCACCATAGTTCCACGCCACCAGGCCTGGATTTTGATTGTGCTGCGTAAAATCAATTGTTGATGTTCCTCTTCCAACCTCAACGCCTCTTTTTCAGCCAAATAATTGTCAATGAAGGCTTGCCTCTCCGTAAACTGTCAAAAGTAAAAGGTGGGTGAAGAAAAATATGTGATTATTTAGTTTTGGCGTATTTAGGAAATGCTTGATTTTTTTGTTATGTTATGGTATATGGGAAATGTTTTATGTTTTGTGTTTTGCTTTGTTATTAGGGTAAGGGCAATGGTTAGAATGAATGGTGCATAATGCAAAATTGTAGGAATTGTCTAGGAGACGCATATACTTTACGGATATGTATGTTATTATTTATTAATTGGAATTTAATTTTTAAAAGTTGGAATTTAATTTTAAAAAGTTATTTAATTGGAATTTACTTTTTGTTGCTGTGTTTGATGTAGGAGCAGCGTTGGTTTGTTTTACTAAAAATGTTTGCGTGAATCATTGGATTTTTGAGTTGTCACATAATTTGTATTTTGTTTCTTTTGATATACAGTTCGCATTCTTTTGTTGTACTAAATCATGAGATTAAGTTTCTTTTGATTGAAAACATTTTATATTTGACTTTCCATGTCATTAGTTATTTATTTCTTTTGATATGCTGCTTATGTTAGTTTGTTGTCCTAAATAATAAGATTAAGTTCCTTTTAGTTGGACAAATTTTATTTTTGACTTTCCACGTCATTTATTATTTATTTCTTTCAGTGTTATTAGTAATTTGGTTCTTTTGATACGCTGTTAATGTTATTTGTTGTACTAAATAATAAGATTAAGTTTCTATTGCTTGGAAACATTGTATTTTTGAACTTCCGTATCATCATTTGTTATTTATTTCTTTTGACATGCTGCTAATGTTATTTGTTGCATTAAGAAATGAGATTAAATTTCTTTTGGTTGGAAACATTTTATTTTTGACTTTCCGTATCATTTGTTATTTGTTTCTTTTGATATACTGCTAATATTACTTTATTGCGCTAAATAATAAGATTGAGTTTCTTTTGGTTGAAAACATTTTATTTTTGACTTTCCGTGTCATTAGTTATTTGTTTCTTTTGATATGCTGCTAATGTTACTTTGTTGCACTAAATAATGAGATTAAGTTTCTTTTGGTTGGACAAATTTTATTTTTGACTTTCCGTGTCATTTGTTATTTATTTCTTTTAATATGCTGTAAATATTATTTGTTGCACTAAATAATCAGATTAAGTTTCTTTTGGTTGGACAAATTTTATTTTTAACTTTCCGCATCATTAGTTATTTGTTTCTTTTGATATGCTGTTAATGTTATTTGTTGCACTAAATAATGAGATTAAGTTTCTTTTGGTTGGAAACATTTTATTTTTGACTTTCCGTATCATTTGTTATTTGTTTCTTTTGATATGCTGCTAATGTTACTTTGTTACATTAAATAATAAGATTAAGTTTCTTTTGGTTGGAAACATTTTATTTTTGACCTTCCGTATCATTTATTATTTGTTTCTTTTGATATGCTGCTAATGTTACTTTGTTGTACTAAATATGGAGATTAAGAGTCTTTTGGTTGGAAACATTTTACTTTTGACTTCCCCTGTCATTTTTTATTTGTTTCTTTTAATATGCTGTAAATGTTATTTGTTGCATTAAATAATAAGATTAAGTTTCTTTTGGTTGGACAAATTTTATTTTTGACTTTCCGTATCATTTGTTATTTCTTTCTATTGATACGCTGTTAATGTTATTTGTTGCATTTAATAATGAGATTAAGTTTTTTTTATTGGAAACGTTTTATTTTTGACACTCCGTGTAATTTATTATTTCTTTCTTTTGATATGCTGCTAATGTTACTTTTTTGTACTAAATAATGAGATTCAATTTCTTTTGGTTGGACAAATTTTATTTTTGACCTTCCGTATCATTTGTTATTTGTTTCTTTTGATATGCTGCTGACATTACTTTGTTGCACTAAATAATAAGATTTAGTTTCTTTTGCTTGGAAACATTTTACTTTTAATTTGTTATTTGTTTCTTTTGATATGCAGTTAATGTTTCTTTGTTGCACTATATAATAGGATTAAGTGTCTTCCGATTGGAAACATTTTATTTTTGACTTTCCGTATCATTTGTTATTTGTTTCTTTTGATACGCTGTTAATGTGATTTGTTGCACTAAATAATGAGATTAAGTTTCTTTTGGTTCGACAAATATTATTTTTGACTTTCCGCATCATTAGTTATTTGTTTCTTTTGATATGCCGCTAATGTTACTTTGTTGCATTAAATAATGAGATTAAGTTTCTTTAGGTTGGAAACATTTTATTTTTGACCTTCCCTGTCATTTGTTATTTCTTTCTTTTGATATGCTGTTAATGTTTCTTTATTGCACTAAATAATGAGATTAAGTTTCTTTTGGTTGGACAAATTTTGTTTTTGACTTTCCGTATCATTTGTTATTTCTTTCTTTTGATAAGCTGTTAATGTTATTTGTTGCATTAAATAATGAGATTAAGTTTTTTTTTTATTGGAAACGTTTTATTTTTGACATTCCGTGTCATTTATTATTTCTTTCTTTTGATATGCTGCTAATGTTACTTTTTTTGTACTAAATAATGAGATTAAATTTCTTTTGGTTGGAAACATTTTATTTTTGACTTTCCGTATCATTTGTTATTTGTTTCTTTTGATATGCTGCTAATGTTACTTTGTTACATTAAATAATAAGATTAAGTTTCTTTCGGGAGGAAACATTTTATTTTTGACTTTCCATATCATTTGTTATTTGGTTCTTTTGATATGTTACTAATGTTACTTCATTGTACTAAATAAAAAGATTAAGTTCCATTTGGTGAGTTAAGTTTCTTATTCCACACTTTTACTCCTTTTCTTTTCTTTTGTTTGTCGAGCTTGTCTACTCACCATAATTCTCAATAAAAATGTTATATACTTATTTAAAAAAAACATACTTTTTTTTCTAGTATTACATCAATCCTTCCTATTTCACATTTTTATGTTTTGCCAAATTTGCTTCATGAGTAAAAAATGCTCTGATGACTTCCTTGCATGTTTTTAATATACAAATTTGTGTGTTAGGATAAATGAGATGTCTGACAATTTTACCTCTTCTTTTAATTGTGCCAGAGCACGTTTTCTGCTTTCGATTTCGCTTCGTACTGTATGTATTTCGACTTCGTAGCTTTTACGTTCCTTTTCGCATTTTTCTTCCCATTCAGAGCACTTCTCCTCGACGTCCTGGAAGAGTTAAAATGAATTTAGAACAAATTTTGAATAAAAACAGTGAAAGAAGATGCTGTTAGGAAAAATTTAAGGAGACAAAAAGTTGTTTGAATTCAAAACGGTGAAAGAAGATGTTAGAAAAACTTCGATAATTCAAAAAATTATTTGAATTGAAAAAACTGAAAAAAGATGCCGTCAGAAAATATTCAGAAAGTCAAAAAGTTATTTGAATTGAAAACAGTGAAGGAAGATGCTGTTAGAAAAAATTAAAAAAGTCACAAAGTTATTTGAATTGAAAATAGTGGAGAAAGATGCTGTTAGAAAAAAGTCAAAAATTCAAAAAGTCATTTGGATTAAAGACAGTGAAGGAAAATGTTAGAAAAATGACAAAAAGACAAAAAGTCGTTTGGATTGAGAAATGTGAAGGAAGATGTAGGCTTAGTTTAAAAGTTTAAAAAGGCAAAAAGTCGTTCGAATTGAAAACGGTGAAGGAAGATGTTAGGAAACGTCCAAAATTTATTTGAATCGAGAAAAGTGAAGGAAGATGTTATCAGAGAAACTTTAAAAAATCATTCGAATTGAAAACGGTGAAAGAAAATCTTGTTAGAAAAATTAAAAATTCAAAAAGTCCTTTGGATTGAGAAAAGTGAAGGAAGATGCATTAGAAAAAATGTAAAAAATCATTTGAATTGAAAACGGGAAGGAAGATGCTATTATAAAACAATTCAAAAAGTCAAAAAGTAATTTGAATTGAAAACGGTGGAGGAAGATGTTAGATAAATTTAAAAAGTCAAAAAGTCGTTTGAGTTAAAAACGGTAAAAGTAGATGCGGTAAAAAAAACTGAAAGTCAAAAACTCATTGGAATTGTCCACGGTTTTGATAGGATATAATTTTTTTATGCAACGAAAATCTGAAATCGGAAAAATACATTGTAAAATACAACTTTAATACAAAAAATATATATATATATATATAGTATATATGATAATATACATGTATATAATAATAATAATAATAATAATAATAATAATAATAAAAATACAAAAAGTACAAATTTAAAAAATACAATGAAAAATTGATAATAGGAGAACGATCGAAGAATATTGTATAGTTTCAAACAATAATAAAAATGAACGACAAATATATGGATGATTAAATACTACAAAAATGACATTTATAATTTGAAAATGGATAATAAACATTTGTAACTGAACATAACATTTATAATTATAATTTGTTTATATTAAAAAAAAATATGTAAATATTGAAGACGATTAACAGAAAAATTTGAAAAACTTATTAAATATTATATATTATATATAAATAATTATAAAAATGAAAAAACTTACCGCGATGCGTTGAGTTAAAAATTTCGTCAGCTCCCTCGCAATTCGTTCTTCACATTCTCCGTTAATTTTGCATTCTTTTAGTTTATTCTCGAGTTCGTCAATTTGCAACTGCAAACGCAATTCCTTTTGTTCATTTTTCGATCGCTCCCAGGCGCACATGTATTTTTTTTCCATTTCGGCTGAATGTTCTGCTTCAGTTCTTTGACGCTGCAAAATTGATTAATACGAATTTTTCTATCTTCTCATAATTTTCTCAATCTCGGTAAAAAGAATTTCAAGAAATTTAATTTAATTGGGCTAATTTATTATTCATGTATTTTTCTGATACTTCGTATTTCATGTTTCAGAACATCATTCGTGTTAAAAATTAAATTAAATTAATAAAATTAAATTAAAAATTAGTGATTAAAATTGATTTCCTTAGCTTTGCCTGAACGAATATGCAAAAGTTAAATGCGTCATATACGTTTAGTGTTTATATATTTTCTCAAATTTATATTTAACGGCATACTGGAAAATTAATTTTTTAATATTTATATTTAATATTTTAAATTTTAAATATTGTGCCCGTGTATTTAGTATTTATATTTTTTTGTCATATTTAATCTTTAACAGCACATCGAAAAAATGAATTTTGTCCCATACACATATTATTTGCCCAATGTTTTTCATATTTCGTATTTCACATTCAACAGCACATCGAAAAAATTAATTCTATCCCATACATTTATTACTTACATATTTCTTTTCATATTTTATTTTTAACAGTATATCGACAAAATTAATTTTGTCCCATGCATTCATTATTTACATTTTTTTTCATATTGCATTTTTAACGGCATATCAACGAAATTAATTTTTCCATGTTTTGATTAAAATTTTTTCATATTTCAATGAATTTTAAACATATCAAAAATTTAATTTTGTTATATACATTTATTATTTATATATATTTGTTTCATATCTAATATTTAACAGCACACCGAAAAAATGACCTTTGTCCCATAGATTTATTACTTATATCTATTCTTTTTATATTTAATTTTTAACAGCTTATCGATAAAATTATTTTTGTCCCATGTATTTATTATTTACATATTTAATTTTTAACAGCATATCGACAAAATTAATTTTGTCCCATGCATTTATTATTTACATATTTCATTGTTAACAGCATATCGACAAAATTAATTTTGTTCCATTCATTCATCATTTATATTTTTTTCCAAATTATAATTTTAACACATATATATAATTTTTAATACACATATATTGGTTTTGTCACACGCATTTATTATTTATATATTTTCTCAAATTTCACATTTAACAGCATTTGTTACGTATTATTTATATTTTTTTAATATTTTATTTTTATCGACAAAGTTAATTTTTCTCACGCATTTGTTATTTATAATTTTTTTTCCAAATTTAATTTTAAACAGCGTAACAACAAAACAATTTTTGTCCCATGCATTTATTACTTAGATGTTTTTTCCATGTTTCATTTTCACACCTTATCAACAAAATTAATTTTTCCCATGTATTTATTATTTATATATTTCATATTTAACAGCATATCGACAAAATTAATTTTGTCCCATGCATTTATTATTTTTTCATATTTTTTTCATATTTCAATGACATATTTTATTGTTCATTTTCATATTTCATGACAAAATTAATTTTTCCTGTCCATTTATTATTTATATATTTCTCTCATATTTCATATTTCATTTTTAACGACATATCGAAAAAATTAATTTTGTCCCATACATTCATTTCTTATATATATTTTTTTCATATTTAATTTTCACATTTTTACAACACAAATTTTTACACAATTCATATTTTTAACAGCATATCGACAAAATTAGTTCTATCACACGCATCCACCATTTACAGCTTTTTTCATAATTTATTTTTAAAAGCGTATCAACAAAATTAATTCTGCCATATTCATTCTGTTATATTCCAATTCAACGCCTCATATTCACCATAAAAATTATAAACAAACTTTACCTTCGCTTCATTCAGCTCTTCCTCCAACTTCTTCTTCTTCTCCTCATTTTCAATTTTCTCTCTTTCGATCATCTTCCGAAGCTCCAGCACATTTTTCTCCACTCTTTCACATTCTGCTCGCAATTTTTCCTCCTCTCGTTTTTCACTCGACATCTTCTCTATTTCCTCCAACAAACTAACGAACGTCCCACACTCGAGAATCTCGCGTTTCAGATTTTCGGTCACTTTCAAAACGTAGAAACTGCTCGGTAAAAGTAAAAAAAAAATTTATTTTGTCGGAGGACGGATTGTAATTAAATTAAATCGTAGACATTTCTTGGTTTTAAATTTTGAGGCGATTTCATGATATATATTCATAGGCAGATTTTAACAGCATATGGAAAAAATAATTTTACCACGTGCATTTATTATATTCATATTTTCTCATATTTCGTATTCAACATGGTAACAAAGCAATGAATTTTTTCACATGTATTCATTATTTATATTTTTTTCATATTTGATTATTAATAGCATAGCGAAAAAATTAATTTTTCCCATGCATTTCCTATTTATATATTTTCTCATATTTCATAATTAACAGCATATCGAAAAAATTAATTTTGTTATGCCAAGCTCTATATTTTTTATATTAAAAAAAAACCTTTTGAAAACAAAATGTTTTCGTAAAAATATTTAATTCCATTGTAAGAACATACGTAATTTTGCTTTCAACAAAAAACTAATTTTGGTTTTTATTTTTAAAGAGAAAGGACCTTTGTCAAAGAAAGTATGTAATAAAAAAATTATATTTTGGTTACCAATCTTTCGATAGCTTCTCGTATGTCGCTCTTTCTTGCAATTTTTTAATTTCCTTCTGCGCAGCTGGACTCAACAAATTCATCTCGTTTTCGTCCCAAAACCTGCAAGAGAATATTCCAATAATTCATTTTACGAAACTTATGTCAACGTTCAGCGATAAATTGATGGATTTTTTGTGGAAATTGAAGGAATTTGAACGAATTTGGTGAAACAAATAATTTATGTAAAATTTAATTTTTTAATTTATTTAAAATTTATTTAAATCACAGAAGCTAATTTAATTACAAAGTTCATTTAAACCACAAAAACTAATTTAATAGAAAATTAATGTGAATTACACAAATTAATTTAAATTTGAAATTCATTGAATTTACACTAATTAATTTCATTGTAAAATTTATTTAAACTACAAGAACTAATTTGATCGCGAAATTCATGTAAATTACACGAATTAATTTTAATGACAAAATTCATATTCACTTACAAATGAATTATATATGTATACAAATAGAAACAAACCCAGTATTGTCAAACAATTCGTCGACGATCGCACTCTCGGAAAATTTCCTCTGACGTCCGATTTCGCAGAGATGCACACGCAATTTATTCTGAAATTCCTCCAAAACTGTCGCGGCCGCCATTTTTTCTGCCGCCGAGAACGCCGCCATTTTGTCAGCCGCCATCTTGTTAGTCGCCATCTTGTTAACCGCCATTTTCTCCGCCGCTATCTTGTCAAGCGTTTTAATATATACCCAAATATTTTAATTTATAATTTTAATTTATATATTATAATATATAAGCACAAAAATAATTAATTTAACCGATTTATGAATCTTCATGCTTTTTTTCTTTTATTGTTTCTCATTTATTTTATATATTATTTTTGTTGAAAAAATAAATATGCATAGCTTTTATATACAAAAAAATATTGATTTCTTGTGTTTATGTTAGAAATTTCTTTCACATTGACCATTTTTATATATCTTCGTGTATTTTTTTACATTTATAACTTTTTATTTTACATTCTTTATTTTACTTTTGTTGGAAAAATATTTTTGCAGCCACACTTTTAATATGACAAAGTTATCGGATCTATTTAAATATTGCACGCTTATAAGAAATGTCTTTACATTTCTTTGGAGAAGACAATATAGTTGATTTAAAGAGTGCAAAAAATGATATTAAAAAAATATCAAAAGTATCAATTCATTTAAGTCATTTAAGAATATTTAATCGAATTTTCAAATTTAGCAAATTTAACCGCTATTCCGGAACAAAAATGTATATAAATAATATTTAAACATGTAAATATGTAATATGCAAATAAAAATGTTATTAATTTCTTAATATTAAATGAATATCTGCTCGACAGTTAAAATAAAAAGGAATATTTTATTTTAAGTATCGTATAAATATCTATTTTATATTCGGAAAAATATAATTTTCCGTAACTAGAAGGAAATATTTGAGAAATACGAACGGAAAAAAAGTTGTTTCGAATGTAAAATTTATTCACTGTCTTCCTACAGTTGCACTACAAGTTTTCGATGAGTTTAGTCAAATTTTCGTCTGATTGCGTATGTTTGATCCATAATGTTGCTGTTGGAGACGAAACAAGTAGGCTGACAAAGAGATTTATAAGAGTTACTTATTTTATATATTTAAAATAATATTTTAAAATATATATATATATATATATATATATATATATATATATATATATAAATAATTTTTATAACAAAAAAAAATATTTAATAATTTGCAAGCTTTATTTTGCGAATTGATAAAATAATTGATAAATTTAAATTATGGCATTGGAAGAAGAAAAAAATAGACGAAGGATATAAATCATCAAGGAAATAAATATCATAAGATATTTATTGGAAAATTTGATAATTGTATTTTTGCGAATGAATAAAATAATTGCTAAATTGAAAATTATAGTATTGGAAGAAGAAAAAAATAGACGAAGGATTTATGATTTTTTACTTAATTGTATGCTAAATTAATTTTGCAAACAACATTCATACAAATAAACAAAATCCAAATGCATGTAATATAAATTATACATATATATCTATACAAATAAATAAGACACGAATGCATGTTAAATCAATTTAATTTATTTACATACACATGAATAAGATAAATGCATGCAATATAAATTGTACATGTATACATACAAGTAAATAAGTTACAAATGCATCTAATGTAAATAATACGTATATATGTACAAATAATTATGACAAAATGCATGAAACATGAATGGTGCATATGTACATAAAATAAATAAGAATTTGTTTAATACAAATGCTACGTATATATGTACGAATAAATACGATACAAATGCATGAAATATAAGTGCTACATATATACAGACAAATAAATGAGACACAAATGTATGTAATATAAGTAATACGTATATACATACAAATAAATAAGATACAAATGGATGTAATATAAATTATACGAATCTACGTACAAATAAATAAGACACAAATGCATGTAAAATAAATGGTACGTATATACACACAAATGAACAAGACACAAATGTATGTAATATGAATGATACATATATACATAGAAATAATTATGACACAAATACATATAATATAAATGATACTGCATATATACATACAAATAACTATGACATAAATGCATGCAATATAAATTATACATATATACATATAAATAAATAAGATGCAAATACATCTAATATAAACTATACCTATGTACGTACAAATATTTATGACATAAATGCATGTAATAAAAATGATACGTAGATTTATACAAATAAATAATATACAAACGCATCCTATATAAATGCTACGTATGTACATACAAATAAATAAGATACAAATGCATATAATATAAATGATATGTATGTACGCACAAATAAATAAGACACCAATTCATTTAATACAAGTGTTATGTTTGCCTATACAAATAAATAAGATACAAATACAGATAATATAAATGCTACGTATATACGTACAAATAAATAAGACACAAATGCATGTAATATAAATGCTCTGTACACACACAAAAATAATTGACATACATCTAATATAAATGCCTTGTACATATATACAAATGCATAATATATATATATATATATACAAATAAATAAGATGTAAATGCATGTAATACAAATGATATGTATACGTATACCCATAAGCAAGGCACAAATTCATGTAACATAAATCATACACGCGTTCATACAAATAAATAAGATACATATGCATATAATATAAATGATACGTAGGTACATTCAAATACGTAAGACATAAAAGCATATAATATAAATGATACGTAGGTACATTCAAATACGTAAGACACAAATGCATCTAATATAAAGCGTAAGTATGTATGTATAAATATTTATGACATAAATGAATGTAATATAAATGATACATATATACATACAAATAAATAACCATTTATCAAAATTAACTGAATGTCCATATAAATGACTTTAAAGCATAAATCATAACTTTGATTTTAATAAATAAGACACATATGCATATAATATAAATGATCTAATATAAAGCATAAGTATGTATGTATAAATATTTATGACATTTATAAATTATATATACAAACAAATAAATAACATTTTTATCATTATATAGATGATTTAAGATGTACTCATAAAAGGTTCAAAAAATTTAACATAAATCTTACGTACATTCATGCAAATAAATAAGATACTTATATACGTTCATATACGTAAACACAAATGCATCTAATATAAAGCATACATATATATGTACAAATATTTTTGGTCTTCATGTTTTAAGTGAAAGATCCATATACGTGAAATATATATACAATCATCTAAAGATGTTTTAAATGAACATATGTACGTACAAATAATTGTGACATAAATGCATGCAATATAAATAATACGTATATAGATACAAATAAATAAGCAATAAATGTGTGTAATATAAATGATACATATCTTGTTATTGATTCTTCTATATAAATTCGTATATAAAATAAGTTGTCGTTATTAAATTAAACATATACACATGATTGTCATTTATTTTAAATTATGTATACATACAAATAATTAAGAAACTGTGATATGAATGATACAAATGTATGTACAAATAATTATGACAAAATGTTGTTTATATAATTTATATACATACAAATTTTGACTAATATAAATGCTACATATATAGATACAAATAATTAAGACACAAATGTATGTAATATGAATGATACAAATGTACGTACAAATAATTGTGACATAAATGCATGTATTATAAATGATACATATATACACACAAATAAATAAGATACAAATACATCTAACATAAATGATATGTATGTATGTACAAATAATTAAGACACAAATGCATTTTTTAAATTTTGACTTAAAACTTAAATACATAATTATACACATATATAAAAATGCATAAGACACAAATACACCTAATATAATCGATACCCACATATAATACACACAACAAACACATGCACAAGCATCGAACAATATCATTGTATGCTTACAAAATTGGGGAATAAATAAATAGACGAATTTTCAAACTATCCGTTGCTTTTATTCGCCACACACTCGTTCAGTGACTCTGCCTATCAATACATGTACAGAGTTCGGTATCAAAATTTCACAAACGACCAAATGTCGCGGTGCAATGCAACTTCTAACGACGACGACAAATAACCGTGAGAAACAATAAACAATAAAAAAAATTTAACGCACTTAATCGCAGGTAAGTTACAATTATTTTATAGAATTCATATGCTACATAATAAATCCATATAATCCATAAACATATTTAATAAATGGAAGTTACTGAGTAAATATAGTACATTAATTATTCTCGCTTACATTTGAAATCGTAATACGAATCGGAAGAAACGGGGGAAACATTATAAAATTAAATAAAAATTATTTAAATGAAAATGATTAAGTAAAATTTAATAAATAGATATAATAAATTGTATCTAATAATTATGTATAAGATATATGTAATGTATTGAATGAATATTTCAATAAAAATTATTAAACAAAAATAATAAAAGATGTAACAACATATAGAGTCATTTAAAAAATTCAAATAAATGGCGGGAAAATATTTTTCTTTAAAAAATGTCAATTTTCGATTAATACGTATTCAAAGATGCAAGCTTACGTCGAAATTATTCCAATACAAACTTAATAAAAAAAAACAATGTGACAACATATATGCTCATTTAAAAAATTCAAATAAATGGCGGGAAAATATTTTTCTTTAAAAAATGTAAATTTTCAACGCTTACATATTCAAAAACTTTCTATAAAAAAAACATAATAAAAAAAGGTAATAATGTCAACAATCTTTTTTTTTTAAATTTGAATAAATGGCGGGAAAATAATATTTAAAAAAATATGTAAGTTTTCAATGCTTACATATTCAAAAATGCACGCTTACATTGAAATCATTCTTAACAAAAATAATAAAAAATGTAACACCACATATGCTCGTCTAAAAAATTCAAATAAATGGCGGGAAAATATTTTTCTTTAAAAAATTAAAATTCTCAACGCTCACATATTTAAAAATGTCAAAACTATTCTTATACAAAATTAATAAAAAAAAATGTAACAACACGTATGCTCATTTAAAAATTCAAATAAATGGCGGGAAAATATTTTTTTTTTTAAATGTAACAACACATATGCTCATTTAACAAATTCAAATAATTAGCGGGAAAATATTTTTCTTTAAAAAATTTAAATTCTCCACGCTCACATATTTAAAAATGTCAAAACTATTCTTATACAAACTTAATAAAAAAAAAGTAACAACACGTATGCTCATTTAAAAAATTCAAATAAATGGCGGGAAAACATTTTTCTTTAAAAAATGTAACACATATGTTCATTTAAAAAATTCAAATAATTGGCGGGAAAATATTTTTCTTTAAAAAATTTAAATTCTCAACGCTCACATATTTAAAAATGTCAAAACTATTCTTATACAAAATTAATAAAAAAAATTTAACAACACGTATGCTCATTTAAAAATTCAAATAAATGGCGGGAAAACATTTTTCTTTAAAAAATGTAACAACACATATGCTCATTTAAAAAATTCAAATAAACGGCGGGAAAATTTTCTTTTTTAAAAATGCAAATTGTCAGCGCTCCCATATTTAAAAACCGACGCTTAAATCGAAATTATTCTCGAATAAACATAATAAAAAATGTAATCTTAAAAACGATTATTAGAAAAAATTCAAATGAATGGCTCGAAATTCTTTTTTCCCCAAAATTAGGCCGATAGTGATCAAAATTGATAATCGGTTTAGAGTTGATGCTTAGAGTTCGGCTTAAATGCTATAATACTCGACGCTAATACTTCACTAACGAACGGGCACTTATGTTTACGTCTTTTCTGCCTGGATGGAATGCCTATAATTAAGCGGAACTGCGTCAGTCCTCGAAATATGGTAAACTATGGTAAACTATGGTGACTTATGGTGATCTATAGTGAACTATGGTAAACTATGGTAAACTATAGTAAACTATCGCACTACGCTATATAGGTCATAACGCAATAATTTCGTAAATTGACGTTCTTCGAACTCTCCTTCGCATTTTACTTAAAAGCAGTAAGAAAGTTTTTTCTTACTTTTCAATGAAACTTTACTTTACTTATTTTTCAATGAAAATGCTGGACTAAAGGTTTTGAATTAAGTGCAAGAAAAATGAAAGACGTTGTCTAACAATATAAAATGAAAATAAATAATTATATATATAAACAATTATCGACATGAACATTAACAAATAAATTTAGTTGTTTATATGAATGTTTTTAATATTTTTTATAGATAATTATATATATTATGTAATTATAACGTAAATTTGTGGAAACAAATAAATAAATTTATATTTGTGTTTATAAATATAAACATAAATAAATAGTTATAAATACAAACAATATATATATATATATATATTATATATATATATATATTAATGGGAATTATACAATTTTTAACAAAATGTATGTAAATTTATATTTATGTTTGTAAATATAAATCTATAAATAATTATACACATTGTAAATTATATATATTATGTAATTATAATATAAATTTGTAAATACAAATAAATAAATGTCTTTATATTCATGTTATTGAATATAAACATTATATACGCGAAAATTATAAAATTTTTAACAAAATGTATGTAAATTTATATTTATAAATATAAACATTAAAAAATAAATTTATTTATTTATATTTGTATCGATTAAAGTCTCTGAATTAAGCGCAAATGAAATAAAAGACGCCGTCTAACAAAAAAAAATGCAAATAATTATAAATATTGTATAATTATAATGTAAATTTATAACTATAAACATTAATAAATACATTAATTTATTTATATTTATGTTTGTATTTATGTTTGTAAATATAAACCTATAAATAATTGCGTATACTGGAAATTATATATATTATGTAATTATAATATAAATTTATAAACACAAATAAATAAGTAAATATATTTACATTTACATGTATAAATATAAACATTAATAAATAAAAATTTATAAATAATTATATATATATGTTTATAAATATAAATACAAATAAATAATTATAAATACAAACATTATATATATGAGAATTATAAATTTTTAACAAAATGTATGTAAATTTATATTTATAAACATAAACATTAATAAATACATTTATTTATTTATATTTATGTTTATAAATATAAACATTATATATAAGAAAATTACAAAACATTTAATAAAATGTATATTTATGAATAAAAGCATTAATAAATAAATTTATTTGTTTATATTTATGTTTATAAATGTAAACACAAATAAATAATTATAAATATAAACATTGTATATATATATATATATATATATATAAGAATTATCAAATTTTTAACAAAATGTATATAAAGTTATATTTATAATTATAAATATTAATAAATATTTATTTATTTGTATTTATGTTTATAAATATAAACATTATTTATATGAAAATTATAAAACATTTAAAAAATTGTATGAAAATGTATATTTATAAATAAAAGCACTAATAAACATTATATATGCGAGAATTATAAAATTTTCAACAAAATGTATGTAAATTTATATTTATCAATATAAACATTATATATATGAAAATGATAAAACATTTAATAAAATGTATGAATTGAAAATAAATGTATGAAAATGTATATTTATAAATATAAGCACTAATAAATAAATTTATTTATGTATATATATGTTTATAAATATAAATATAAATAAATTATTATAAATATAAACATTATGTAAGTGAGAATTATAAAATTTTCAAGAAAGTTTATATAAATTTATATTTATAAATATAAACATTATATGTATGAAAATGTATGTTTATAAAGAAAAGCATTAATAAATAAATTTATTTACGTATATTTATGTTTATACATATAAACATTAATAAAAAATTATAAATATAAACATTCTCTATATATAAGAATTATAAAATGTTTAACAAAGTGTATGAAAATGTGTATTTATAAATAAAAGCATTAATAAATACATTGATTTATATATATTTATGTTTATAAGTATAAACAGAAATAAATAATTATAAATATAAACATTATATATATATATGAGAATTATCACATTTTTAACAAAATGTATGTAAAGTTATATTTATAAATATAAATATTAATAAATAAATTTATTTATTTATATTTATGTTTATAAATATAAATATTATATATATGAAAATTACAAAACATTTAATAAAATGAATAAAAATGTATATTTATGAATAAAAGCACTAATAAATAAATTTATTTGTTTATATTTATGTTTATAAATATAAACATTATATATATATGAGAATTATCAAATTTTCAACAAAATGTATGTAAAATTATATTTATAAATATAAATATTAATAAATAAATGCATTAATTTATATTTATGTTCATGAATGTAAACATGAATAAATAATTATAAATATATACATTATATAATACATATGAAAATTATAAAACATTTAATAAAAGGTATGAGAATGTATTTTTATAAATGCAAACATTATATATATGTGAATTATAAAATTTGTAACAAAATGTACGTAAATTTATATTTATAAACATAAAACGAAACGCAGAAAACTAAATTTCCTGGACAATTCGAAGAACGCCAGGCATCGAACGGAACCCTTTGTACAATTAATTTTTGTACGTTCACATCGTCAACGACTTCCGCAATAATACACAGCCCTCCGTTTCCATCCGTAATTACGTACAGCCCCTTAGTTAATCGCTCGTCACCAAGCTCCGACATTCTAATTGAGCAAAGTATTCCGGCTGTTCTTTTTTTTCTTCATCATCAGTACGTACCTAAGAGCTACGAACATGGGTTGAGGCATTTGACGTGTGCAGTTGGCATTATTTCGCAAAGAACAAATGTTTCCGCGGTTCCCTCGCTTTACGCGGAAAAAGTACCTCGGTTTACGCGGTGTTTTTCGATGAAGTTTCAATTAATTTTATTTTCTAAGAAATAAGGATACAGTCCGTCATTGACGAGTTTCCCTCGGTTTACGCGGAAATTGTACCTCGGTTTACGCGGTATTTTTTATGGAGTATTGAGGATTCCTTTTCTTCCTTTTCTAAGGAACGAAAGTATTTTCGGAGATTTAGGTGTTTCCCTCAGTTTACGCGGAAATTGTACCTCGATTTACGCGGTGCTTTTCATGGAGTTTTGATGAATTTTCTTTTCTAAGAAATAAGAACATTCTCCGTCATTTATAAGCTTCCCTCGGTTTACGCGAAAATTGTACCTCGGTTTACGCGGTGTTTTTGCATCAATTTTCGATGAATTTTTTTTCTAAGAAACAAGAATATTCTCAGTCATATATAAGTTTCCCTCATTTTACGCGGATATGATACCTCGTTTTACGCGACGTTTTTTCTTTTCTGAGAAAAGAAAATATTTTCGGTGATTTATACGTTTCCCTCAGTTTACGCGGAAAGTGTACCTCGGTTTACGCGGTGTTTTTTATGGAGTTTCGATGAATTTTCTTTTCTAAGAAATGAGAATATGCTCCGTCATTTACAAGTTTCTCTCATTTTACGCGGATATTGTACCTCGGTTTACGCGGTGTTTTTCACGGAGTTTCAATGAATTCTTTTTTTTAAGAAATAAGAATATTCTCTGTCATATATAAGTTTCCTTCATTTTACGCTGAATTTATACCTCGGTTTACGCTGTGTTTTTCATGGAGTATCAATGACTTCTCTTTTTTAAGAAATGAAAATATTTTCGAAGATTTATACGTTTCCCTCGGTTTACGCGGAAATGATACCCCGGTTTACGCGGCATTTTTGACGGGATTTCGATGATTATTTTTTTTATATGAAACAAAAATACTTTCGCATATGTAAGGTTTCGCTCAGTTTTACGCGGAAATTATACCTCGGTTTACGCGACAATTTTGACTGAATTTCGATAACTTTTTTTTTTTGTTAGAAATGAAAATATTTTTAGAGATTTATACGTATCCCTCATTTTACGCGGAAAATGTACCTCGGTTTACGCTGTGTTTTTTATGGAGTTTCAATGAATTTTCTTTTTAAGAAATCAGAATATTCTCCGTCATTTACAAGTTTCTCTCATTTTACGCGGATATTGTACCTCCGTTTACGCGGTGTTTTTCACGGAGTTTCAATAATTTTTTTTTTTTTAAGAAATAAGAATATTCTCCGTCATATATAAGTTTCCCTCATTTTACGCTGAATTTATACCTCGGTTTACGCGGTGTTTTTCATGGAATATCGATGACTTCTCTTTTTTAAGAAATGAAAATATATTCGGAGATTTATACGTTTCCCTCGGTTTACGCGGAAATGATACCTCGGTTTACGCGGCATTTTTGACGGGGTTTCGATGATTATGTTTTTTCTATGAAACAAAAATACTTTCGCATATGTAACGTTTCCCTCAGTTTTACGCGGAATTATACCTCGGTTTACGCGGCAATTTTTACTGAGTTTCGATGACTTTTTTTTTGTAAGTAATGAAAATATTTTTAGAGATTTATATGTTTCCCTCATTTTACGCGGAAATTGGACCTCGGTTTACGCGGTATTTTTTATGGAGTATCGATAACTTCTCTTTTCTAAGAAATTAAAATATTGTCGGAGATTTATACGTTTCCCTCATTTTACGCGGACAGTGTACCTCGGTTTACGCGGTGTTTTTCACGAAGTTTCAATGAATTTTTTTTTTTTAAGAAATAAGAATATTCTCCGTCATATATAAGTTTCCCTCATTTTACACTGAATTTATACCTCGGTTTACGCGGTGTTTTTCATGGAATATCGATGACTTTTCTTTTTTAAGAAATGAAAATATTTTCGGAGATTTATACGTTTCCCTCGGTTTACGCGGAAATGATACCTCGGTTTACGCGGCATTTTTGACGGGATTTCGATGATTATTTTTTTTATATGAAACAAAAATACTTTCGCATATGTAACGTTTCCCTCAGTTTTACGCGGAAATTATATCTCGGTTTACGCGGAAATTTTTACTGAGTTTTGATGACTTTTTTTTTGTAAGAAAAGAAAATATTTTTAAAGATTTATATGTTTCCCTCATTTTACGCGGAAATTGGACCTCGGTTTACGCGGTATTTTTTATGGAGTATCGACGAGTTCTCTTTTCTAAGAAATGAATATATTTTCGGAGATTTATACGCTTCCCTCATTTTACGCGGAAATCGTACCTCGGTTTACGCGGTATGTTTATGGAGTATCAATGATTTCTCTTTTCTAAGGAATGAAAGTGTTTTCAGAGATTTATACGTTTCCCTCACTTTACGCGGAAATTTTGCCTCAGTTTACGCGCTTTTCCACAGATTTTCCATGATTTTTCTTTCCGCAGAAATAAGAATATTCTTTGTCATTTATAAGTTTCCCTCATTTTACGCGGAAATTGGATTTCGGTTTACGCGGTATTTTTATGGAGCAGCGATGATTTCTCTTTTCCAAAAAAAATGAAAATATTTTCGGAGATTTATACGTTTCCCTCAGTTTACGCGGAAATCGTACCTCGGTTTACGCGGCATTTTATGTGGAGTATCGATGATTTCTCTTTTCTAAGAAATGAAAATATTTTTCAGAGATTTATACGTTTCCCTCATTTTACGCGGAAATTGTACCTCGGTTTACGCGGTATTTTTATGGAGTATTGATGATTTCTCCTTTCTAAGAAATGAATATATTTTTCAGAGATTTATACGTTTCCCTAATTTTACGCGGAAATTGTACCTCGGTTTACGCGGTATTTTTTATGACGTTTCAATGATTTCTCTTTTCTAAGAAATAAAAATATTTTCGGAGATTTATACGTTTCCCTCATTTTACGCGGAAATTATACCTCAGTTTACGCGGAGATTTTGGCAAAATTCTAACGATATGTTTTAACCAAACATTCCTTTCAAACTTCGACAATTATTAAACGATTACACATCCGTCACCTAAGTTTCCCTCATTTTACACGGAAATCGTACTTCGGTTTACGCGGCATTTTTGACCGGTGACTTGTCTTTTAAGAAATGAAAATATTTTTGGAGATTTATACATTTCCCTCATTTTACACGGTAACTGGACCTCGCTTTACGCGGCATTTTTATGAAGTATCGATGATTTATCTTTTCTAAGAAATGAATATATTTTCGGAGATTTATACGTTTCCCTCGGTTTACGCGGAAATTGTACCTCGGTTTACGCGGTATTTTTTATGAAGTTTCGATGAATTTTCTTTTCTACGAAATAAGAATATTCTCCGTCATTTACAAGTTTCCCTCATTTTACGCGGAAATGATACCTCGGTTTACGCGATATTTTTCTTTTCTAAGATACAACATTTTTTTAGATTTATACGTTTCCCTCAGTTTACGCGGAGATGATACCTCCGTTTACGCGGGGTTTTTCATGAAGTATTGATGATTTTTCTTTTGTAAGAAACGAAAATATTTTCATATTTATACGTTTCCCTCATTTTACGCGGAAATTACACCTCAGTTTACGCGGTGCTTTTGGCAGAATTCTGATATGTTTTAACCAAATATACACTTTCAACCTTCGACAATTCTTAAACGATTACACATTTGTCACCCAAATTTTTTTATGGACCTTCGATAATTATTAAATACTTAAAGAGTCGCTACGACTTGATTTCGAATTTGCCAATTTTCGCCAAATTCACCAAATTCACACGTCAACCGCCTCAACAATAAATACCCGCACTACGCTATACCGCGCTACCTTAGTTAATATAATAAATAATCGCGATGGGGAAGACTTCTGCTCGAAAGCCTCCCCGATCCTCCGGACTAGTGCAATTGCGTTAACTTAATTCGCCATATACGCTTCTACGATATGTGTGCATTACGAATCTCGCGCCCACGCCTTCGCGATTAGTCTCTAATTATTGTAGTTCTACTTCTTACGTTTGTTTCGATTAAATAACCGTTGCGTAGCGAATCCTCCACCTCGGCGATATGTCGCGTAAGTTGACACGTTTCGTTCAATAATTTTTGGGCCGAGGCCATCGTGTTTCGTAATTTTCCACATTTTTCAAACTTTCAAACTTTTCAATTTTCTTAAAATTCCAAATTTTTTCAATTTTTGAAATTTTCATTTTTCCCAACGATTCAAAATTATCAAACTTTCAAAATTTAAAATTTTTCATTTTCTCAAAAAATTTCAAATTTTCAAGATTTTCAAATTTCTCAAATTTTTTAAATTATCCAAATTACTCAAATTTTTTAAATTCACAAATTCCTCAAATTTGAAAAATTTCTTTAATATCTTAGATTTTAACATTTTTGTAATTATTCAAATTTTTGAATTTTTTCAAATCGTCCGAATTCTTCAATATTTTCGATTTTCTGCAAATCTCTCAAATTACTCAAATTTTTTAAATGATCAAATTTCTCACATTTTTTAAATTTTCAAGTTTCCCAAATTTTTTAAATTCTCAAGTTCTTCAAATTTGAAAAATTCTCAAATTTCTTCGATTTTAACATTTTTGTAATTATTCACAATTTTGATTTTTTCGAATCGTCCAAATTCTTCAATATTTTCGGTATAGTTATCAACAGTGTTGTTTGCAAAAAAAATAATTAGTCAGTTTAGATAGTTTGGCCGAACGCAAAACAAGATGGCGGCCAACGCTTTGGTACCAAAGGCAAAATAAATTTTGATAATGACTATAAATATACAGAGCACACTGTGTCAACATAATTATCAGCAGCGTATTATTTAAAAAAGAAAACATTAAATAGTTCGTTCAGTTAGTTTGGCCAAACGCAAAACAAGATGGCGGCCAACGCTTTGGCACTAAACGCAAAACAAGATGGCGGCCAACACTTTGCTTTTAACGCGACGAATTTTTATGTTATTTATAAATATACTGCGCAGACGCTGTCAACATAATTATCAACAACGCATTATTTAAAAAAAAACATTAAATATAATAGTTTGTTTAGTTAGTTTGGCCAAACGTAAAACAAAATGGCGGCCAATGCTTAACTTCCAACGCAACGAATTTTGATGTTAATCATAAATATAGTGATCGCACTCTGTCAACATAATTATCAACAGTGCATTGTGTGGGAAAAAACATTAAATGGTTAGTTTAATTAATTTTGCCAAACGCAAAACAAGATGGCGGCCAACGCAATGACCTGAAACGCAAAGAATTTTTTTATTAATCATAAATATGTTGAACACACTGTGTCAACATAATTATCAACACCATATTGTATTAAAAAAAACTATTATTTAGTCGATTTAGTTAGTTTGGTCAATCGCAAAACAAAATGGCGGCCAACGCTTTGACACCAAACGCAAAGAATTTTTATATCAATCATAAATATGTTGAGCACACTGTGTCAACATAATTATTAACAGCGTATAGTTTAAAAAAGATGGTAATAAATAGTTTAAATATTTAGTTTGGCCAAACGCAAAACAAGATGGCGGCCAACGCTTTGCTTCCACGCAACAAATTTTGATGGTAATCATAAATATACGGAGCACACTGTATCTACATAATTATCAACAGCAAATTGTATAAAAAAAGAACATTAAATACTTAGTTTAGTTAGTTTGGCCAAACGTAAAACAAGATGGCGGCCAACACGATGACTTCAAAAGCAAATAATTTTTATATTAATTATAAATATGTTGAGCACGTTGTGTCAACATAATTATCAACAGCGTATTTTTTAAAAAGAAATGAATAATAATTACTTTCGTTGGTCTGGCCAAACGTAAAACAAGATGGCGGCCAACATGATGACCTCAAATGTAATAAATTTTGATGTTAATCATAAATATACTGAGCACATTGTATCAACATATTTATCAGCAGTATATTATTTAAAAAATAAAATATTAAATAGTTCGTTCAGTTAGTTTGCCCAAACGCAAAACAAAATGGCGGCCAACGCTTTGGTACTAAACGCAATAAATCTTCATATTAACTACAAATATACAGCGCACACTGTGTCAACATAATTATCAACAGAGTACTGCTTACAAAAAAACATTAAATGCTTAATCTAGTTAGTTTGGCCAAATGTAAAACAAAATGGCGGTCAACATGATGACCTGAAACCCTCCGAATTTTTGTATTCATTATAAATATGTTGAGCACGCTGTGTCAACATAATTATCAAGAGCATATTATTTAAAAAAAAAACATTAAATACTTAGTTTAGTTAGTTTGGCTAAACGCAAAACAAGATGGCGGCCAACATTTTGGCACCAAACGCCACAAATTTTTATGTTAATCATAAATATACAGAGTAAACTGTATCAGCATAATCATCAACACCGCATTGTTTAAAAAAAGAAATAGTTTAGTTAGTTTGACCGAATACAAAACAAGATGGCGGCCGACAGTTTGGTACCAAACGCCACAAATTTTGATGTTAATCATGAATATACTGTGTACACGGTATCTACATATTTATCAACAGCGCATTATTTAAAAAAAAGAAACGTTAAATATGTAGTTCAGTTAGTTTGGTCAAACGCAAAACAAAATGGCGGCCAACTAGACGATCTCAAACACATACATTTTTGTATTATTCATAAATATACTGAGCACAATGTGTCAACATATATATCAGCAGTATATTATTTAAAAATGAAAACATTGAATAGTTCGTTTAGTTAGTTTAGCCAAACACAAAACAAGATGGCCGCCAACGCTTTGGCACCAAACGCCACAAATTTGAATGTTAATCATAAATATACAGAGTATAAACTGTGTCAACATAATTATCAACAGCGCATTATTTAAAAAAAAAACATTAAATATTTAGTTTAGTTAGTTTGACCAAATACAAAACAAAATGGCGCCCGACAGTTTGGTACCAAACGCAACACATTTTGATGTCAATCATAAATATACTGAGCACACGGTATCTACATATTTATCAACAGCGCATTATTTAAAAAAAAAAGAAACATCGAATATTTAGTTTAGTTAGTTTGGCCAAACGCAAAACAAGATGGCGGCCAACGCTTTGGTACCAAACGCTGAACAAAATGGCGGCCAATGCTTGGGCACCAAACGTAAAACAAGATGGCGGCCATTAGGATGACTTCCAACACATTACATTTTTGTATTAGTCATAAATATACTGAGCACACTGTATCAACATATTTATCAGCAGTATATTATTTAAAAAAGAAGATATTAAATAGTTCGTTCAGTTAGTTCGGTCAAACGTAAAACAACATGGCGGCCAACGCTTTGGTACCAAACGCAGAACAAAATGGCGGCCAACGCTTTGGTACCAAACGCAAAACAAAATGGCGGCCAACGCTTTGGCACCAAACGCCACAATTTTGATGTTAATCATAAATATACAGAGTAAACTGTATCAACATAACTATCAACAGCGCATTGTTTTAAAAAAGAAGTAGTTAGTTTAGTTAGTTTAACCGAATACAAAACAAGATGGCGGCCAACGCTTTGGCACCAAACGCAGAACAAAATGGCGGCCAACGCTTTGCACCAAACGAAAAACAAGATGGCGGCCAACACGACGACTTCAAACCTCCGAATCTTTACATTAACCACGAATAATGAAACGCAACGTGTCAACGTCTTTATCATTAGGTGTCGGAGTAAAATTGACTGCATCGGAATCGAACCTACGGATATGTCGGCAGACAGCCTCTTGATACGCGCCTTCAAACTTCGTCGACGAATTTTTCTCACGACCAGCCGAAGTCCATGCCGGTCAGTTGATAGAAGCGTTGGTTGAAGGGTCGATAAAAATCTCGCAGACGCTGAATCGCATTCGGGTCGATTCGTGGGTGACTGCGTCCTTTATTTTTACCTGAAGAACCAAAAAAGTAATTAGTAAAACGAAGTGGAATCGTATATAAGTGAATGAATGAAACGATTTCGTTATATGCTGTGCAATAAAATTGTACTACCAACTTGTACTTTAAATATAATCAATAAAATTCAATTAATATTTAAACGAAGAATTTCAAAAACTGTTCAATGAAATTCAGTAAGAAACGTAGTCAACAAAATTTAAATTGTAACGGTTTCATATGTAAATAATAAAATTCTACCTTCATCAAAATTTAGAATGATATTTAACAGAATACAAAGTGGGCCAATTTGAAATGTGACCAATAAAATTCATGTTTTCAAAATGTTAATAAAATTTGTCATGAAAGCAAAAATCATAATAGAATTGGAAATACAACCAATAAAATTCAGACTATAGCTATTTTAAATATAATCAATAAAATTCAATTGTGACGAATATTTAAAATTTCATTCAATACAATTCAAAAACTAACCAATGAAATTCAGACTGCAGCCACTAGAAATGTAGTCAATAAAATTTAAATTGTGGCAGTTTCATATGTAAACAATAAAATTCTACCTTGGTTAAAATTTAGAATGACATTTAACAGAATACAAAATGAACCAGTTTAAAATGTGACCAATAAAATTTAGACAACAACAATTTAAAATACAATAAATAAAATTCAATTGTGATGAATATTTAAAATTCCATTCAATACAATTCGAAACCTAATCAGTAAAATTCAAACGGCAGCAAATTTAAATATATATCCAATAACATTTAACCATGACAGCCACTTAAAATCATGTCCAATAGAATTTAAAATGTAACCAATAAAATTCAAACTTTAGCAATTTCAAACATAACCAATAAAATTCAAACTTTAGCAATTTCAAACATTACCAATAGAATTCAAACTTTAGCAATTTCAAACATAACCAATAAAATTCAAACTTTAGCAATTTCAAACATAACCAATAAAATTCAAACTTTAGCAATTTCAAACATAATCAATGTTATATTCAAATTGTTTTATTATTATTATTATTATTATTATTTAATTGGAGTAGAAATTTTGCTACAGAATTGTGAAGAGGGGTCATCGATAAAAAATGAAATTTTATGTACTTTTTATATGTTTTAAAACATTTAAAATCTTGTGCAATAGAATTCGAAATATAACCAATGAAATTCAGACAACAGTCACTAGAAATATAGTAAATAAAATTCAAATTGTGGTGGCTTCATATGTAAACAGTAAAATTCAAGCTTGGTCAAAGTTTAGAGTGCGATTTAATACAATTTAAAGTGGGCCAATTTGAAATGTGATCAATAAAATTCAGACAACAGCAATATCAAATATGATTAACAAAATTCAAATATGAAAGCTACTTAAAATCATGTCAAATAGAATTTGAAATACAACCAATAAAATTTAGACTATAGCAATTTCAAATATAACCAATAAAATGGAATTGTATTATTATTTAAAATCCTTTGTGTTAGACCAAAGGATCCATGCAATAGTCCGTTACACAATCCATAAAATATATTGATCACATAGTGTGTATGATGTAATATAGTATATAATGCAATCATATATTAAATATGCATACTATATTAACATTAATAATATATAATATTTGGCAAAAATGCCTTACTAGATTCGAAAATAGAAAATTTAAATTTGTATGTAAATTTGTAAATAAATTTTAATTTTATTTTATATATATATATATATATTATTAAAATAAATTGACTCCACTTAATGAACGCTTTATATATATATATATATATATAGCGTTCATTAAGTGAAGTAAATTTGCGAAATTAAATAAATAAAAAAATTACTGTATTAATAGTGTATTACAGTAATGAATGCTATGATATACTAATAATATACTATTTTGTAATTTTTAATATGTATATACGCACGTATAAATATATTCATGCATATATACATATTACAAATTATATATAATATATATAAATTTGCGAATTTGGTAGCATAAATTCATACTGGAGGAAAATGGTTAAATAAAAAAATACTGTATTAATAGTATATTATGGTAACGAATGCTATGATATACTATTAATATACTATTTTGTAATTTTTAATATGTATATATGCATGTGTATATATATACATGTATATATACACATTAAAAATTATTACTAATGTATATAATATATATAAATTTGTGAATCTAATCACATAAATTGATGTTGGAGGCAAAGGGTTAAATAAAAAAATACTGTATTAATAGTGTACTATGGTAACGAATGCTATGATATACTTTTAATATACTATTTTGTAATTTTTAATATGTATATATGCATATATAAATATATATATGCATGTGTATATATATACATATATACATATTAAAAATGATTACTAATGTATATAATATATATAAATTTGTGAACCTAATCACATAAATTCATGTTGGAGGCAAAGGGTTAAATAAAAAATACTGTATTAATAGTGTACTATGGTAACGAATGCTATGATATACTATTAGTATACTATTTTGTAATTTTTAATATGTGTATATGCATATATAAATATATATATGCATATATACATATTAAAAATGATTACTAATGTATATAATATATATAAATTTGTGAATCTAATCACATAAATTCATGCTCGAGGAAAAGGATTAAATAAAAAAAATACTGTATTAATAGTTAATTAAAAAAAACACCGTGTGTGCAACTACTGTATGTGTGCAATAACAGTAATGTGCAATAGTCGTCAAAATAAGATTTTCCTTCGTGAAATTATCAATTTTGTCAGGAGGCAATATCAAAATTTTTTGGTATTAATTTTGTCAAATATCACAATTTTTTGTCTATGATATGTTATTAAGACAAATATCACAATTTTTTGTCATGACGCATATGGTGCACATTTTTCGTCATGACGCATACGTTGCGTCATCAATGTTTAAGCAAGGAAGTATTGAATTTTCTCAATTTTTGTCATGACGCATATGGTGCGTCATCAATTTTGATGGCGTGGAATATTAAAATTTTAAATATTTCGTCATGACGCATACGTTGCGTCATTCATTTTTAAGCGAGGAAATATTGAACTTTTTCACCGTGTGTGCACATGGTGCGTCATCAATTTTGTCAGATAATAAAATTTTTCGTCATGACGCATACGGTGCGTCATCAATTTTGATGAAGTGGAATATTAAGATTCCAATTTTTTCGTCATGACACATATGATGCGTCATCGATTTTGACGCAAGGAAATGTTGAACTTTCTCAATTTTGCATCATGACGCATGTGGTGCGTCATCAATGTTTACGGAAGGAAATAGTAAAATTTTTTGTTATGACGCATATGGTGCGTCATCAATTTTGCTGGAGTGGAATATTAAGATTCCAAATTTTTCGTCATGACGCATACGGTGTGTCATCAATTTTGACGCAAGGAAATATTGAAATTTCTCAATTTTTGTCATGACGCACACGGTGCGTCTTCAATTTTGTCAGAAGGGAATATCAACATTTTTCGTCATGACGCACACGGTGCGTCATCAATTTTGTCTGAAGGGAATATCAAAATTTTTCGTCATGACGCCCACGGTGTGTCATCAATTTTGATGGATTGGAATATTAACCCATTCGAGACCGATTGCACACCGTGTGTGCAATTGATTTCCGTTAAGACGGCTTGAACACCGTGTGTGCAATAACAGTAATGTGCAATTATCAGTTATTCTGGGTAAACTAGTCGTCGAAATAAGATTTTCCTTGAACTAATGAAATCTGCAAGGTACAGAAAAACAAAATTTGGCATTGGTTTTACTGCGTACCAAAAATCTAAAAATTGTTTGAAGCCTTTCTTTCATGTAAAATACTATGAATTGCCGACAGTCCTACAAAGAAGGAAAATATAAACGTAATAATTACTCTTGTCCTGCTTGTGTCGGTAATCCTGGATTATGTTTGAGAGAATGTTTCAAGCGCTACCATCAACCAACTAATGTATAATTACTTTACGATCAGTGTACTATTTGCTAAAAGTCTATTTACAAATTATATTTTCTTTTTTATTACTGAGTTACATTACTTTGTTATCTGTAGACATTTTTCTAAAAATTTATTTCTCGTTTGTTATTTTTTTCATTATTCAACTTATCTTTTTTTAACTTTTTACTACTTTTTAAACATTTTCTTTGCATTATATTCTGTTCTTTATTATTGAAAACAAAATAACGATTTTATATTATCTAACTATTTTTGAAATAAATGTTCATAAATTTTTTAATGATGTATTTTCATTTTACCTTACATTGCACACATGGTGTTCAATCCGTTCCTCGCAATGAAAATTTTCCGAGGAACGAGCTGCACACCTGGTGTGCAATGATCTTATTTATGTGAATTCACTTACGAATTCGGTGATTTCCATAGTAAACATGTTTTTTTTTTATTAAAAATGAACAATATAAAGAAAAAAAAATGTCGTTCCTGGGGACCGTGTTCGAAAAAAATCGTCGTCTCGAATGGGTTAATATACCATTTTGTAATTTTTAATATGTATATATGCATATATAAATACATATATGCATGTGTATATATATTCATGGACTTATACATATTAAAAATTACAAAATAGTATATTAACAGTATATCACAGCATTCGTTACCATAATACACTATTAATACACCATTTTTTTGCTGTTCTTTACTTTATATATGTTTCACTGAACGAACGCTAACAAGTAAACAATTTCAACTTTTACCCAAACAATGTGGCGTCGGCCTCTCTTCAGACTTGAGCAAACACGGGAACCCCTTGGTCGCATTAAAGTAGAAATGTTTCTCGCAGATCACCCGCTTCAAGCCGAGAAAATCCTGGACCCTCGTGATCTCAGCAACAGGATCCGCGATCAGCCGTTCGCCAGACACGAACAGAAGTTGCGACAACGGAAAATATTGCAGCCACCTCTCCAAATGCCGGGCATATACACCGATTTTTAGGGGGACCCACGACGTGTCGACCACTCGAGATCCGTTTAGAAACGCCAGGTCTTCAAAACGTGGCATTCTGGCCCGTTTACTTCTTACCTGCAATTATTTCAAACATAAACACCCCTGCGGGACATCAAATAACAATAATTTCCAACTGCGTCCCTTTAAATCAAGATTTTTGAGGCGTTATATCAAAACACCAGTCGCAAGACTCAACGTTACAGGCTTAGAACCCTGCGCAACAACAAATAATAATTTCCCCTTGCACCCCTTTAAATCAACACTTCTGACGCATTACATCAAAACACCAGTCGCAAGACTCTACGCCATAGGCTTAGAACCCTGCGCAACATGAAATAACAATAATTTCCCCTTGCGCCCCTTTAAATCAAGATTTGTGAGGCGTTATATCAAAACACCAGTTGCAAGACTCAACGTTACAGGCTTAGAACCCTGCGCAACACCAAATAACAATAATTTCGCCTTACGTTCCTTTAAATCAGTACTTCTGATGCATTATATCAAAACACCAGTCGCAAGACTCAACGTCACAGGCTTAGAACCCTGCGCAACACCAAATAACAGTAATTTCACCTTGCGTTCCTTTAAACCAACTCTTCTGACGCTTTATATCAAAACATCAGTTGCAAGACTCCACGTTATAGGCTCAGAAATTTGCGCAACACCAAATAACAATAATTTCCCCTTGCGTCCCTTTAAATCAACACTTCTGAGCCATTATATCAAAACACCAGTCGCAAGACTCTACGTTACAGGCTTAGAACCCTGCGCAACACCAAATAACAATAATTTCCCCTTGCGTCCCTTTAAATCAACACTTCTGACGCATTATATCAAAACAACAGTCGCAAGACTCCACATCCCAAGGTTCAGAACCCTTTAACACCAAATAACAATAATTTTGCCTTGTGTCCCTTTAAATCAACACTTCTGACGCATTATATCAAAACACCAGTCGCAAGACTCAACGTTACAGGCTTAGAACCCTGCGCAACACCAAATAACAATAATTTCCCCTTGCGTCCCTTTAAATCAACACTTCTGACGCATTATATCAAAACACCAGTCGCAAGACTCCACGTCACAGGCTCAGAACCCTGCGCAACACCAAATAACAATAATTTCCCCTTGCGCCCCTTTAAATCAACACTTCTGACGCATTATATCAAAACACCAGTCGCAAGACTCAACGTTACAGGCTTAGAACCCTGCGCAACATCAAATATCAATAATTTCCCCTTGCGTCCCTTTAAATCAACACTTCTGACGCATTATATCAAAACACCAGTCGCAAGACTCAACGTCACAGGCTTAGAACCCTGCGCAACACCAAATAACAATAATTTCCCCTTGCGTCCCTTTAAATCAACACTTCTGACGCATTATATCAAAACACCAGTCGCAAGACTCTACGTCACAGGCTTAGAACCCTGCGCAACACCAAATAACAATAATTTCCAACTGCGTCCCTTTAAATCAAGATTTTTGAGGCGTTATATCAAAACACCAGTCGCAAGACTCCACGTTACAGGCTTAGAACCCTGCGCAACACCAAATAACAATAATTTCCCCTTGCGCCCCTTTAAATCAACACGTCTGACGCATTACATCAAAACAGAGAGACCCCACATCACTTAGAACCTTCGGCTGCAACATTAAAGCGGTTTGAGAGAGGGTTTTGAGGTTAGGTTTAAATCAACACTTTGGGGCATTGTATCAAAACACCAGGGGCAAGACTCACCTTGTATTTATGGAAATCAACGGAGGGTGCGCAACATTTTGTGGTCCATAACAATAATTTCCCTGGTCCTTTAAATCAACACTCTGACGCATTATCAAAACACCAGTCGCAAGACTCCATGGTGATCCTGCGCAACACCGAGGCAATAATTTCCCCTTGCGTCCCTGAAATCAACACTTCTGACTGCATTATATCAAAATTACCAGTCGGACTTCCAGGATGAGAACCCTGCGCACACCAAATAACAATAAGAGATCAACACGTCTGACACATTACTCAAAACACCAGGTGGATCTGTTCCATTGGGCGAGGGCGCAACACCAAATAACAAAGTTTCCCCTTGGTGTTTAAACTCCATCTTCTGACGGACGTATCAAAACGCGCGGAAGAAAGTTTTGGTGGAACCCTGCGCAACCATCTGAAAGGAACATAACATGACGAAATTTCTGACACATTATATCAAAACACCTGTGTGATTAATGAGAGAATCGATGCAGTTTTCAGTGGGAAACTTGTTGACGTTACTATCTAGAAATAAATATCTATGGAGATTGTACTTAATATGATTAATAACAAGAATACTATAGGCAACGAGGGTTTGATATAATTAATATAAGCTGAAGTTTACCGTCTGAAAGGAAATAGACATGAAGATTGCGTTTGCGGTGATTAATGTGAGAATTGTTGCAGTTTTCAGTGGGAAACTTGTTGATGTTACGATCTAGAAGTAAATGTCCGTGAAGATTGTGCCTAATATGATTAATAACAAGAATACTATAGTCAATGAGGGTTTGATATAATTAATATAAGCTGAAGTTTACGATCTGAAAGGAAATAGACGTGAAGATAGGGTTTGGTGTGATTAATGTGAGAATCGTTGCAGTTTTCTGTGGGAAACTTGTTAATGTTACGATGTGGAAGTAAATATCTATGAAGATTGTGCCTAATATGATTAATAACAAGAATACTATAGGCAACGAGGGTTTGATATAATTAATATAAGCTGAAGTTTACCATCTGAAAGGAAATAGACATGATAATTGTGTTTGGTGTGATTAATGGGAGAATCAATGCTGTTTTCAGTGGGAAACCTGTTGACGCTACTGTCTAAAAGTATATATTCATAAATGTAGTGCCTAATATGATTAATAACAAGAATACTATAGTCAACGAGGGTTTGGTATATTTAATATAAGCTCAAGGTTCTCAGTGAGCATGTAGAAGTAAATAATTATGAAGCTAGTATTTTATATGATTAATAACAAGGCTACGTTTCTCAGTGGGAACATTGTGCACACTACCATCTAGAAGTAAATATCCATAAAGCTAGCATTTTATATGATTAATAACAAGCCTATGCTTTTCAATGAGACACTTGTTGACGCTACTATCTAGAGGTAAATATACATGAACCTAGTATTTTATATGATTAATAACAAGACTATACTTTTCAGTGAGAAACTTGTTGACGCTACTATCTAGAAGTAAATATCCATGAATCTAGTATTTTATATGATTAATAAAAGCTTACGCTCCTCAATGAAAAATTTGTTGACACTATTATCTAGAAGTAAAATATATGAACCTAGCATTTTGTATGATTAATAACAAGCCGATACTTTTCAGTGAGAAACTTGTAGACGCTACCATCTAGAAGTTAATATACATGTACCTAATATTTTATATGATTAATAACAAACCTACTGTACTCAATGAGAATCTTATTGACGCTACCATCTGGATGTAAATATCCATGAAGGTAGTATTTTATATGATGAATAACTAATCTATGCTTTTCAATGAGAAACTTGTTGATGCTAATATCCAGAAGTAAATATCCATGAAGGTAGTATTTTATATGATTAATAACAAGGCTACGTTTCTCAATGAGAAACTTGTTGACGCTACCATTAAGAATTAAATGTCCATGAAGATAGTATTTTATAAAATTAACAACAAGGCTATGTTTCTCAATGAAAAACCTGTTGACGCTATTATGTAGAAATAAATATCTATGAAACTTACAATTTTATATTATTACTAACAAGACTATGTTTTTCAATAAGAAACTTGTTCACGCTACCATGTGGAAGTAAATAATTATGAAGCAAGTGTTTTATAAGATAAATGACACAGATATGCTTCTTAGTGAGGGTCTTGTTAACGCTACCATCTATAACTAAATAACTATGAAACTAGTATTTTGTATGGTTAATAATAAATCTGGCTTTAATGAGGATCTTGCTGACGCTACCATGTAGAAGTAAATAATCATGAAGATCGTGTTTTGTATGATTAATGACAAGTGTATGCTGCTTAGTGAGAGTTTTGTTAATCCTACCATCTAGAATTGAATAACGATGAAGTTAGGGTTTGGTATGATTAATAACAAGCCTGCATTTCTTAAAAGGGAAACTTGTTAATGTTACCACCTACAAGTAAATATCTATGAAGCTAGCATTTTATATGATTAATAACAAGCCTATACTTTTCAGTAAGAAACTTGTAAACGCTACCATCTAGAAGTAAATATCTATGAAGCTAGCAATTTATATGATTAATAACAAGGCTATGTTTCTCAGTGGGAAAATTGCTGACGCTACCATCTAGAAGTAAATATCCATGAACCTAGTATTTTATATGATTAATAACAAGCCTACGTTTCTCAGTGAGAAACTTGTTAACGCTACTATCTAGAAGTAAATATACGTGAATCTAGTATTTTATATGATTAATAACAAGGCTACGTTTCTCAGTGAGAAACTTGTTGACGCTACTATCTAGAAGTAAATATCTATGAAGCTAGTATTTTATATGATTAATAACAAGGCTACATTTTTCAGTGGGAAACTTGTTAACGCTACTATCTAGAAGTAAATATACATGAATCTAGTATTTTATATGATTGATAACAAGACTATGCTTTTCAGTGAGAAACTTGTTTACGCTACTATCTAGAATTAAATATCCATGAAGCTATTTTATATGATTAATAACAAGGCTATGTTTCTGAATGAGAAACTTGTTGATGCTACCGTCTATAAGTAAATAAATGAAGTTACTGTTTGATATGATTAATAAGCCTATGCTTCTCACTAAGAATTTTATCTACACTACTGTCTTGATTTAAAATCCTTGAAGGTAGCGCCTTGTATGATTAATATGAAAAGTCAACGCTTATCACTGAAAATCTTATTAACGCCACCATCTAATAGTAAATAGACGAAGTTACTGTTTTATATGATTAATAACAAGCTCATGTTTCTCACAGAGAATTTTATCTACGTTACCATATGAATGTAAATATTCTTGAGGCTAGCGTCTTGTATTATTAATATGAAAACTCTATACTTATCAATGAAAATCTCGTTGACGCCACATCTACAAGTAAATAGATGAAGCTAGTGTTTGGTACAATTAATAAGCCTATGCTTTTCAATGAGATTCTTATCTACGCTACCATCTGGATATAAAAATCCTTGAATCTAGTGCCTTGTAGGATTAATATGAAAAGTCAACGCTTATCACTGAAAATCTTATTAACGCCACCATCTAAAAGTAAATAGATGAAGCTTATGTTTCATATGATTAATAACAAGCCTAAGCTTCTCCCTGAGAATTTTATCTACGCTACCGTCTGAATGTAAATATCCTTAAAGTTAGCTCCTTGTATGATTAATATGAAAAGTCAATGCTTATCACTGAAAATCTCATTAACGCCACCATCTAATAGTAAATAGACGAAGCTTATGTTTCGTATGATTAATAACAAGCCTAAGCTTCTCACTGAGAATTTTATCTATGCTACCATATGAACGTAAATATTTTTGAGGCTAGCGCCATGTATGATTAATATGAAAAGTGAATGCGTATCAATGAAAATCTTGTCAACGCCACCGGCTATAAGTAAATAAATGAAGCTAGTGTTTGGTATATTTAATAACAAGCCAACGTTTCTCACTGGGAATTTTATCTACGCTACCGTCTGAATGTAAATATCCTTAAAGTTAGCTCCTTGTATGATTAATATGAAAAGTGAACGCTTATCACTGAAAATCTTATTAATGCTACCATCTAAAAGTAAATAGACGAAGCTTATGTTTCGTATGATTAATAACAAGCCTTCGCTACTCACTGAGAATTTGATTTATGCTACTGTATGAACGTAAATATTTTTGAGGCTAGCGCCATGTATGATTAATATGAAAAGTCAACGCGTATCAATGAAAATCTTGTCAATGCCACCGTCTATAAGTAAATAAATGAAGCTAGTGTTTGGTATATTTAATAACAAGCCAACGTTTCTCACTGAGAATTTTATCTACGCTACCGTCTGAATGTAAATATCCTTAAAGTTAGCTCCTTGTATGATTAATATGAAAAGTGAACGCTTATCACTGAAAATCTTATTAATGCTACCATCTAAAAGTAAATAGACGAAGCTTATGTTTCGTATGATTAATAACAAGCCTTCGCTACTCACTGAGAATTTTATCTATGCTACTGTATAAACGTAAATATTTTTGAGGCTAGCCCCATGTATGATTAATATGAAAAGTCAACGCTTATCAATGAAAATCTTGTTAACGCCACCTTCTACAAGTAAATAAATGAAGCTACTGTTTTATATGATTAATAAGCCTACGTTTCTCACTGAGAATTTTATCTACGCTACCGTCTGAATGTAAATATTCTTAAAGTTAGCGCCTTGTATGATTAATATGAAAAGTCAACGCTTATCAATGAAAATCTTATTAATGCTACCATCTAAAAGTAAATAGACGAAGCTTATGTTTCGTATGATTAATAACAAGCCTTCGCTACTCACTGAGAATTTTATCTATGCTACTGTATAAACGTAAATATATTTGAGGCTAGCGCCATGTATGATTAATATGAAAAGTCAACGTGTATCAATGAAAATCTTGTCAACGCCACCGTCTATAAGTAAATAAATGAAGCTAGTGTTTGGTATATTTAATAACAAGCTAACGTTTCTCACTGGGAATTTTATCTACGCTACCGTCTGAATGTAAATATCCTTAAAGTTAGCTCCTTGTATGATTAATATGAAAAGTGAACGCTTATCACTGAAAATCTTGTTGACGCCACCATCTACAAGTAAATAAATGAAGCTAGCGTTTGGTATATTTAATAACAAGCCTACGATTCTCACTGAGAATTTTATCTACGCTACCATATGAACATAAATATTCTTGAGCCTAGCACCTTGTTGATAAATGCGAAAACTCTATGCTTATCAATGAAAATCTTGTTTTCATCATCATTTACAAATAAATAAATGAAGCTACTGTTTCATATGGTTAATAACAGCCTACACTTCTCACTGAGAATTTTATCTACGCTATCATATGAATGTAAAAATCCTTGAAGCTGGTATCTTGTACGATTAATATGAAAAGTCAACGCTTATCAATGAAAATCTTGTTGACGCCACATCTACAAGTAAATAGATGAAGCTAGTGTTTGGTACGATTAATAAGCCTACGCTTTTCAATGAGATTCTTATCTACGCTACCATCTGGATATAAAAATCCTTGAATCTAACGCCTTGTATGTTTAATATGAAAAGTCAACGCTTATCAATGAAAATCTTATTAACGCCACCTTCTACAAATAAATAACTGTTTGATATGATTAATAAGCCTACGCTTCTCACTCAGAATTTTATCTACGCTACTGTCTTGATGTAAAAATCCTTGAATTTAGCGCCTTATATTCTTAATACAAAAAATCAACGCTTCCCACTAAAAATCTTAACGCCACCATCTACAACTAAATAACCACAACCCCACTATTCCTCCTAACCAATATTCTTCACAATTCATTTCCTACATTCAAAAACATCAAAATTCAATTCCTGCATAATAAGCACTCAGCATGTTAATATTTTGACATGATGGCAGCAGTGCAATAAACTTTATGTTGCCCCTCACAAAACATACAACATCTTCTATTAATTTATGACCAACATTTACTAAAATCCCGTCAGTATCGTAGTGCGAATATTTTCGTAAAATATGATGTTGAATGTTACCTTGTTTTCTGTGTCGAATCACGAATGTGCTGACGGAAAAATCGAACAGTCAAAGGCGAACATAACCTAAATCCTGCGAGATGCACGTCGATAATTTGAAGTTTGAAAAGAAAACTGTTATTGCCGACAATCGCAGATGATGTTTTTAGGTTATGTTCGGTTTGAAAATCTCGGACCCTACTTCCCATTTTTAACAAAAAATATTAATGTTTGAGGGTCGAGTTAAAAATTTTGAAAATGCAATTTTTCGCATGACGCATACGGTGCGTCATCTTTTAATTTCATTCAATTTATCGTTCAATTTATAGTTTTTATTCTTGAAACATTATATTGTACGGCATATTTTGTATTTGGAATTTTTTCGTAAACTTGATTAATTTCAATAATTGTGATTTTTGCTTTTTTTTTTATTTTTTTTTGTGATTTTTGCTTTTCTTTTTTATTTTTTTCAAATAATATTTTGCTGACATCTTTAAGTTTGTTAGAGGAAATCGGTCGTAAAAATTTTTACTTTTTTCATTTAAATTGTCATTTTGAATGAGAGGACAAATTTGCGAGAATGGAAAATAGATGGCGCGATTGAACAATTTCTTTGGTGTAAATAATGGCGGTTGAATGCAAATCTTGTTAGAATTAAAAATTTTAATTCTAAATTTTTTCTCGGTCATTATAGTTACGAAAACATTAAGTTTACTTTGATATTTTAATAATTAATTTCGCGAAAACGCGGCATCATATAGAAAAAATGTATACCACCTTTTTTGCTTAGAATTTCACCACGCATCGGCCTGTATTTTTTTTGTTGAGAATTTTAGAAATTTTTACTATCTCGTAAATGTCGCTAGGATTGTTTATGATTTTTCAATAATTAATTTCTCAAAAACGCAGCGTCGGATCGAAAACATTTATTCCACCTTTTTTGCTTAGAATTTCACCTAGTATCGGTATGTATTTTTATTGTTTGCAAATTTTTTAAATTTTTACTATCTCGTAAATGTCGCTAGGATTGTTTATGATTTTTCAATAATTAATTTCTCAAAAACGCAGCGTCGGATCGAAAACATTTATTTCACCTTTTTTGCTTAGAATTTCACCTAGTATCGGTATGTATTTTTATTGTTTGCAAATTTTTTAAATTTTTACTATCTCGTAAATGTCGCTAGGATTGTTTATGATTTTTCAATAATTAATTTCTCAAAAACGCAGCGTCGGATCGAAAACATTTATTCCACCTTTTTTGCTTAGAATTTCACCTAGTATCGGCATGTATTTTTATTGTTTGCAAATTTTTGAAATTTTTACTATCTCGTAAATGTCGCTAGGATTGTTTATGATTTTTCAATAATTAATTTCTCAAAAACGCAGCGTCGGATCGAAAACATTTATTTCACCTTTTTTGCTTAGAATTTCACCTAGTATCACCATGTATTTTTATTGTTTGCAAATTTTTGAAATTTTTACTATCTCGTAAATGTCGCTAGGATTGTTTATGATTTTTCAATAATTAATTTCTCGAAAACGCGGCATCATATAGAAAAAATGTATTCCACCTTTTTTGCTTAGAATTTCACCATGTATCGGCCTGTATTTTTTTTGTTGCGAATTTTTGAAATTTTTACTATCTCGTAAATGTCGCTAGGATTGTTTATGATTTTTCAATAATTAATTTCTCGAAAACGGAGCGTCGGATTGAAAAAATGTATTTCACCTTTTTGGCTCAGAATTTTGCATAGTATCACCCTGTATTTTTGTTGTTTGCAAATTCTTTAAAATTTTTACCTACTTGTAAATGTTGCTGGAATTGTTTATGATTTTTCAATAATTAATTTCTCGAAAACGCGGCATCGGATAGAAAAATTTATTTCACCTTTTTTGCTTAGAATTTCACCTAGTATCACCCTGTATTTTTGTTGTTTGCAAATTCTTTGAAATTTTTACTTACTTGCAAAGTTTGCTGGAATTGTTGATGATTTTTCAATAATTAATTTCTCAAAAACGCGGCATCGGATAGGAAAGTTTATTTCACATTTTTTGCTTAGAATTTCACCTAGTATCACCTTGTATTTTTGTTGTTTGCAAATTCTTTAAAATTTTTACCTACTTGCAAATGTTGCTGGAATTGTTGATGATTTTTCAATAATTAATTTCTCGAAAACGCAACGTCACATGGAAAAATTTATTTTACCTTTTTTGCTTAGAATTTCACCTAGTATCACCTTGTATTTTTGTTGCTGGCAAATTCTAAAAAATTTTTACTTACTTGCAAATGTTGCTGGAATTGTTGATGATTTTTTAATAATTAATTTCTCGAAAACGTGGCATCGGATGGAAAAATTTATTGTACCTTTTTTGCTTAGAATTTCACCTAGTATCACCTTGTATTTTTGTTGTTTGCAAATTCTTTAAAATTTTTACCTACTTGCAAATGTTGCTGGAATTGATTATGATTTTTCAATAATTAATTTCTCGAAAACGCTGCATCAGAGAGAAAAATTTATTTCACCGTTTTTGCTTAGAATTTCACCTAGTATCACCTTGTATTTTTGTTGTTTGCAAATTCTTTAAAATTTTTAGTTACTTGCAAATGTTGCTGGAATTGATTATGATTTTTCAATAATTAATTTCTCGAAAAAGCAGCGTCGTATGGAAAAATTTATTGTACCTTTTTTGCTTAGAATTTCACCTAGTATCACCTTGTATTTTTGTTGTTTGCAAATTCTTTAAAATTTTTACCTACTTGCAAATGTTGCTGGAATTGTTGATGATTTTTTAATAATTAATTTCTCGAAAACGTGGCATCGGATAGAAAAATTTATTTCACCTTTTTTGCTCAGAATTTTACATAGTATCACCCTATATTTTTGTTGTTTGCAAATTCTTTAAAATTTTTACTTATTTGCAAATGTTGCTGGAATTGATTATGATTTTTCAATAACTAATTTCTCGAAAACGCGGCAACGGATAGAAAATTTTATTTCACATTTTTTGCTTAGAATTTCACCTAGTATCACCCTGTATTTTTGTTGTTTGCAAATTCTTTAAAATTTTTACCTACTTGCAAATGTTGCTGGAATTGTTTATGATTTTTCAATAATTAATTTCTCGAAAACGCGGCATCGGATAGAAAATTTTATTTCACATTTTTTGCTTAGAATTTCACCTAGTATCACCCTGTATTTTTGTTGTTTGCAAATTCTTTAACATTTTTACCTACTTGCAAATGTTGCTGGAATTGTTTATGATTTTTCAATAATTAATTTCTCGAAAACGCGGCATCGGATAGAAAATTTTATTTCACATTTTTTGCTTAGAATTTCACCTAGTATCACCCTGTATTTTTGTTGTTTGCAAATTCTTTAACATTTTTACCTACTTGCAAATGTTGCTGGAATTGTTTATGATTTTTCAATAATTAATTTCTCGAAAACGCAACGTCGCATGGAAAAATTTATTTTACCTTTTTTGCTTAGAATTTTACATAGTAGAACCCTGTATTTTTTTGTTTGCAAATTCTCGAAAATTGTTACTGCCGTGGAAATGTCATTAAAAGTGTTTAATTTTTCAATAATTAATTACTCGAAAACGCAACGGCGTATGAAAAAAATTTATTTCACCGTTTTTGTTCAGAATTTTACATAGTATCACCCTATATTTTTGTTATTTGCAAATTCTCGAAAATTATCACTATATTGCAAATGACGCTAGAATCATTTATGATTCTTTAATAATTAATTTCTTGAAAACGCAGCGTCGGATCGAAAACATTTATTTCACTTTTCTTGCTTAGAATTCCACCTAGTATCGCCCTATATTTTTGTTGTTTGCAAATTCTCGAAAAATATCACTATCTTGCAAATGACGCTAGAATCATTTACGATTCTTTAATAATTAATTTCTCGAAAACGCAGCGTTGGATCGAAAACATTTATTTCACCTTTCTTGCTTAGAATTCTACCTAGTATCACCCTATATTTTTGTTGTTTGCAAATTCTCGAAAATTATCACTATATTGCAAATGACGCTAGAATAATTTACGATTCTTTAATAATTAATTTCTCGAAAACGCAGCGTCGGATCGAAAACATTTATTTCACCTTTCTTGCTTAGAATTTCACCTAGTATCACCCTATATTTTTGTTGTTTGCAAATTCTCGAAATTATCACTATATTGTAAATGATGCTAAAATAATTTACGATTCTTTAATAATTATTTTCTCGAAAACGCAGCATCGGATCAAAAACATTTATTTCACCTTTCTTGCTTAGAATTCCACCTAGTATCACCCTATATTTTTGTTGTTTGCAAATTCTCGAAAATTATCACTATATTGCAAATGACGCTAAAATCATTTACGATTCTTTAATAATTAATTTCTCGAAAACGCAGCGTCGGATCGAAAATATTCATTTCACCTTTCTTGCTTAGAATTTCATCTAGTATCACCCTATATTTTTGTTGTTAGCAATTTCTCGAAAATTATTATAATATATTGCAAATGACGCTAGAATAATTTACGATTCTTTAATAATTAATTTCTCGAAAACGCAGCGTCGGATCGAAAACATTCATTTCACCTTTCTTGCTTAGAATTCCACCTAGTATCACCCTATATTTTTTGTTGTTTGCAAATTCTCGAAAATTATCACTATATTGCAAATGACGCCAGAATCATTTACGATTTTTTAATAATTAATTTCTCGAAAACGCAGCGTCGGATCGAAAACATTCATTTCACCTTTCTTGCTTAGAATTCCACCTAGTATCACTCTATATTTTTGTTGTTTGCAAATTCTCGAAAATTATCACTATATTGCAAATGACGCTAGAATCATTTACGATTCTTTAATAATTAATTTCTCGAAAACGCAGCGTCGGATCGAAAACATTTATTCCACCTTTCTTGCTTAGAATTCCACCTAGTGTCACCCCATATTTTTGTTGTTTGCAAATTCTCGAAATTATCACTATATTGTAAATGACGCCAGAATAATTTACGATTCTTTGATAATTAATTACTCGGAAACGCAGCGCCGGTTCGGAAACATTTGTTTCACCTTTCTTGCTTAGAATTCCACCTAGTATCACCCTATATTTTTGTTGTTTGCAAATTCTCGAAAATTATCACTATATTGCAAATGACGCTAGAATAATTTACGATTCTTTAATAATTAATTTCTCGAAAACGCAGCGTCAGATCGAAAACATTTATTTCATCTTTCTTGCTTAGAATTCCACCTAGTATCACTCTATATTTTTATTGTTTGAAAATTCTCGAAAATTTCACTAGAATCGTTTACATATAAAATTTGGTATAAAAGAAATATTCTTCAGTTTCATATGAGCGATAACAAATTTATTAAAAATATACATGCATATTTAATATGCGTGGGTATGTACATGTGCAAACATGCGACTTAAATCACAATACACACGCTCTTTTCGTACAAAACAAGATATTTGCTGTTAACAATTGATTATATCCTATCTACAGCGATATAAGAAAAATTCATTCATTTTATTTCTCTTTTATTATTGAGGATGGTATGTCGGTAGAACAGAAAGTGGCAGTTACGATAATGTTCAATCATTTTTCGGTTGAATCGCAATATTTTCAAGTATTTAAATCCACTTAAAGAAACGAATTTGAAATTTTGTGAAAATTACAGTTTTTATCGGGAATTGTTGGAAATTGTTGGAAAATGTTTGGAATACAAAAATCGTAAATTTTCTTGGAGTTGCAATTGGGCATTCTTAACTAATGTAATCCGTTGTCATAATTATTGAATTCCGGTGAATTGCGTAAATTACATAGGATTCAAAAACAAATATTAAGAGATTAAGTATTAGACTAAGAATTAAGAATTATAGTCAAGGTATTTTCAGGTTTATTCTTGACGTTGGCATTGTTGATGTTCAAACGAATGTGTTTGAAGATCGACATAATATGTATTGTTATTGTAAATATAATGTAAGATTGATATAATATATATTATGTTCATCAATGCCGAATTAATATTTTCATAATTCAATTAGTTATTAAAGAAGGCTACTATTCTTTAACCAATCACTGAATATTTCTGCTTCTAAAAAATTTACAAAATTTACTTTTACAAAATTATTAAGATCACCATCATAATTCAAAATTAAAAAAAAAGTTATGATGATCAACATGACTATGTTTTTTTGTGTCGACCATAATTTTCATCCTTTACTCAATATTAAAGAAGGCCACCATTCTTTAACCAATCACTGAATATTATACTTTTCAAAAATGCACAAAATTTACTTTTACAAAATGAATATCATCACTGTCATAATTCACAATATAAAAAAAATTATATTCATCAATATGAACCATCTTCTTTTATGTCGTCCATAATTTTCAACATTCAATCAATTACTAAAGATGGCCACCATGCTTTAACCAATGCTTGAATGTTACTGCTTCTCAAATTTACAAAGTTTGTTTTTAAAAATTAATATGATGACTATCATAATTCACAATGTAAAAAAAATTATGATCATCAACACAAATATGTTCTTTTGTGTCGACCATAATTTTCATAATTCAATTTGTTATTAAAGAAGGCCACCATTCTATAACCAATTACTGAACATTATGCTTCTCAATATTACAAAATTTACTTTTAAAAAATTAGTACAGTTATCATCAAAATTCAGTGTAAAAAAAACCATGATCATGAACATAATTACATGTATTAATGCCAACCCCTATTTTCAGCATTAAATTAGTCATTAAATATGGCCATCATTCTTTCATCAATCACTGAATATAACTGCTTCTTAAATTTATAACATTTATCTATTTCCATCATTAAATTACTTATTAAAGAAGGCCAGCATCTTTTAACCAATCACTGAATATCGTGCTTCTTAAAAATTTACAAAATTTACTTTTACAAAATTAATAAGATCATAATTATAATTCAAAATGTAAAAAAAAATATGATCATCAATATGACTGTGTTCTTTTGTGCAACCATAATTTTCATTCTTCAATTAGTCATTAAAGATCCTTTAACCAATCACTGAATATTACTGCACCTCAATTTTACAAAATTTCCTTTTACAAAATTAGTATAATTTCTATTATAATTCAAAATGTTAAAAAAAATAATGACAACCAATCACAGAATATTACTGCTTCTTAAATTTCCAAAATTTACTTTTACAAAATAAGTATAGCTACCATCATAATTTAGTATAAAAAAAAAACATGATCATCAACATAATTATATGTATTAATGCCGACTCCTATTTCCATCATTAAATTAGTCATTAAAGAAGGTCACCATATTTTAACCAATCATTGAATATAACTGCTTCTCAAATTTGCAAAATTTACTTTTACAAAATTAGTGTAGCTACTATCATAATTCAATGCAAAAAAAAAACAATGATCATAAACACAACTGTGTGCATTAATGTCGATTCCTATTTTCATAATTGAAGTTAAAGGACACCATTCTTTAATTAATCAATGAATATTACTGCTTTTCAAATTTACAAAATTTACTTTTACAAAATTAGTATAGCCACCATCATAATTCTTTATGAAAAACACCACGACCATCAACATAATTATATATATTAATGTCGACTGCTATTTTTATCAATATTTTAGTCATGAAAGATGGCCATCATTGAATATAACTGCTTCTCAAATTTACAAAATTAATATGATCACAATTTTAATTTAAAATGTAAAAAAAGATAATGATAACCAACCACTGAATATTACTTCTTCTCAAATTTACAACATTTCCTTCTGCAAGATTAGTATGGATACCATCATAATTCAGTGTAAAAAAAAAAACATTTTCATAAGCATGACTATGTACATTAGTCATAAAACATGGCCAACATTCTTTAACCAATCACTGAATATTATGTTTCTCAAAAATGTACAAAATGTACTTTTACAAAATTAATATGATCACAATTACAATTCAAAATGTAAAAAAAATATTGATAACCAATCACTGAATATAACTGCTTCTCAAATTTACAACATTTACTTTTGCAAGATTAGTACACCTACCATCACAATTCAATGTAAAAAAAAAACCATGATCATGTGCATTAATGCCGACTCCTATTTTCATTCTTGAATTAGTCATTAAACAAGGCCACCATTCTTTACACAATTACAATTCAAAACAACAATTTTGAATTTCACAATACAATTTCGAAATGTAAAAAAAAACAATGATACCAATCACTGAACATTACCGTTTCCCAAATTTCCCAAACTTCCCAAATTTCCTTTTACAAAATTAGTACCTCATCATAATTCAGTCTAAAAAAACATGACTACCATCATTTTCTTTCAACCACCAAACACATTTGCCCTTCTCCACCTTTTCCACCATTTCCCATCAAAATTCCTGAACCTACATTTTCCTTATAAACATTAAACATTATCAGCACTAAACGAACCGTTTATTTTGAAAGTGGTCTAACCCCATTTTTCAATATTTTCCGGTCACCACAGTTACATCTACAAAATTCATGTTATTTATCTCGATTTGAAGATAAATGGAGTTAGGCCACTTAATAAAAAAATTCACCAAAATTCACCAAAAATGATGAAAACGTTTTCGTAACTGCCTTCACTTTCCATTCTACCGTCCACCGGCCATTAAATGTGGCCGCCCTCCTTCAACTTGCTGACCAACGTGTCGACATCCGGCAAAATCGACCCCGCCTGTCTCGTCGGCGGTTCCTCGACCGACATAATTTGCACCCTCGGCGCAGTGTCCACGTCCAGATCCTTCGGAGTCAGTTTCTCAATTTTCTTCTTCTTCGCCTTCATGATATTCGGCAAAGTTGCATAACGGGGCTCATTTAATCGGAGGTCCGCGCTCAAAACTGCTGGAGTCTTCATTTTTATCACCTCAAGGCCCCCGTCGATTTCACGGGTGATCGTCAACTCGTTGCCATTCTGCTCGATCTGAAATTGAAGGGGAAAAAGTGAAGATTTGAAGAATTGGTGCTGATATTCTGAGGCGTTAAGACGCAGAGTGGAAATTTGGGGTGAAAGTTTGGTGGCGACTGATATTTTAGGGGGCGCAAAGTAGAATTGGGAGATTTGGAGCAATTTTTTGAATCGGTGAGGTAGAAGATTGAAGATAAGATGAAATTTTGATGGTACGTAGCTTTATGAATGTTGGCGTAGGACAGAAGACTTGTCGACAGGAATTTTACGTTCCAAGATTGTTCAATTCTTATCGTTATTGTTGAATCTTGCACTATGTAGACATTTGCGTAGTCTACAATTACTGCGATCGCAATATAACCTGTACATTTAAGATTGCAAGATTTCAAACGTCAGCATATAAACTTAAATTAAGCAGCTGCACTTTGCAGAGGTAGAAGATTAAGCGTACAATGAAATTTTGATGATACGTGACTTTATGAATGTTGGCGTAGGGCAGAAGACTTGTCGACAGGAATTTGATGTTCCAAGATTGTTCAGTTCTCATCGTTATTGTTGAATCTTGCACTATGTAGACATTTGCGTAGTCTACGATCGCTCCTATCACAATATTATCTGTACATTTAAGATTGCAAGATTTCAAACGTCAGCGTACAAACTTGAATTAAGCAGCTGTACTTCGCTGAGGTGGAAGATGGAGCGTAGGATGAAATTTTGATGATACGTGACTTTATGAATGGGGGCGTAGGACAGAAGACTTGTCGACAGGAATTTTACGTTCCAGGAATGTTCAATTCTCATCGTTATTGTTGAATCTTGCACTACATAAACATTCCGTGGTCTACGATTACTGCTATCACAATATTATCCTGCGTTTAACATTGCAAGATTTCAAACATCAGCGTACAAACTTAAATTAAGCTGCTGCACTTTGTTGAGGTGGAAGATTAAGCGTACGATGAAATTTTGACAATACGTGGCTTTATGAAGGGGGGCGTAGGACAGAAGACTTGTCGACAGGAATATTATGTTCCAAGAATGTTCAATTCTTGTCGTTATTGTTGAATCTTGAACTATGTAGACATTGCGTAGTCTACGATTACTGCTATCACAATATTATCTGTGCATTTAACATTGGAAGATTTTAAATGTCAGCGTTCAAACTTAAATTAAGCAGCTGCACTTCGCTGAGGTGGAAGATTGAGCGTAGGATGAAATTTTGGCAATATGTGGCTTTATGAATATGGCGTAGGACAGAAGACTTGTCGACAGGAATTTTATGTTCCAAGATTGTTCAATTCTCATCGTTATTGTTGAATCTTGCACTATGTAGACATTTACGTAGTCTACGATTACTGCTATCACAATATTATCTGTACATTTAAGATTGCAAGATTTCAAATGTCAGTGTACAAACTTAAATTAAGCAGCTGCACTTTGCTGAGGTGGAAGATGGAGCGTAGGATGAAATTTTGATGATACGAGGCTTTATGAATGTGGCGTAGGACAGAAGACTTGACAACAGGAATTTTATGTTCCAAGAATGTTCAATTCTTATCGTTATTGTTGAATCTTGCGCTATGTAGACATTGCGCAGTCTACGATTACTGGTATCACAATATTATCTGTACATTTAAGATTGCAAGATTTCAAACGTCAGAATACAAACTTAAATTAAGCAGCTCCACTTTGCTGAGGTGGAAGATTAAGCGTATGATGAAATTTTGATAATACGTAGCTTTATGAATATGGCGTAGGACAAAAAACTTGTTGACAGGAATTTTACATTCCAAGAATGTTCAATTCTCATCGTTATTGTTGAATCTTGCACTATGTAGACATTTGCGTAGTCTACGATCTCTGCTATCACAATATTATCTGTACATTTAAGATTGCAAGATTTCAAACGTCAGCGTACAAACTTAAATTAAGCAGCTGCACTTTGCTGAGGTGGAAGATGGAGCGTAGGATGAAATTTTGATGATACGTGGCTTTATGAATGGGGGCGTAGGACAGAAGACTTGTCGACAGGAATTTTACGTTCCAAGAATGTTCAATTCTTATCGTTATTGTTGAGTCTTGAACTATGTAGATATTGCGTAGTCTACGATTACTGCTATCACAATATTATCTGTACATTGAAGACTGCAAGATTTCAAACGTCAGCATTCAAACTTAAATTAAGCAGCTGCACTTTGCTGAGGTGTAATATGGAGCGTAGGATGAAATTTTGATGATACGTGGCATTATAAATATTGGCGTAGGACAGAAGACTTGTCAACAGGAATTTTACGTTGCAAGATTGTACAATTCTTATCGTTATTGTTGAATCTTGCAGTATGTAGACATTGCATAGTCTACGATCACTGCTATCACAATATTATCCTGCATTTAACATTGCAAGATTTCAAACATCAGCATATAAACTGTTAAACTGCGCAGCGAACTTCGCAAAGATGAAGAATGAAATTTTAACAATACGTGGTATTATGCATATCAGCGTAGGATTGAAAAGACTTGTCAACAGCAGTTGGACCTTTTATATTCCAAGATTGTCCTATTCTTATCGCTATTCTTGAATCTCACACTATGTAGACATGGGTTGGAAACATTTTTATAGATTAAAGCATTTGCATAGTCTACAATTACTCCTATCACAATATTACCCCTGCGTTTAACATTGCAAGATTTCAAACGTCAGCATATAAACTGTTAAACTGCGCAGCGCACTTTGCAAAGATGAAGAATGAAATTTTAACAATACATGGTATTATGCATATCAGCGTAGGATTGAAAAGACTTGTCAACAGCAGTTGGACCTTTTATATTCCAAGATTGTTCTATTCTTATCGCTATTCTTGAATCTCACACTATGTAGACATGGATTGGAAATATTGTCATAGATTAAAGCATTTGCATAGTCTACGATTACTAGTATCACAATATTACCCCTGCGTTTAACATTGCAAGATTTCAAACGTCAGCATCCAACCTATTAAAATAACCAACTTTCTTCTAGGAATATTCCTACATACGCCAGAATTATTACTTTTATATCAAAACTCATCGCCCCAACTTTACACCAAATTTCATCCTTCCCCCCTGCGCTTCCAAAAATAAAATCCATTACCCTACCTTACTGCAGAACGTTCCGACAGGCCAGTCCAAGTGTCCCCCGACCATCTGCGCAGTTTGATTGCAGTCATCGTCAATGGCCTGTTTCCCCACAATGACCAAGTCCGCCTTCTCCTTGACAGCCAGCTTCGCCAGGATCTTGGAAACATGTATGGGCTGGAGCTGCTCGTATTCGCTTCCAGAGACTTCGACGTGTATGCCTTTGTCAGCGCCCATGGCCAGCGCTGTCCTTATGGTGTCCTGTGACTGCGCAGGGCCACAGCTGACGGCAATGACTTCTTGCGCTAGCTTCTTCTCCTTCATGCGCACAGCTTCTTCCACTGCGATTTCATCAAATGGGTTCATCGAGTGCTTGACGCCATCTGTTACCACGCCAGTTTTGTCTGGCTTGACACGTATCTGGAAAGGGAAGGGGCAGAAGAATATTTTGGGTTGTCATATGGTGCGAGAAGGTTTCTATTATTAATATTTTTTTATAAAAGGAATATTAATAATAAAATTATATATTTTATTATATAATTTTTTATTTATTATATAATTTAATATATAATTTCATTGTTAACATTCTTTTTATGAAAAAAAAAAAATTGTTTAGGTTTTGTTATATTCTTATAGACATACTACGAAGTATGTTGAGGTTGTTTGGCATGATTTAAAATTTTGTAATTTTATGGTGTAATGAAAGTAACTAATGTAATTGAGAAAAAGTTGAGATTGTTTGTAAATATGTATTATCAATATTAATTATAGTAATATTAATAATTAATATAATATAATTAAAATAATAATTATAATAGTATTAATTACATAATTTATAATAAATTTATATGTAATATTTATAGTCAATAATGAATTTATATTATTATATTAATATCATAAAAGTTGAAATTATTCATAATAATTTAATCATATTTATAAATTTCAATTAAATTAAATCATTTTTTTAATAATAATTTAATAATATTTTTTTCTGTAATTCAGTGGCTGATATGTTTTCTAATGGTTCAATTGACACCACAAGTTTAACAGAATTATTTAAAAATCGCTAATCAAACAAGTTGACCATTGTAACTCATCACAACACTATGAAAATCTCCAAATTACCCAAATTAACAAATCAAACATCCAAATATCATCTCTCAATCCACCATCTATTGAAAGAGTTCAATCACATTGGAACACCTTAACAATCTTCGGTCAATCAAGTAAACACTCAACGATATCATAATAAAGAAATAAATTTCCACAATCCTCTACATGAACAAACATTACAATTCATCATGACACCTTCAAAATCTTCGAATTACTCAAATCAACATATTAAATGTCGAAAGATCATCTTACAATTTGCCATGTGACCAAGGATTAAAAATTCACTGGAACACCTTAAAAATAGCTAATCATGAGATCAATCGAGTAAATACTCAGTGATACCATAACAAAGAAGTTCATTCCCATAATCCTCTATCTAAACAAACATCGCAACTCATAATGACACCTTAAACATCTCTAAATTTCCTAAATGAATAAATTAAACATCCAAAAAATATCTTACAATTTGCTACTTATCAAAAGACTTCAAATTCATTGAACTACCTGAATAATTTTATGACATCAAGCAAGTAAACACCCACAGACTTTTGTAACAAAAATTTAATTCTTGTGGTCCTCCAGCTGAACAAACATTGCAACCCATCACGACACCTTAAAAATCTTCAAATTATCCGAATTAATAACAACTTCCACAACAACCAGTTTATTTTTGCGATACCCTAGCTAAAGAAACATTGCAACTCATCACAATACATTAAAAATCTCCAAATTCCCCAAATTAACAAATCCAATGTCCAAATATCATCTTACAATCCGTCATCTATCAAAAGATTCCAAATTCATCGGAATACCTGACAAATCGCTAATCACAAGATCAATCAAATTAAAACCCATTAATTTAATAATGAAAAAGTGGATTTTTCTGATCCTCCAGCTAAACTAGCATCGCAACTCATTGCAACACCTTCAAAATCTTCAAATTATCCAAATTAACAATGACTTCCAAAATAAACCAATTTATTCTTGCAATTCTCCAGGTAAACAAGCATCGCAACTCATTGCAACACTTTTAAAAATAGTTAATTAATAGTCAAAAAATGATGTTGGAATGTACTATTTATCGAAAGATTTAAAATTCATCAGAATAGCTTAATAATATTCAGTCACCAAGTCGATCAAGAAACACCAGACGACACCACAATAAAAAAGTTCATTCTTATGATCCTTCAGCTAAACAATTATCGGAACTCATCATGGCACCTTAAAAAAGCTCCAAATTCTCCAAACTAACAAACCAAACATCCAAAAACCATCTTACAATCCACTGTCTGACCAAAGATTGTAAATTCATTGCAATACCTTAAAATTCACCAATCGTGATATCAATCAAGTAAACACCTATTGACTTCCATAACAAAAAAATTCATTCTCATGATCCTCCAACTAAACAAACATCGCAACTGATCATGGCACCTTCAAAATCTCCCAATTATCTAAATTAACAGCGACTTCCAGAACAATCCAATTTGTTCTTGCAATTCTCCAGCTAAACAAACATCACAACTCATCATAACACCTTGAACATCTCCAAATTCCCTAAATTGGCAAATCAACCGTCCAAAATTCATCTAACAATCCATTACCTATTAAAAGACTTTAAATTTATCGGAACACCTTAACAATCTTCTGTCAATCAAGTAAACACTCAACGACATCATAATAAAAAAGTTTGTTCTTGTGATACCCCAGTAAAACAAACATCGCAACACATCACGACACCGTTAAAATCTCCAAATTCACTAAATTAACAAATCAAACATCCAAAAACCATCTTATAATCCATGACCCACCGAACGACTTTGATTTCATAGAAATACCTTAATAATATTCAATCACCAAGTCGATGAAGAAAACACCAAACGTCACCACAACAAAAAAGTTAATTTCCACAATCCTCTACCTAAAAAATTATTGCAACTCACTATAACACCTTAAAAATCTGCAAATTCCCTAAATTAACAAATCAAATATCCAAAAACGATCTTATAATCCACGACCCACCGAACGACTTCGAATTCATCCAAATACTTTAATAATATTCAATCACCAAGTCGATCAAACAAACATCAAACGACACCATAACAAAAAAGTTCATTCTTATGATCTTCTACCTAAAAATTATCGCAACTCATTGCGACACCTTCAAATACTCCAAATTATTCAAATTAACGACTTCCAAAACGTAACAGTTTATTCTCACAATTCTTCAGCTAAACAATTATTGCAACTCACCACAACCCCTTAAAACCCTCGACATCCAAAACCCTTGTCATAAAAAAATTTACCTCCGCAATCCCCAAAAACAAACATCCGCCAACAATTCCCAATCCCTACTAACCACAAAAAAAATTCAAGAACCCAAAAACTTCACCCCCAAAAAATCATTCACCCTAACCTAAAAATTTCTAGCAACCATCCGATTAATTCGTTTTTCTACTTTTTCGAAAAAGCCTAAAACCTCAAAAATTGTCGAAAATCTTTGAAATCTGCAGGTCACGAGTTGGCACGTTCGTCGTGAGAAAAGTGAGCAGAAAATAATAAATGAAAGGCCGGCGAGTGGGAAAAAATTGGGGAATTACCTTAACGGCATAATCGATGACCCGCTTGACGCCGACGAGAACACGTGCCATTGTTGTTAGATCGCTTATTAATTATTGATCGATCGCGGACGTCCGTGCACTCGGTTGTTGGTTACTTAACGCGCATGGAATTCATACGTGGCCGGGTGCAAAGTACAACGGAGGAATCTGCATTACCGACGCCATTTTTTAAGAGGTGAAGAAGTAAGATGTGGGTTTTTGTGGAAAAATTAATTTGAATATTTTTGAATTTGAAAATTAATTTCCAGAAAGAATTACTTAATTTATTGAAGTAGAAAATTTTATAATCGGACGATATAAGAATTTGCAAAAAGTCAAATGGGCGAAAGGAATAAGAATGAATGTATGATTTTAAAGTAAATTTTGAAAGGGGGCATTTGACCACGTTTGGTATGTTTAGTATTAAAATTTTTTAATTTTTTGTCATGACGCATACGGTGCGTCACTAATTTTGGTGGTGTTGAATATTACAATTTTTCATTTTTTTCGTCGTGACGCATATGGTGCGTCACGAATTTTGATGGTGTTGAATATTACAATTTTTCATTTTTTTCGTCATGACGCATATGGTGCGTCACTAATTTTGATAGTATTGAATATTACAATTTTTCATTTTTTTTGTCATGACGCATATGGTGCGTCACGAATTTTGATGGTGTTGAATATTACAATTTTTCATTTTTTTCGTCATGACGCATACGGTGCGTCACTAATTTTGGTGGTGTTGAATATTACAATTTTTCATTTTTTTTGTCATGACGCATATGGTGCGTCACGAATTTTGATGGTGTTGAATATTACAATTTTTCATTTTTTTCGTCATGACGCATACGGTGCGTCACGAATTTTGATGGTGTTGAGTATTACAATTTTACATTTTTTCATCATGACGCATATGGTGCGTCACGAATTTTGATGGTATTGAATATTACAATTTTAAAATTTTTCATCATGACGCATACGGTGCGTCATCAATTCTGTCTGAAGCAAATATTACAATTATTTATCATGACGCTTACGGTGCGTCATCAATTTCGATGCGGTAAAATATGAACATTTCCAAATTTTTTGTCATGACGCATACGGTGCGTCATTATTTTGCTGGGGTCAAATATGAAAATTTCAAAATTTTTTGTCATGACGCATACGGTGCGTCATCAATTTTGATGCGGTCAAATATTGAAATTTCTCAAATATTTTGTCATGACGCATACGGTGCGTCATCAATTTTGATGTGATCAAATATTGAAATTTCCAAATCTTTTGTCATGACGCATACGGTGCGTCATCAATTTTGATGCGGTCAAATATTGAAATTTCTGAAATTTTTTGTTATGACGCATACGGTGCGTCATAATTTTGATGGGGTCAAATATGAAAATTTCCAAATTTTTTGTCATGACGCATACGGTGCGTCATCAATTTTGATGGAAGTAAATATTAAAATTGACAACATTTTTCAGCGTGACGCATATGGTGCGTCAACAACTTTAACGGAGGCAAAAATTAAAAATTCTTAAATTTTTTGACGTGACGCATACGGTGCGTCATGAATTTTCAGGGGGTCAAATTTTAAAATTTTTACAATATTTCGTCATGACGCATAAGGTACGTCATCAATTTTAATGGAAGCAAAAATTAAAAATTCTTACATTTTTTGACGTGACGCATACGGTGCGTCATGAATTTTGAAGGGGTCAAATTTTTAAATTTTTACAATATTTCGTCATGACACATAAGGAGCGTCATCAATTTTAATGGATTGAAATATTAAAATTTCTCAAATATTTTCATCATGACGCATACGGTGCGTCATTAATTTTGTTGGAAGAAAATATTAAAATTTTTCGTGATGACGCATACGCTGCGTCACCAATTTTAATGGTGTTGAATATTACAATTTTACATTTTTTTTTGTCACGACACATGCGGTGCATCATTAATTTTGTTGGACGAAAATATTAACATTTTTCATCATGACGCATACGGTGCGTCATCAATTCTAATGGAACCAAATATTAAAATTGACAACATTTTTCAGCGTGACGCATGCGGTGCGTCAACAATTTTGACGGAAGCAAATATTAAAAATTCTTAAATTTGTTGACGTCACGCATACGGTGCGTCATGAATTTTGAAGGGGTCAAATTTTAAGATTTTTACAATTTTTCGTCATGACGCATAAGGTGCGTCGTCAATTTTAATGAAGTGAAATATTCAAATTTCTCAAATTTTTCTTCATGACGCATGCGGTGCGTCAGCAGTTTTGTCAGAAACAAATATTAAAATTGTTCATCATGACGCATACGGTGCGTCATCAATTTTGATGACGTTGAATATTACAATTTTTCATTTTTTCCGTCATGACGCATACGGTGCGTCATTAGTTTTGTTGGAAGAAAATATTCAAATTTTTCATCATGACGCATAGAGTGCGTCATCAGTTTTGTTGGAAGAAAATATTAACATTTTTCATCATGACGCATACGGTGCGTCATCAATTTTGTCGGAAGAACATATTAAAATTTTTCATGATGACGCATAGAGTGCGTCATTAGTTTTGTCGGAAGCAAATATTAAAATGTTTCATCATGACGCATACGGTGCGTCATAATTTTGATAGGGTCAAATATGAAAATTTCCATATTTCTTGTCATGACGCATATGATGCGTCATAAATTCTGCTGGAAGCAAATATTAAAATTGACAGCATTTTTCAGCGTGACGCATACGGTGCGTCAACAATTTTGGCGGAAGCAAAAATTAAAAATTCTTAAATTTTTTGACGTGACGCATACGGTGCGTCACCAATTTTGATGACGTTGAATATTACAATTTTTCATTTTTTCCGCCATGACGCATGCGGTGCGTCATTAGTTTTGTTGGAAGAAAATATGACAATTTTTCATCATGACACATACGGTGCGTCATCAATTTTGTTGGAAGAAAATATTCAAATTTTTCATCATGACGCATACGGTGCGACATCAGTTTTGTTGGAAGAAAATATTCAAATTTTTCATCATGACGCGTACAGTGCGTCACTAGAAATAAGGTAACACTCATCCTATATTCCTGTAACTCAGTTACAATTAAAGAATCCCTTTTCAATAAATAAACTAAAAAAAAATGACAATGTTCGCTTTAATAGTACTGATTATCACATATATTTCATCTATTCCCAATTATTCCCTTTTTAACACCTATTATCCAACATTCTTTCTCATTTTTAATTCTAAATTCTTCATAATTATCCTTATTGACAATGTTGACTCTAATACCCCTTATTATTACATATGTTATACAGAACCTGTCAAAACTGTATATTTTTCATTTATTCCCAAACATTTCCTTTTTCAACCTCTATCATCCAATCTCCCGTTCAGCTATTCGATTTTTAATATGCCGCAACCATTCCTTATTTACAATGTTCACTTCATTTACTACTCCTCATTATTACGTATACCACACAAAACCTGCCAAAACATATCAAAAACTGTATAGTTTTCATTTATTTAGAATTATTTCCATTTTCAATCTCTAACTCCACATGCAGCCGTTTGAATTTATAATTCTGCAGTCGTTCATAATTATCGTCAATTATAATACCCACTTAAATACTATTGATTATTACATATATTACACAAAACCTTTCAAAACACCTCGAAACCTGCATATTTTTCATTTATTCGCAATTATTTGCAATTTGTGGGCATTATAAAACTTAATTAGAAATAAGTCAATATTCATTGTACAAATTTCTGTAACTCAGTTGCAATTGAAGATTATTACATATATTACACAGAACATGCCCAAACAGACCAAGACTGTATTTTTTATTTAAACGCAATTTTTTCTTTTTGTAACCCGTAACTATCATCCAACTTCCCGTCCGACTGTTCGAATTTATATTTTGAAGTCATTTATGATTATCGTCAATTACAATACCCACTTTAATACTGCTGATTATCAGATATATTATATAGAACCTGTCAAAAGCGATCAAAAACTCAGTAAACTTTTCCATTTACTCTTAATCACTTCCTTTTTCAATCCTAAACTTTCCGTCTGGTCGTTCGAATTTATAATTTTGCAGCCGTTTATAATTATTCTTATTTACAATGTTCACTTTAATACCCCTGATTATCACATATATCGCACAAAATCTCTCAAAACACATAAAAAGCTGCATATTTTTCATTTCTTTCCAATTATTCCCTTTTGCAACCTTTAGCTATCATCCAACATTCCGTCCAGCCGTTCGAATTTATAATTCCGAAACCGTTCATAATTATTCTTATTTAGAATCTTCACTTTAATACCCCTGATCATTATGTATATCACACAAAATCTCCCAAAACACCTCAAAACCTTGCATATTCTTCATTTATTCCCAATAAGTCTCTTTTTCCACCCCTAACTTCCCGCCGCTTATTTGCATTTATATTTCGAGAAAATTCATAATTATCATTAATTACAATGTTGACTTTAATACTCCTGATTATTACATATATATCACGCAAAGCCTCTCAAAACACCTCAATATCTGTATATTTTTTATTAATTCCCAATCATTTCCTTTTGCAACTCCTAACTTCCCATCTAACCGTTCGAATTTATATTCCGAAGATATTCATAATTCTCCTTACTTTACAATGTCCACTTTAATATTACACATATCACATGAAACCTCTCAAAACACCTCAAAACCTGCATGTTTCATTTAAGTGCAACAATTTCCTCTTCAACCCCTGCCTATTACCCAACTCTCCGTCCCTTCATTCAAATTTGCCGCGCCCCGCGCATGCGCAGTACCCCACTCCTCCTTACATTGCCTTCAGTCGCGGCGATGCCTTCGTGGCGCGCAGTCGTCTGCAAGATGGCGGCCGCGCGTGACGTGTAGCCAGGCGTCCACCACAAAACCAACCGATTCCAGCCGCCCTCAGCGATGGAGTATTTCAAGAGCAGCATCAAGTCTGTCCTCGGCGCGCAGCCCGCCGGCAACCAGCCGTCCGGCGCCGACACGGTGAGTTTCATTTTTACGACTATTTAACCACCCGCTACATAACCTCTAACGCTTCTCCACGTATTTCTGTGTTTTCACGCATTTGACGGCCGACTTTTGCGGCGTAGATGCAGATTCAAAGTTGAGAAGTAATGGTGTGAATTTTTAGAAGGAGAAAAGAATGTGGACAGACATCTGTCGGTGACTGACGTGTCGATGCTTGAAGGATCGGGTGGCGGCGAAAATTTGAGGGGAAGGGGAGGGGGGTGAATTTGAAAAAGCGCGCGAAGGGGTGGGTTTGATTTTGGGAGAATTGGTTAGTGGGAGGAAAGTACTTTTGTATGATCATATGGACCGTTTATTTTGAAAGTGGCGTAAGTCCATTTAAAAAGAAAGGGATGTCACTCAATTTATGCTTAATTTAATGTAAACTTTTTATGTATAACTAGTTAGTATTTAATTTCGCAAAAAATACCTATGTTTTGTACAATTTAAAATTGGTTGGTAAAAGAAATTGCGTAATGATTGATTATGAAAGGGACGTAAGTCGAATTTATAGAGATGTTACTGTTTATTGTTTTTTACATTTGTTTTATATTACGTGTCAAGAGTAGGAAGCAAAGTTGTATTGTACCAAATTTAAAAGGTGTTCAATTGAAGCGATGCAAATTTCTATATTTGAAATATTCGTAATTTGAAGTTGGAACTGTTGAAATATTGCAAACGCGCAAGGTTTTAATACTAAACATACCAAGCGGGGTCACATGACCCCTTTCAAAATTTACTTTAAAGTCGTACATTCATTTTTATTTCTTTCGCTCACTTGACTTTCCGTAAATTCTTATATCATCCGATTATTAATATCTTGCTTTAATAAATTGGGAATTCCTTTCTGAAAGTCAACGCTTATTTTATAAGGAATCAAATGACCCCTCATGCTAAGAATAAATAGGTATAATGTACTGGTATGTTCAGTGTTAAATATAAATCATGTCAAAGTGAAACGCTGCAAATTTGTAGATTTTAAATACTGCATATTTTGACCTTCGAAAATTAAATTACTGCAAAGTCGCAAGATTTGAAATGTAAAATATGTTAAATTGCAACGTCATCAAATTGTATAATGAAAATACTGCAAATTTCGAATACTTTCAATCTGAAGTCTATTCGCAAGATTATAAATAAGAAATACATTAAACTTCAACATTCCAAATTTGATAAGTTACCAAAATTTACTTTGAGAAATCTTCCAAAATTCCTACCGTTGAATATATTAAATAAAAACACTCCAATATATATTTACATAAAGTTATATGAACTGTTTATTTTGAAGTGGTATAACTTCATTTTTAAAAAAGAAGGAGATGTCACTCAAGTTATGCTTAATTTAATGTAAACTTTTTATGTATAAGTACTTAGTATTTAATTTCGCAAAAAATACCCATGTTTTGTACAATTTAAAATTGGTTGGTAAAAGAAATTGCGTAATTATTGGTTATGAAAGTGGTGTAAGTCGAATTTCCAGAGATATTGTTTTTTACATTTCTTTTATATTACGTGTCATATTACATGTCAAGAGTCAGTAGTTTAGATTACGCATTTTATTTTCCTCCAAAAATTGATAATTCCATGTTAACATCACATAGTGATATAGGTAAAAACAAATGGTAAATCTATATTATTTGATAACAATATTACTTTATGACAATTGGAAATATTTATTTTATTTAATCTTAAATAAATTCACACAGAAATAAAGACCATGAATATAAAGAGAAGAATAATCTTAGAATCGGAGGATGAAGATAATTCTACTATGAAAAACAAATTAACGAAACGTAAAAAGAGAAGAAGAATTATAGAGGTAGAATCTTCATCAGATGAGGATATTGTTACTGAGAACTTAGATTCTGCAGAAGAAAATAAAGGAAAATATATGCAACGAATAAACAAAATTAAGCGAAATACCGGATAAAAATTCTGTACAAAAAGAGGAAAAGTCATTCCAGCGTTCCAAATAAAATTTGAAAAAATCGCCCTGGCTCCTTTCTACCAAGATGCCAGGCGTATTACTTATGAAAAATATAAAGATATGAAGCAGTTATTTTCTTATATACCTCTGGTGCATCATGAATATTTGAAAACACTGCCAAATGCACAGCATAAGTAACTACTACCAATATCTTGTCATTTTAACAATCCAATCAACGTCTAAAATTAAAAATACTACTTCTATTTTATATCTTGTCATTATTTATAAATAAAATTGAATTAATATGAAGTATATTTTAAGTAATATTTGATTTTTAAAAATTGAAATTAAACAATTTTTACAATTGCCTAATTTTGAAAGAGGTGTAAGTCCATTTGCACCCCGTAAATACACATTAGCTTGGTCAAATTCGCCTAAAGCAAATTTATATAACCAACTTACATATTCATGAATCAGGAGAAACATTGCCAGACTCCATATAATTTGCCTAAATTTTTTAATTAACTGATATTTTTAAATAACCTTTAGTTTTCTCGGAACAACAGAAAATGGACTTACACCACTTTCAAAATAAACGGTCCATATGTTAATGGTAGGAAAGTTCTTTTGTATGATTGGTCAGAATAATGTTACTTGGAAATTAATTGTCAGAAAAGTCTAGAAGACGGAAAAGGTTTTGTTGGATTGTGAGTTTCGTAGTTTATATTTGAAACAGCTATTTATGGTGTGCATCATGTTATGTACTTTATATTCGAAAGAAATATTTATAGACATTTTATATATGAAAGTTGGGGAGAATCGTGTGTAGAACAACTTTTCTAGAATTGATCAGATTAACGTTATTGAGAAATAAATAGTAAGAAGGTCTAGAAGACGGAAAGGTCAGAAATTGAGCTGTCAAATTCATATTTTGTATTTGAAACAATTATTTATAGAAATTTCATAGATAAAGTTTAGAGAGAATCGTGTGTAGAACAAGTTTGGAGCAAAGTACATTTTTAGAATTGATCAGAATAACATTATTTGGAAATTAATTATAATAAAAGTCTAGAAGATGGAAAGATCAGCGATGGTTTGCAATTTCATATTTTGTATTCAAAACAATTATTTACAGAAATTTTTCAGATAGAAAGTGGAGAGAATCATGTGTAGAACAAATTTGTAGCGAAACACTTTTCTAGAATTGATCAGATTAACGTTATTGAGAAATGAATAATAAAAAAGTCTAGAAGACAAAAAGGTCAGCAATACCGTCAATTACACATTTTATTTTTTTTTAATTTTAAATATTCTGTAAAATTTTGTAGAATAAAATTTGAAGAGAATGATGTATAGAATATGTTTTGCCCTTAACTACTTTTCCCTAGGATTGACGAACTAAAAGTTACATCTAGACCGAAAGAAACAACTTTTAACTGAAGCAATGTTCCGTGAAAGTGCAAACTTAGTGACTTTTTCAACTAATTCATTATTAGTATCTTATGTATTAGTATGCGCATTCTGCACCACAGTTTCTAACCCCAACTTTCTCGACAAATTCACAGGTGGAGCGGCTGATAGACAGACTTCAGTCATCAACGCTTTTAAATGACAGGCGAGACGCCTGCAGAGCCTTGAAGGCATTATCTAGGACCTATCGAGTAGAAGTTGGCGCGCAGGGCATGAGCGCTTTCAGACAAGTATTAGAAATGGACCGAACAGACTGCGAAATTGTGGGACTGGCACTGGACACGCTTTGTAACATAACGAATCCAGAAATTTTTGATGAAGAAGGTAAAGCGTTCTAAACCGTCACAATTTTCATGATCCAATTACTTGCGCAGAAGAATATACATGTTAGAAAGTGGCGTAGACTCTTCATCTTAACGTTTGAATAATTATTCATCGTGACGACATAACGAATCCAGATATTTTTGACGAAGAAGGTAAAGCGCTCTAAACCGTCACAATTTTCATGATCCAATTACTTGCGCAGAAGAATATACATGTTAGAAAGTGACGTAGACTCTTCATTTTAACGTTTGAATAATTATTCATCGTGACGACATAACGAATCCAGATATTTTTGACAAAGAAGGTAAAGCGCTCTAAACCGTCACAATTTTCATGATCCAATTACTTGCGCAGAAGAATATACATGTTAGAAAGTGACGTAGACTCTTCATTTTAACGTTTGAATAATTATTCATCGTGACGACATAACGAATCCAGATATTTTTGACAAAGAAGGTAAAGCGCTCTAAACCGTCACAATTTTCATGATCCAATTACTTGCGCAGAAGAACAAACGTGTTGATAAAGTAACGTAAACTCTTCATCTTGATGTTTGAATAATTATTCATCGTGACGATACACAGAAAAGAGCTGTATTGACATAAACTTTTTCCTGCAGTGTTTAGGCAATGGCGCAGTTGCTTTATAATAATTCTACGTATTCAACGACTCTTTCTTTTCAGTGGACAAGCACGACCCAGAGAAAAAGTTGGGCGAACAGTTCACAGAAATCTTCATCAAGCATCAGGACAGCATCGCTCTAGTATTAAGCTGCTTAGAAGAATTTGACTTCCGCGTTAGATGGCCAGCGCTTAAATTGCTGACACATTTGCTGACGAACAGACCGAAGGATATACAGGAGATAATTTTAGTCAGCCCGATGGGCGTCTCCAAGCTTATGGATTTGTTGAGCGACAGCAGGGAAGTCATAAGAAACGACGTAAGCAGAATTAATTGATTTTATCTGTTGCATAAAAATATTTGACTTGTTTGGAATAGTGGTAATTATTATCTGAGTATGCATATTTACAATAAGTATTTAATGGATCCAGAATATAATTAGACAGAATTTTTATTTTGGCTATCATTTTCTAATTTGATGATTCTTGGATTAATTATAGGAATATTTTTGAATTTTGATATCCAGTTTTTTGATTTTAACATTAACTTCGATTTTTTTTCTTTTTTTTATGTATATGTATATATGTGAATCTAGTTGCCTAAACTCAGAATCAATTAAAACACCATTATTGCAGGGAATTAATTTTTTAAGTGCTATTTGTAATTTAATGTTGTTAATCTTGTTTTTGAAGCGATTTTCAATTTTTTAATTTCTACATTAACTTCGAATACGTATCTTATATTTGAAATTATTTGTCTAAATTCAGGTTCAATTATAGCGAACCATAATAGGAGATAATTGATAATTTCCGAATCATTTTGTAATTAAACGATTTCTGGATAAATTTAAGTTTTTTGTCGCCATCTCTTCCGTTAATGGATTTTGAATCATTTTTAATTCTGACCGCCATCTTGATTTTGAAGTGATATTATTTGAAAATATATGGTCAAACTAAAAATTAATTTAATTTCGAATTCATTTCGAATTTTGTTTTGAATTAATTTTCGATTTTAATTTGAATATATTTTCGATTTTAATTTTGAATATATTTTCGAATTTAATTTTGTATTCATTTTCGAATTTTATTTTTAATATATTTTCGAATTTATTTTGAAAATTAATTTCGAATTTAATTTTAAATTGAATTTCGAATTCATTTCGAATTTAGTTTTGAATTAATTTTCGAATTTAATTTTGAATTAATTTTCGATTTTAATTTTGAATATATTTTCGAATTTAATTTTGAATATAATTTCAAATTTAGTTTGGAAACTAATTCCGAATTTTTTTTTAAATTTTATTTCGAATTTAATTTCAACATTAGCATCTAATACGTATCTTATATTTGAAATTATTTGTCTAAATTTAGAATTAATTAAGGCGAACCATAATAAGAGATAATTGATATTTTATGAATCATTTTGTAAGTAATTTTGAGTTTTGACCGCCATCTTGATTTCAAGTAACATCCAATTTTCAAGTTTGCATAACTACTTTAAGTACCGTTGTAATATTTGAAAATATATGGTCACACTAAAAATTAATTTAAATTCGCTTTTATATTCGAATTTAATTTTAAATTAATATTGAATTTATTTTCGAATTTAATTTCGAGGAATTTATTAAGGAATTATGTTAAGGAAATTATTTTCGGATTTAATTTCAAATTTATTTTCGAATTTAATTTCAAATTTATTTTTGGATTTTATTTCGGATTTATTTTACAATTTATTTCTGGATTTAATTTCAAATTTATTTTACAATTAATTTTTGAATTTCTTTTCAAATTTATTTTAGAATTAAAGCAAAATTAATGCAAACGATAATAAGATATTATTGATATTTGATGAAGCATTTTATAATTGAACGACTTCCAGATAAATTGGAGTTTTTCGCCGCCATCTTATTTATTACTTAATTTATTTAACGGATCATAAATAAATTAAAATTCTGGCCGCCATCTTGATTTTGAAATGACATCCAATTTTCAACTTTGCAAAATGACTACGAGTACCTTTGTAACATTTGAAAATATTTGGTCAGGCCAAAAATGAATTTAACTTCGAATTTATTTTCACATTTATTTTCAAATTTATTGTCGAATTTAATTTAAAATATATGTTCGAATTTAATTTTGGATTTATTTTCGAATTTAATTTCGAATCTATTTTCGAATTTAATTTCGAATTAGTATTTTAATTTAATTTCGAATTTCATTTCAAATTAATTTTTGTATTTAATTTTGAATTTATTTTTGTATTTAATTTGAATTTATTTCCGAATTTAATTTCGAATTCATTTTCGAATTTAATTTCGAATTTATTGTCGAATTTATTTTCGAATTTACTGACGAATTATTAAAGCAAAATTAATGCAAACTATAATAAGATATAATTGATATTTGATGAAACATTTTATAATTAAACGACTTGTTATTTAACGGATCATAAATAATTTTAAATTCTGGTCGCCATATTGATTTTCAAATGACATCCAATTTTCAAATTTGCATATACCTTTATAATATTTGAAAATATATCATCAAACCAAAAATTAATTTAATTTCGAATTTAACTTTGAATGTATTTTCGGATTTATAATATCAAATTCATTTTCGAATTAATTTCGACTTCATTTTCGGATTTAATTATAAATTTATTTTCGAATTTGATTTTGAATTTATTTTCGAATTTGATTTTGAATTTATTTTCGAATTGAATTTTGAATTAATTTTGAATATATTTTCGAATTAATTTCTAATATATTTTTGATTTAATTTTAAATTTATTGCCGGATCTAATTATAAATTTATTTTCGAATTTAATTTCAAATTTATTTTCGAATTTAATTACAAACTTATTTTCAAATTTAATTTTGGATTTAATTTCAACATTAACTTCGAATATGTATTTTATATTGGAAATTATCTATCTAAATTCAGAATCAATCAAGGTAAACCATAATAAGAGATATTTGATATTTTATGAACCATTTTATAATTAAACAATTTCTAGATGAATTTGAGTTTTTCGCCACCATCTTGTAATGTAATGCATTTTCAAATTTGCAAAATAACTTTCAAATATATTTACAATATTTAAAAATATATTATTAAACCCAAAATTAATTGTCGCACCATCTTGGAATTTTATATTTATTTTTATTCAATCATCGCTCACATTATTTCTAAAGAACACCTTAAATGTTGATTAAATCGCTGAGCACAAAGGATCACTATACCATTTCTTACGTAGCCAATTACATTACGCAGGTATTACTCCTCCTAATCCAACTAACAAAAGGCAACGCCAACATTCAGAAGATCGTAGCATTCGAAAACGCCTTCGACAGGATCTTTGACGTAATCGCACAAGAAGGAAATGCTGACGGTGGGATCGTAGTAGAAGACTGCTTGCTACTGATGTTGAACCTTCTGCGAGGCAACGTCAGCAACCAGAACTTCTTCAAAGAAGGTACTTTTTTAAAAGCGAACATCCCATTTTTATTTTAACGTAACGCATCTCTACGCCTCAATTTCCAGGAAGCTACATACAAAGACTGATGCCAATGTTCCAAATCCCAACGGAACCAGACAATTCGCCTCTTGGCAGTTGGAGTCCGCAGAAAGTGTCCAACGTCCACTGCATGGTGCAGGTTATACGAGCCCTAGTCGCGCCCAGTGGCCCAGCGCAGGTAAAGAAAGAAATTTCAAGCGTTAATAATAGAGCGCCATCTTTTGCACTCAATTTCATTGAGGCGAGTCAAAATATTAATGTTGGCGTTGCTGTTTCTGTTGCGTCAAGTCAGTGGCAGCGTGTCAGAGGACGATGAAGGCCTGTGGCCTGCTGAAGGCGCTGTGTGGGATATTAATGGCCAACGGTGTGTCTGCTGATGTGTTGACGGAGACTATCAACACTGTCGCTGAAGTTATTAGGGGCAATAGCAGTAATCAGGAGTTTCTGGCCAGCGTCATGGCGCCAAGCAGTCCTCCAAGGTAAAATAGGTTCCATCGGTGGTGTTGAGTTCTTTAAATTTAGGTGTTTAAGTTTATTTTAGGTAATTGTTGTATTGTGGTGTTATAGGCCTGCGATTGTGGTGTTATTGATGTCGATGGTGAATAAGAAGCAGCCGTTTATTCTGAGGTGTTCGGTGCTGTATTGTTTCCAGTGTTTTTTGTATAAGAATGAGATCGGACAGAATCAACTTGTGCAGACTCTGCTGCCGCAGATCAATGAGGCGCCGTCTTTAACTACAGGTTTGTTTGGTTTAATGTAGGAGTTTTATTACAGGTAACCAATGCGGTATACTTGTTTTTGTAGAATTTATATAATTTTTAGAATTTTTAGCATTTTTAAAATTGGTAGAATATAATATTTACAGAAAAAGTCATAACTTTGTTGTTTATGAAGCAATTTTTGTGAAACTTTCTAAAATTGTATAATTTAAAGTATTTTAGGTACTATTAACAATTTATTAGGAAAGTAGTACTTTGTTTCGTTGCAAAACACTTTGTTTTGGTTTATAGTAATAAATATGCATAACACTTTAAGGACCCTCTAAGAAATATACCTGGGACCCCACGTTTTTGGGAAATTTGTACATTAAAAAAAATTATAACTTTGTTATTTATGAAGCAATTTTTGTGAAACTTTCAAAAATTGCATAATTTAAAGTGTTTTAGGTACTATTAACAATTTATTAGGAAAGTAGTACTTTGTTTCGTTGCAAAACGCTTTGTTTTGGTTTATAGTAATAAATATGCGTAACGCTTTAAGGACCCTCTAAGAAATATACTTGGGATCGCATGATTTGGAAAGTTTGTACGTTAGAAAAAGTCATAACTTTGTTATTTATGAAGCAATTTTTGTGAAACTTTCAGAAATTGTGTAATTTAAAGTATTTTAGGTACTATTAACAATTTATTAGGAAAGTAGTACTTTGTTTCGTTGCAAAACGCTTTGTTTTGGTTTATAGTAATAAAAATGCATAACACTTTAAAGACCCTCTAAAAAATATACTTGGGACCCCACGTTTTTGGGAAATTTGTACGTTAGAAAAAATCATAACTTTGTTATTTATGAAGCAATTTTTGTGAAACTTTCAAAAATTGTATAACTTAAAGTATTTTAGGTACTATTAACAATTTATTAGGAAAGTAGTACTTTGTTTTGTTGCAAAACGCTTCGTTTTGGTTTATAGTAATAAATACGCATAGTTTAAGGACCCTCTAAGAAATATACCTGGGACCCCACGTTTTTGGAAAATTTGTACGTTAGAAAAAAATCATAACTTTGTTATTTATGAAGCAATTTTTGTGAAACTTTCAAAAATTGTATGATTTAAAGGATTTTAGGTACTATTAAAAAAATATGTTTTTTTAATAATTATCATAACTATTTTACTTAAAAACTAAGTTTGCATGAAATTTATAGAAATTGTAAAATTCTTTTAAAAATTCTTTAAAGAAATTATCATAAAATTTTATTTAAAACTCAAATTTATTAATTTTTATTGAAAAACTACTAGAAACTCTGATAAAATTGAGTTTTAAATAAAATTTGATGATAATTTCTTTAAACTCACTTTTATTAATTTTTATTGAAAAACTACTAGAAACTCTGATAAAATTGAGTTTTAAATAAGATTTTATGATAATTTGTTTAAAGAATTTTTAAAAGAATTTTACAATTTCTATAAATTTCATGCATATTTATTTTTTAAGTAAAATAGTTATATGATAATTATTAAAAGAACATAAATTAATGTTAAAAAAACTAAAATGCATCCTATTTTACAATTTCTATAAATTTCACACAAATTTAGTTTTTCAGGAAAATCGTTATATGATAATTATTAAAAAACATAAATTAATGTTAAAAAAACTAAAATGCATCCTATTTTACAATTTTTATAAATTTCGCACAAATATATTTTCCTGGAAAATCGTTATATGATAATTATTAAAAAAACATAAATTAATCTTAAGAAAAAGTAAGATGCATCCTATTTTACAATTTTTATAAATTTCACACAAATTTATTTTTCTGGAAAATCGTTATATGATCATTATTAAAAAAACCTAAATTAATGTTAAATATATATATATATATATATATATATATATATATATATATATATATATATATATTTTTGAGGAAAATTGTTATATGATAATTATTAAAAAACATAAATTAGTGTTAAAAAAACTGAAATGCATCCTATTTTACGATTTCTATAAATTTCATGCAAATTCATTTTTTTTCAGGAAAATAGTTATATGATAATTATTAAAAAACATAAATTAGTGTTAAAAAAAAACTAAAATGCATCCTATTTTAGAATTTCTATAAATTTCACACAAATTTATTTTTTCAGGAAAATCGTTATATGATAATTATTAAAAAAAAACATAAATTAGTGTTAAAAAACTAAAATACATCCTATTTTACGATTTCTATAAATTTCACACAAATTTATTTTTTTTTCAGGAAAATCATTATATGATAATTACTAAAAAAACATAAATTAGTGTTAAAAAAAACTAAAATGCATCCTATTTTAGAATTTCTATAAATTTCACACAAATTAATTTTTTCAGGAAAATCATTATATGATAATTATTAAAAAAACATAAATTAGTGTTAAAAAACCAAAATGCATCCTATTTTACAATTTCTACAAATTTCACACAAATTTATTTTTTCAGGAAAATATTTATATGATAATTATTAAAAAAACATAAATTAATCTTAAAAAAAAGTAAAATGCATCCTATTTTACAAATTCTATAAATTTCACACAAATTTAATTTTTTCAGGAATATCATTATATGATAATTATATAAAAAACATATATATATAATGTTAAAAAAACTATATATATATAAGCATCCTATTTTGCAATATATATATAAATTTCACACAAATTTATTCTTTCAGGAATATAGTTATATGATAAATATTAAAAAAACATAATTTTTTAATAACACCTTCTTATATTAACGCAACACTTCCAATTACACAATTTCTGAAAGTTTTACAAAAATTGCTTCATAGATATCAAAATTATAATTTTTTATATATATCTATATAAATAAAACTTTAATTTACTTTTTTTTTCATAAATAATTTTACATATGCATAATGCTACGTTTATTTTATTAATTAAACGTATTGAAATTGATGTTTCAGAAATATGTTATATATATGTATTATCATATATATTATTATATAACATACTTATATATATAACTATTCATATATATAAATAGTTATATATATACATATGTTTCACATAAATTTGTTTTTAAAGCAAAATAGTTATGATAATTATTGCAAAACATAATTTCTTTATATAATTTAACGAATTTTACAATTTCTATAAATTTCATTCAAATTTATTTTTTAAGTGAAATAGTTGTAATTATTAAAAAACATAATTTTTTATAATACCTAAAATACTTCCAATTATACAATTTCTGAAAGTTTCACAAAAACCCCTTGATAAATAACAAAATAATGATTTTTTCTAACATACAATTTCTTAGCAGTCCTTAAAACACTAAGGATTCCCTCATATAACCTTTCGTTTGTCCAACGTCAACATTCTGACCACAAAACCATTTATCGCAAGCCCGCCTACATCATTTCTCATCCACCGCCAACTCAATAATAGCCCGAACCCACCTGTTGCTAGGACAGCTGCTCTGTAGCGGTCTCTTCTCTCCGGACCAACCTTGCAACTGGTTCTCCGCAGTGGCGTTATCCCACGCCCTAATAGACAACACCACTCAGAAGGAGCAACTCCTCCGAGTCCTGCTAGCGACAAACATTGGCAAGCCGCCAGTGACATTAATGCAGCAATGCGTCATCCTCCTCCAACAAGGCAACAAGACGCAGTGCAAACTAGGCCTGCTCATCCTTTTGTGTCGCTGGACTGCGCACTGTCTGCCAGCGGTCAAGGCGTTCCTGTCCATCGACTTCTCAGTCTCTTATTTAACTGCGCTGCTCTCATCACAAGAAAACAATGAGGATATTCAAGAGTCGCTGCTTCAAAGCATGTGCGCATTCTTAATTGGCATCTGCGTCTACTTTAATGATGACTCTGTGGAGACTTATACCAAAGCGAAGCTGTGTCATTTGATTGAGAATCGTATTGGCTTGGAGAGGTTCCAGGACGCTATTGGAGGGATAACGAGGCATGAGGTTTATTCTAGGACGCTGAAACATCCGCAGCCTTCTGCGAAGGACCCTAATGAGCTGTTGTTGGATCATGAGTTCTGTCGCCTGCTCAAGAATCTCGAAGGTGAGCATATTTGGGGGGGATGGTTAGCGTTTAGGGGTTACGGACAGAAAGTTATGCTGAGTTTATGTCGTACGATTGAAATTAATGTGTTTGTGGTATACGTAGTGAGAAAAGGAAAGTCGTAGGTTGGAATTTGAAGTTAACATCATCAAGGAGCTTGAGTACGATGAATGTTTGTGTGTTGGCAAAGAAGTTTGCGCTATCAGTAGCAGTCGTGAAGCATTGAAAGGAATCTGTTTGTCGTATACGTACTGAGAAAAGGAAAGGCGTAGGTTTGGAATTTAAAGTTAACGTCATCAAGGAGCTTGAGTACAATGAATGTTTGTGGGTTGGCAAAGAAGTTTGCGCTATCAGTAGCAGTCGTGAAGCATTGAAAGGAATCTGTTTGTCGTATACCTACTGAGAAAAGGAAAGTCGTAGGTTTGGAATTTGAAGTTAACGTCATCAAGGAGCTTGAGTACGGTGAATGTTTGTGCGTTCGCAATGAAGTTTGCGCTATCAGTAGCAGTCGTGAAGCATTGAAATGAATCTGTTTGTCGTATACGTACTGAGAAAAGGAAAGTCGTAGGTTTGGAATTTGAAGTTAACGTCATCAAGGAGCTTGAGTACGGTGAATGTTTGTGGGTTGGCAAAGAAGTTTGCGCTATCAGTAGCAGTCGTGAAGCATTGAAATGAATCTGTTTGTCGTATACGTACTGAGAAAAGGAAAGTCGTAGGTTTGGAATTTGAAGTTAACATTATCAAGGAGCTTGAGTACGATGAATGTTTGTGGGTTGGCAAAGAAGTTTGCGCTATCAGTAGCAGTCGTGAAGCATTGAAAGGAATCTGTTTGTCGTATACGTACTGAGAAAAGGAAAGTCGTAGGTTTGGAATTTGAAGTTAACGTCATCAAGGAGCTTGAGTACGATGAATGTTTGTGGGTTGGCAAAGAAGTTTGCGCTATCAGTAGCAGTCGTGAAGCATTGAAATGAATCTGTTTGTCGTATACGTACTGAGAAAAGGAAAGTCGTAACACCTCATTTTTTTTTAAATGCACTTACACTACGTTCAAAATAAACGGTCCATATATTTTTCTTCTTCCAGGAGTTTTGCTGAAAGCCGTTGCTGACGCCAGCAGCAGTTCCCAACCGTACAAAAACCAAATCTCCCTGACACCATCAGACGCTGCACTTGTTGCACAATACAAGGACCTCATCCGTGACCAGGATGTGCAGATCCAACGTCTGACACATTCGAATGAATCGTTGCTGAAAGACAGGGAGACCCTTCAGTCCAGGATTCGGGAACTTCAGGCTGAAGTTTCGAACCTTAAAGATCAGAATCTCGTGTTGCGTGCCGCACAGACGACACTGGGCGAGACTCCTGACAGAGAAATGAAGGAAAACAGGAACTGCGACGTCACAGATGTCTGTGGCAACGAAGAAGTGAGTCGATTTTATGTTTGGTAGGTGGTTTGAGGGGGGTCGGTCATTTTAGACCCGGGGACCGGAAATTTTTTCGAGGTGACGCATACGGTGCGTCAGCAGTTTTAATGGAGTGGGGTAGTTAGGTTTATCAAATTTTTTTCCGTGACGCAGACGGTGCGTCATCAATTTTGATTGAAGCAAATATTAAAATTTGTCGAATTTTTCGGGGTGACGCATACGGTGCGTCATCAATTTTAATGGAGTGGGGTAGTTGGGTTTGCCAAATTTTTTTCCGTGACGCAGACGGTGCGTCATCAATTTTGACTGAAGTAAATATTGTAATTGACAGAATTTTTTAGCGTGACGCATACGGTGCGTCACCAATTTTGAGGAAAGCATATATTAAAATTTGTTAAATTTTTTGGGGTGACGCACACGGTGCGTCATCAATTTTAATGGAGTGGGGTAGTTGGGTTTATCAAATTTTTTTCCGTGACGCAGACGGTGCGTCATCAATTTTGACTGAAGTAAATATTGTAATTGACAGAATTTTTTAGCGTGACGCATACGGTGCGTCAATAATTTTGAGGGGAGCATATATTAAAATTTGTCAAATTTTTCGAGGTGACGCATACGGTGCGTCATCAGTTTTAATGGAGTGGGGTAGTTAGGTTTATCAATTTTTTTTCCGTGACGCATACGGTGCGTCATCAATTTTGACTGAAGTAAATATTGTAATTGACAGAATTTTTTAGCGTGACGCATACGGTGCGTCAACAGTTTTGAGGAAAGCATATATTAAAATTTGTCAAATTTTTCGGGGTGACGCATACGGTGCGTCATCAATTTTAATGGAGTGGGGTAGTAAGGTTTGTCAAATTTTTTTCCGTGACGCAGACGGTGCGTCATCAATTTTGACTGAAGTAAATATTATAATTGACAGAATTTTTTAGCGTGACGCATACGGTGACAACAATTTTGAGGGAAGCAAATATTAAAATTTGTGAAAGATGACGCATACGGTGCCATCAATTTTAGTGCAGGATTCGGGAAATTTTTTTCCGTGACGCAACGGTGCGTCATCAATTTTGACTCAAGTAAATATTAAGATCAGAATTTGTTGCGTGCTGCACAGACGACACGGGGCGAGACTATATTAAAATTTGTCGAATTTTTTCGGGGTTAAGGATCAATTTTACAGGAACTGCGACGTCACAGATAATTGTCTGTGACGCATACGAAGAAATATTAAAATTTGTCGATTTTATGTTTGGTAGGTGGTTTTTTAATGGAGGGGGTAGTTGGGTCAAATTTTTTTCCGTGACGCATACGATGCGTCATCAATTTTTTTCCGTGACGCATACGGTGCGTCATCAATTTTGACGAAAGCAAATATTGACATTTTTTACATTTTTCGACGTATTTTTAAAATTTTTCGACATGACGCATACGGTGCGTCATCAATTTTGACTGAAGTAAATCTTATAATTGATAGAATTTTTTAGAGTGACGCACACGGTGCGTCAACAATTTTGAGGGAAGCATGTATTAAAATTTGTCGAATTTTTCGAGGTGACGCATACGGTGCGTCATCAATTTTAATGGAGTGGGGTAGTTGGGTTTGTCAAATTTTTTTCCGTGACGCAGACGGTGCGTCATCAATTTTGACTGAAGTGAATATTGTAATTGACAGAATTTTTTAGTGACGCATACGGTGCGTCAACAGTTTTGAGGGAAGTAAATATTAAAATTTGTCGAATTTTTCGAGGTGACGCATACGGTGCGTCATCAATTTTAATAGAGTGGAGTTTGTCAATTTTTTTTCCGTGACGCATATGGTGCGTCATTAATTTTGACTGAAGTAAATATTGTAATTGACAGAATTTTTTAGCGTGACGCATACGGTGCGTCAACAATTTTGAGGGAAGCATATATTAAAATTTGTCAAATTTTTTGAGGTGACGCATATGGTGCGTCATCAATTTTAATGGAGTGGGGTAGTTAGGTTTATCAAATTTTTTTCCGTGACGCATACGGTGCGTCATCAATTTTGACTGAAGTAAATATTGTAATTGACAGAATTTTTTAGAGTGACGCATACGGTGCGTCATCAGTTTTGAGGGAAGCATATATTAAAATTTGTCGAATTTTTCGAGGTGACGCATACGGTGCGTCATCAATTTTAATGGAGTGGGGTAGTAAGGTTTGTCGAATTTTTTTCCGTGACGCAGACGGTGCGTCATCAATTTTGACTGAAGTAAATATTGTAATTGACAGAATTTTTTAGCGTGACGCATACGGTGCGTCAACAATTTTGAGGGAAGCAAATATTAAAATTTGTTAAATTTCTCGACGTGACGCATACGGTGCGTCATCAGTTTTAATGGAGTGGGGTAGTTAGGTTTGTCAAATTTTTTTCCGTGACGCATACGGTGCGTCATCAATTTTGACTGAAGTAAATATTATAATTGACAGAATTTTTTAGCGTGACGCACAGGGTGCGTCAACAATTTTGAGGGGAGCATGTATTAAAATTTGTCGAATTTTTCAAGGTGACGCATATGGTGCGTCATCAATTTTAATGGAGTGGGGTAGTTGGGTTTGTCAAATTTTTTTCCGTGACGCATACGGTGCGTCATCAATTTTGACTGAAGTAAATATTGTAATTGACAGAATTTTTTAGGGTGACGCATACGGTGCGTCAACAATTTTGAGAGAAGCATGTATTAAAATTTGTCGAATTTTTCGAGGTGACGCATACGGTGCGTCATCAATTTTAATGGAGTGGGGTAGTTAGGTTTGTCAAATTTTTTTCCGTGGCGCAGACGGTGCGTCATCAATTTTGACTGAAGTAAATATTGTAATTGACAGAATTTTTTAGCGTGACGCATACGGTGCGTCAACAATTTTGAGGGAAGCAAATATTAAAATTTGTCGAATTTTTCGAGGTGACGCATACGGTGCGTCATCAATTTTAATGGAGTGGGGTAGTTAGGTTTGTCAAATTTTTTTCTGTGACGCAGACGGTGCGTCATCAATTTTGGCGGAAGTAAATATTATAATTGACAGAATTTTTTAGCGTGACGCATACGGTGCGTCAACAATTTTCAGGAAAGTATATATCAAAATTTGTCAAATTTTTCGGGCTGACGCATACGGTGCGTCATCAATTTTAATGGAGTGGGGTAGTAAGGTTTATCAAATTTTTTTCCGTGACGCAGACGGTGCGTCATCAATTTTGACTGAAGTAAATATTATAATTGACGGAATTTTTTAGCATGACGCATACGGTGCGTCAACAATTTTGAGGAAAACATATATTAAAATTTGTCAAATTTTTCGGGGTGACACATACGGTGCGTCATCAATTTTAATGGAGTGGAGTAGTAAGGTTTATCAAATTTTTTTCCGTGACGCATACGGTGCGTCATCAATTTTGACTGAAGTAAATATTATAACTGACAGAATTTTTTAGCGTGACGCATACGGTGCGTCAACAATTTTGAGGGAAGAATGTATTAAAATTTGTCGAATTTTTCGAGATGACGCATACGGTGCGTCATCAATTTTAATGGAGTGGAGTAGTAAGATTTGTCAAATTTTTTTTCCGTGATGCAAATGGTGCGTCATCAATTTTGACTGAAGTAAATATTACAATTGACAGGATTTTTTAGCGTGACGCATACGGTGCGTCAACAATTTTGAGGGAAGCAAATATTAAAATTTGTCAAATGTTTCGGGGTGACGCATACGGTGCGTCATCAATTTTAATGGAGTGGAGTAGTAAGGTTTGTCAAATTTTTTTCCGTGACGCATACGGTGCGTCATCAATTTTGACTGAAGTAAATATTGTAATTGACAGAATTTTTTAGCGTGACGCATACGGTGCGTCAACAATTTTGAGGGAAGCATGTATTAAAATTTGTCGAATTTTTTGAGGTGACGCATACGGTGCGTCATCAATTTTAATGGAGTGGGGTAGTTGGGTCTGTCAAATTTTTTTCCGTGACGCAGACGGTGCGTCATCAATTTTGACTGAAGTAAATATTGTAATTGACAGAATTTTTTAGGATGACGCATACGGTGCGTCAACAATTTTGAGGAAAGCAAATATTAAAATTTGTCAAATTTTTCGGGGTGACGCATACGGTGCGTCATCAGTTTTAATGGGGTTGGGTTAACTAGGTTTGTCAAATTTTTTTCCGTGACGCATACCGTGCGTCATCGATTTTGACTGAAGTAAATATTATAATTGACAGAATTTTTTAGCGTGACGCACACGGTGCGTCAACAATTTTGAGGGGAGCATATATCAAATTTTGTTAAATTTTTGGAGGTGACGCACACGGTGCGTCATCAATTTAAATTGAGTGGGATAGTAAGGTTTATCAAATTTTTTTCCGTGACGCAGACGGTGCGTCATCAATTTTGACTGAAGTAAATGTTATAATTGACAGAATTTTTTAGCGTGACGCATACGGTGCGTCAACAATTTTGAGGAAAGCAAATATTAAAATTTGTCAAATTTTTCGGGGTGACGCATACGGTGCGTCATCAATTTTAATGAAGTGGGGTAGTTGGGTTTGTCAATTTTTTTTCCGTGACGCAGACGGTGCGTCATCAATTTTGACTGAAGTAAATATTGTAATTGACAGAATTTTTTAGCGTGACGCATACGGTGCGTCAACAATTTTGAGGGAAGCAAATATTAAAATTTGTCAAATTTTTCGAGGTGACGCATACGGTGCGTCATCAATTTTAATGGAGTGGGGTAGTAAGGTTTGTCAAATTTTTTTCTGTGACGCATACGGTGCGTCATCAATTTTGACTGAAGTAAATGTTATAATTGACAGAATTTTTTCGGGTGACACATACGGTGCGTCAACCATTTTGAGGGGAGCATATATTAAAATTTGTCGAATTTTTCGAGGTGACGCATACGGTGCGTCATTAATTTTAATGGAGTGGGGTAGTAAGGTTTGTCAAATTTTTTTCCGTGACGCAGACGCTGCGTCATCAATTTTGACTGAAGTAAATATTGTAATTGACCGAATTTTTTAGCGTGACGCATACGATGCGTCAACAGTTTTGAGGGAAGCAAATATTAAAATTTGTCAAATTTTTCGAGGTGACGCATACGGTGCGTCATCAATTTAAATGGAGTGGGGTAGTTAGGTTTGTCAAATTTTTTTCCGTGACGCATACGGTGCGTCATCAATTTTGACTGAAGTAAATATTATAATTGACAGAATTTTTTAGGGTGACGCATATGGTGCGTCAACAATTTTGAGGAAAGCATATATTAAAATTTGTCAAATTTTTCGGGGTGACGCATACGGTGCGTCATGAATTTTAGTGGAGTGGGGTAGTTGGGTTTGTCAATTTTTTTTCCGAGACGCAGAAGGTGCGTCATCAATTTTGACTGAAGTAAATATTGTAATTGACAGAATTTTTTAGCGTGACGCATACGGTGCGTCAACAATTTTGAGGGAAGCAAATATTAAAATTTGTCGAATTTTTCGAGGTGACGCATACGGTGCGTCATCAATTTTAATGCAGTGGGGAAGTTAGGTTTGTCAAATTTTTTTCCGTGACGCAGACGGTGCGTCATCAATTTTGACTGAAGTAAATATAATTGACAGAATTTTCTAGCGTGACGCATACGATGCGTCAACAATTTTGAGGGAAGCAAATATTAAAATTTGTCGAATTTTTCGAGGTGACGCATACGGTGCGTCATCAATTTTAATGGAGTGGGGTAGTTAGGTTTGTCAAATTTTTTTTCGTGACGCATACGGTGCGTCATCAATTTTGACTGAAGTAAATATTATAATTGACAGAATTTTTTAGCGTGACGCATACGGTGCGTCAACAATTTTGAGGGAAGCATATGTTTAAATTTGTCAAATTTTTCGGGGTGACGCATACGGTGCGTCATCAATTTTAATGGAGTGAGGTGGTAAGGTTTATCATATTTTTTTCCGTGACGCAGACGGTGCGTCATCAATTTTGACTGAAGTAAATATTATAATTGACAGAATTTTTTAGCGTGACGCATACGGTGCGTCAACAATTTTGAGGAAAGCAAATATTAAAATTTGTCAAATTTTTCGGGGTGACACATACGGTGCGTCATCAATTTTAATGGAGTGGGGTAGTTAGGTTTGTCAAATTTTTTTCTGTGACGCAGACGGTGCGTCATCAATTTTGACTGAAGTAAATATTGTAATTGACAGAATTTTTTAGCGTGACGCATACGGTGCGTCAACAATTTTGAGGGAAGCATATATTAAAATTTGTCAAATTTTTCGAGGTGACGCATACGGTGCGTCATCAATTTTAATGGGGTGGGGTAGTTAGGTTTGTCAATTTTTTTCCCTGACGCATGCGGTGCGTCATCAATTTTGACTGAAGTAAATATTGTAATTGACAGAATTTTTTAGCGTGACGCATACGGTGCGTCAACAATTTTGAGACAAGCATATATTAAAATTTGTCAAATTTTTCGAGGTGACGCATACGGTGCGTCATCAATTTTAATGGAGTGGGGTAGTTGGGTTTGTCAAATTTTTTTCCGTGACGCATACGGTGCGTCAGCAATTTTGACTGAAGTAAATATAATTGATAGAATTTTTTAGCGTGACGCATACGGTGCGTCAACAATTTTGAGGGAAGCATGTATTAAAATTTGTCAAATTTTTCGACGTGACGCATACGGTGCGTCATCAATTTTAATGGAGTGGAGTAGTAAGGTTTATCAAATTTTTTTCCGTGACGCATACGGTGCGTCATCAATTTTGACTGAAGTAAATATTGTAATTGACAGAATTTTTTAGCGTGACGCATACGGTGCGTCAACAGTTTTGAGGGAAGCAAATATTAAAATTTGTCAAATTTTTCGGGGTGACGCATACGGTGCGTCATCAATTTAAATGGAGTGGGGTAGTTAGTCTTATCAAATTTTTTTCCGTGACGCATACGGTGCGTCATCAATTTTGACTGAAGTAAATGTTATAATTGACAGAATTTTTTAGCGTGACGCATACGGTGCGTCAACAATTTTGAGGGAAGCAAATATTAAAATTTGTCGAATTTTTCGGGGTGACGCATACGGTGCGTCATCAATTTTAATGGAGTGGGGTAGTTAGGTTTGTCAAATTTTTTTCCGTGACGCATACGGTGCGTCATCAATTTTGACTGAAGTAAATATTATAATTGACAGAATTTTTTAGCGTGACGCATACGGTGCGTCAACAATTTTGAGGAAAGCAAATATTAAAATTTGTCAAATTTTTCGAGGTGACGCGTACGGTGCGTCATCAATTTTAATGGAGTGGAGTAGTAAGGTTTATCAAATTTTTTCCGTGACGCAGACGGTGCGTCATCAATTTTGACTGAAGTAAAACAAATATTAAAATTGGCAGCATTTTGCAGCGTGACGCATACGGTGCGTCAACAATTTTGAGGGAAGCATATATTAAAATTTGTCGAATTTTTCGAGGTGACGCATACGGTGCGTCATCAATTTTAATGCAGTGGGGTGGTAAGGTTTATCAAATTTTTTTCCGTGACGCAGACGGTGCGTCATGAATTTTGACTGAAGTAAATATTATAATTGACAGAATTTTTCGAGGTGACGCATACGGTGCGTCATCAATTTTAATGGTGTGGGGTAGTTGGGTTTGTCGATTTTTTTCCGTGACGCAGACGGTGCGTCATCAATTTTGACTGAAGTAAATATTATAATTGACAGAATTTTTTAGCGTGACGCATACGGTGCGTCAAGAATTTTGAGGAAAGCATATATTAAAATTTGTCAAATTTTTCGAGGTGACGCACACGGTACGTCATCAATTTTAATGGAGTGGAGTAGTAAGGTTTATCAAATTTTTTTCCGTGACGCAGACGGTGCGTCATTAATTTTGACTGAAGTAAATATTGTAATTGACAGAATTTTTTAGCGTGACGCATACGGTGCGTCATAATTTCGGAAACTTACAATTCCGAATGACGCATACAGTGCGTCATAATTACAAACGGGCAATTCCCTTATGGCGTTATAACTTCAGCGTATTAAATTCCACATGACGCAAACGGTGCGTCATAATGACAAAACGCTAAATTACCCATGACGCACACATTATGTCAGCATATTAAATTCCACATGACGCAAACGATGCGTCAAAATATCAAGATTTAAAATTCTACATGACGCATAGGGTGCCTCATAATTTCAGAATTGCATTTTCCATGTGACGTCATAACTTCAGCGTACTAAATTCCACATGACGCATACGGTGCGTCATAATTTCTGTATTTAAAACTCGACATGACGCATGCGGTGCGTCATAATTTCTGAATTTAAAACTCGACATGACGCATACGGTGCGTCACAATTTTAGAACTTACAATTCTGTATGACGCACAGGGTGCGTCATAATTTCAGAATTTAAAATTCCACACGCCGGATACAGTGCGTCAAATTTCAGAATTGAAAATTCCAATTGACGCCTACGGTGCGTCGTTATGTCGAAATTAAAAATTCCGCATGACGCATACGGTGCGTCATAATTTTTGAATTTGCAATTTCACATGACGCATACGGTGCGTCATAATTTCTGAATTTAAAATTCAACACGACGCATGTGGTGCGTCAGAATTTCAAAATTTAAATTCAACGTGACGCATACGGTGCGTCATAATTCCAAAATTTAAAATCTGACATGACGCATACGGTGCGTCATAATTTGTTAAGTTAAAATCCCACGTGACGCATACGGTGCGTCATAATTTCTGAATTTAAAACTCGGCATGACGCAAACGATGCGTCATAATTTCAAAACTTACGATTCCACATGACGCATGCGGTGCGTCATAATTTCTGAATTTAAAACTCGACATGACGCATGCGGTGCGTCATAATTTCTGTATTTAAAATTCGACATGACGCATGCGGTGCGTCATAATTTCTGTATTTAAAATTCGACATGACGCATACGGTGCGTCAGAATTTCAAAATTTTAAATTCGACATGACGCATACGGTGCGTCATCATTTCTGAATTTAAAATTCAACATGACGCATGTGGTGGATTACAATTTCTGAATTTAAAATTTCGCGTGACGCATACGGTGCGTCATCATTTCTGAATTTAAAATTCAACATGACGCATACAGTGCGTCATAATTAGAAAACTGCGATTTCCATATGACGCATATGGTGGATTACAATTTCTGAATTTAAAATTTCGCGTGACGCATACGGTGCGTCATAATTACTGAATTTAAAATTCGGCATGACGCATGCGATGCGTCATAATTTTAGAATTTAAAATTCGACGTGACGCATGCGGTGCGTCATAATTTCTCAATTTAAAATTCCACATGACGAATGCGGTGCGTCAGAATTTCTAAATTTAAAATTCGACATCAAGCCTGCAGTGCGTCAAAATTTCAAAATTTTTAATTCGACACGACACATGCGGTGCGTCAGAATTTTAGAATTTAAAATTCGACATGACGCATACAGTGCGTCATAATTTCTGAACTTGCAATTCCACATGACGCAAACGGTGCGTCATAATTAGAAAATGTCAATTTCCATGTGACACATATGGTGGATTACAGTTTCTGAATTTAAAATTTCGCGTGACGCACACGGTGCGTCATAATTACTGAATTTAAAATTCGGCATGACGCATGCGGTGCGTCATAATTTCTGAATTTAAAATTCGACATGACGCATACGGTGCGTCATAATTTCTGAAGTTAAAATTCGACATGACGCATACGATGCGTCAGCATTTCTGAATTTAAAATTCAACATGACGCATACAGTGCGTCATAATTTCAGAACTTGCAATTCCAGATGACGCATACGGTGCGTCATAATTAGAAAACTGCAATTTCCATATAACGCATATGGTGGATTACAATTTCTGAATTTAAAATTTCGCGTGACGCACACGGTGCGTCATAATTACTGAATTTAAAATTCGGCATGACGCATGCGATGCGTCATAATTTTAGGATTTAAAATTCAGCATGACGCAAACGATGCGTCATAATTTCAAAACTTACGATTCCACATGACGCATGCGGTGCGTCATAATTTCTGAATTTAAAATTCGACATGACGCATGCGGTGCGTCATAATTTCTGAATTTAAAATTCGACATGACGCCTGCGGTGCGTCATAATTTCTGTATTTAAAATTCGACATGACGCATACGGTGCGTCATAATTTCTGAATTTAAAATTCGACATGACGCATATGGTGCGTCATAATTTCTAAATTTAAAATTCGACATGACGCATGCGGTGCGTCATAATTTCTGAATTTTAAATTCGACATGACGCATTCTGTGCGTCAAAATTTCAAAATTTAAAATTCGACATGACGCATACGGTGCGTCATAATTTCTAAATTTAAAATTCGACATGACGCATATGGTGCGTCATAATTTCAGAATTTAAAATTCGACATGACGCAAACGGTGCGTCATAATTTTAGAATTTAAAATTCGACGTGACGCATGCGGTGCGTCATAATTTCTAAATTTAAAATTCGACATGACGCAAACGGTGCATCATAATTTCTGAAATTAAAAGTCGATATGACGCATACGGTGCGCCATAATTTCTGAATTTAAAATTCGACATGACGCATGCGGTGCGTCATAATTTCTGAATTTAAAATTCGACATGACGCATGCGGTGCGTCATAATTTCTGAATTTAAAATTCGACATGACGCATGCGTTGCGTCAGAATTTCAAAATTTAAAATTCAACATGACGCATACGGTGCGTCATCATTTCTGAATTAAAAATTCAACATGACGCATACAGTGCGTCATAATTTCTGAATTTAAAATTCGACATGACGCATACGGTGCGTCATAACTTCAGCTTCTCTCTTCATTGTATTAAATTCCATATGACGCAAATGGTGCGTCATAACTTGTGAATTTAAAATTCGAGATGACGCATGCGGTTTGTCAGAATTTCAAAATTTCAATTCGACATGACGCATGCGGTGCATCATAATTTCTGAATTTAAAATTCGGCATGACGCATATGGTGCGTCATAATTTCTGGATTTAAAATTCGACATGACGCATACGGTGCGTCATAATTTCAAAACCTACAATTGCACATGACGCACACGGTGCGTCATAATTACAAAATTACAATTTCCGTATGACACACACAGTGCGTCACAATTTTAGAATTTTTCTCATGACGCATATGGTGCGTCATAATTCCAGAATTTAAAATTCCACATGAGCAATACGGTGCGTCAGTATTTCATAACTTACAATTCCGCATGACGCATACGGTGCGTCATAATTTTTAAACTTACAATTCCACATGACGCAAACGGTGCGTCATAATGACAAAACGTCAAATTACCCAAAAATATTCGAAATTCCAAACCACTCCCTCAAACCTCCTTCTTCGTCATAGCACCACATAACAATTCTCTTCTGCATTCTCTTCTCAGGTGGTCCGAGAGTCCGGCGAACTCCTCGCAAACGGGCATCAGGCGAATCAGGAGGCGGAGAAGCAGAAGAAGAGGATCCTCGAGCTGGAGGAACGACTGGCCGAATGTGCAAATCGACTGAGAAACAATGAGGAGGCGAACGCCAGGCTGGCAGAGATGGACGCCAGGTTCAAGGAGAAGTGCGAGGAACTGGAGAAGCTTAAGAGGGACCAGGAGGACCTGCTTGAACTACTCACGGACCAGGACAGCAAGCTGGGCGTCTATAAGGAGAGACTCGCGGCGTTGGGCGAGAAGGTATTCGATTAATATAAAGTTTTATGTTTAGTGAAATTTAATTTCGGAGATTTTTCGTCTTGACGCATACGGTGCGTCATCAATTTTGATGGAAGCAAATATTAAAATTTGACAAAATTTTTATTGTGACGCATACGGTGCGTCAACAATTTTAATGGAGTGAAATATTAAAATTTCTCAAATTTTTCGTGAATGACGCATACGGTGCGTCATCAATTATACTGGAAACAAATTTAAAAATTTTTAACATTTTTTGTCATGACGCATACGGTGCGTCATCCATTTTTATGACGACAAGTATTAAAATTTTTTGTGCAGACGCATACGGTGCGTCATTAATTTTGACCGGATCAAATATTAAAATTGACAACATTTTTCCACGTGACGCATACGGTGCGTCATCAAATTTGATGGGGTCAAATATTAAAATTTTTACATTTTTCGTCATTATGCACACTGTGCGTCATCTATTTTGGCGGAAGTAAATATTAAAATTGACGGCATTTTTCAGCGTGACGCATACGGTGCGTCAACAATTTAAACTGCGACAAAATTAAAATATGACAAGATTTTTATTGTGACGCAAATGGTGCGTCATCAATTTTGATGGAAGCAAAAATTAAAAGTGACACCATTTTTCAGTGTGACGCATACGGTGCGTCAACAATTGTGGCGGAAGCAAAAAATTAAAAATTCTTAAATTTTTTGACGTGACGCAAATGATGCGTCATCAATTTTAATGCAATGAAATGTTAATTTTTGTCAAATTTTTCGTGAAGGACGCATACGGTGCGTCATCACTTATTATTATTGTATTTTTTTTATATTATTATTGTCGCTAATTATTTATTATTATTATTATTATTATTATCATCATCATCATTAATTACTTATTACTATCATCATCATCATTATTCGTTAATTAATTACTATTATTATATTTTTTATTGTTATTATTATTATTACATTTTTATTTATTTATTACTATTATTATTATTATCATCATCATCATTAATTATTATTTATATTTTATTTTTCATTATCATACATGCGTCATCAATTATTATTATTATTATATTTTTTTATATTATTATTATCATTTTTATTATTTGTATCATATTTTTTATTATTATCATTATTGATATTTATTGTTATTAATATTATTATTTTTATCATCATATTTAATGATTTATTTTTATTATTATTATTATTATCATCATCATCATTGTTAATTATTTATTATTTATTACTATCATCATCATCATCATCATCATCATAATCGTTAATTAATTATTATTCTATTTTTATTTATTTATTGTTATTATTATCATCCTTGTCATCATCAATAATTTATTATTATTGTTATTATCACCATCATCGTCATTGTCAATTATTTATTGTTATTATTTTCTCTTTATTATTATTATATTTTTTTTTCATTATGTTATTATCACTAACTATGTACTATTATTGTTATTATCATCATTATCATCATCATCGCTAATTAATTGTTATTATTATTGTATTTTTATTTACTTATTACTATTATTATTTTTATCATCATTTATTATTTATTACTATTATCATCATCGTCGTCGTTAATTATTTATTATTATTATATTTTTTATTTTTATCATTATTATCGCTAATTATTTATTAGTATCATCATCCTCATTAATTATAATATTTATTACTATCATCATCATCTTCGTTAATGAATTATTATTCTATTTTTATTTATTTATTATTATTGTTATTATTACCATCATTGTCCTTGTCAATTATTCATTATTATTACGTTTTTTATTATTATTAGTATCAGCATCCTCATTAACTATTTATACTATCATCATCATCATCATCATCATCAATGATTTATTATTATTGTTATTATTACCATCATCGTTATTGTCAATTATTTATTATTATTACATTTTTTATTATTATTATCATCATCCTCAGTAATTATTTTTTACTACCATCATCATAATCGTTGTTAATTAATTATTATTCTATTTTTATTTATTTATTATTATTGTTATTATTACCATCATCGTCATTGTCAATTATTTATCATTATAACATCTTTTTATTATTATTATGTTTATTATTATTATTGTTATCATCATCACCACTGATTTATCGTTATTGTTATTGTTACCATCATCGTCATTATAAATTATTTATTATTATTACATTTTTTTATTATTATTATATTATTTATTATTATTATTGTTATCATCATCACCACTGATTTATCGTTATTGTTATTGTTACCATCATCGTCATTATAAATTATTTATTATTATTACATTTTTTTATTATTATTATATTATTTATTATTATTATTATACATATGGGATGCTTAATTGTGATAAAATATTGTTTTAGGTGGAGTCCGATGAAAGTTCAGCCGAAGTCGACACCGACGACCAGCCGGAGTCGAGCAATTAACTGCTTTTAGCCGCTTGCGGATTAATTAAGAGCGCTGTAAACAATGTCATTCCTTTCTGTGAATTTCTGTCGTGGGGAAAAGCCAATAAATAGTTCGTTGTTTAACAGACCGGCCGTTTTCCATGCCTGACGATGCCGAGGAACCCCCATAAGAATATCTACCACATTTTTTTTTTTTTAAACAAACAGACAAAAGATTCCTTTTCATCAGTTTATTTTTCGGTCCCCATAATAAATAATAATAAATCTCCTACTGTACAAACGAGTGTACTTACTACTTTAACTAATTTAACTACTTTGCGAGTTTCATTATTAATTAACTAATTAATTAATTATTGATTAATAAATATTTAGTAAACTATTAATTAATAAATTGATAATTAGTTAACAAATTAATAATTAATTAATCAATTATTGATTAATTAATAGTTCATTAAGAAATTATTAAGCAATCAATAACTTACTAAGTAATTAATTATTCAATAATTAATTAATAAATTGATAATTAGTTAATAAATTAATGATTGATTAGTAAATTATTAATGAATGAATAGTTCATTAAGAAATGATTAAGTAATTGATAACTTAATAAGAACCCATAAGAATATCTGCCAGGTATTTTTTTTTAAATAAACAGACAACAAAGATTCCTTTTCATCAGTTTATTTTTCAGTCCGCATAATAAATAATAATAATAAATGTCCTACTGTACAGACAAGTGTACAAATTAACTATTTTGCGAGTTTCATTATTAATTAACTAATTAATTAATTATTAATTAATAAATATTTAATAAACTATTAATTAATAAATTAATAATTAGTCAGTAAATCAATGATTAATTAGTAAATTATTAATGAATGAATAGTTCATTAAGGAATGATTAAGTAATTGATAACTTAATAAGAACCCATAAAAATATCTGCCACGTTTTTTTTTTTTTTAATAAACAGACAACAAACTTTCCTTTTCATCAGTTTATTTTGCAGTCCGCATAATAAATAATAAATCTCCTACTGTACAGACGAGTGTACAATTTAACCGTTTTGCAAGTTTTATGATTAATTAAGTAATTAATTAAATATTAATTAATAAATATTTAAAAAACTATTAATTAATAAATTGATGATTAGTAAATAAATCAATGATTAATTAATCAAGTATTGATGAATTAATAGTTCAGTAAGAAATTATCAAGTAATCAATAACTTAATAAGTAATTAATTAATCAATAATTAATTAATAAATTCATAATTAGTCAATGAAATAAGGATTAATTAGCAAATTAACAATTAGTCAATAAATTAGAGATTAATTAGTAAATTATTAATGAATTAATAGTTCATTTAGAAATGATTAAGTAATCAATAACTTAATAAGAAATTAATTGATCAATTAATAATTAGCCAGTAAATTAATGATTAATTAGTAAATTATTAATGAATTAATAGTTAATTTAGAAATGATTAAGTAATTAATAACTTAATCAATAATTAATTAATAAATTAATAATTAGTCAATACATTAATGAATGATTAGTAAATTATTAATGAATTACAAGTGTATTAAGAAATTATTAAGTATTCAATAACTTAATAAGAAATTAATTAATCAATTAATAATTAGTCAATAAATTAATGATTAATTAGTAAATTATTAATGAATTACAAGTTCATTAAGACATTATTTAGTAATTAATAACTTTATAAGAACCCATAAGAATATCTGCCACGTATTTTTTTTTTTTAACCGTTTGAGTGCCACGGGCCTTTCTCATTTCCCGATTGAAACTTGCCAAACGGCGCCATAGCGCTTGTTATATTCTGTGCCGAAAAACGCCGAACGGCGCGATAGCGCTTGTTATATTCCGTGTCGAAACTTGCTAAACGGCGCGATAGCACTTGTTATATTATAGTCATTTTTATATGAATTTTTTATATGAATAAAAGCATGTAGACTTACAAAGTGTAAAAGTACTGCAATTTTATCTTCTTTACCTAAGATTGAAAAGTCACCGTAAAGTTGTGCATCGAGAGAAACCGAGCCTGCTGTGATTATGGGCTTCGCAGCCGAGAGCGCTGCAGTTTTGCGGACAGGACAGAAGAAGCGCGATCGCGCCGCTTGGCACTCAAACGGTTAATAAATAGACAACAAAGATTCCATTTCATCAGTTTATTTTTCAGTGCGCATAATAAATAATAATAAATGTCCTACTGTACAGACAAGTGTACAAATTAACTGCTTTGCGAGTTTCATTATTAATTAACTAATTAATAGTTCATTAAGTAATTAATACCTTAATAATTAATTAATAAATTAATGATTCATTAATAAATTACCAATTCATTAACCGTTTGAGTGCCAAGCGGCGCGATCGCGCTTCTTCTGTCTGTCCTCAAAACTGCAGCGTAATCACAGCAGGCTCGGTTTCTCTCGATGCACAACATTACGGTAACTTTTCAATCTTAGGTAAAAAAGATAAAATTGGAGTAATGTTACACTTTATAGGTCTACATGCTTTTATTCATATAAAAATTGCTGTAATATAACAAGCGCTATAGCGCCGCTTGGCAAGTTTCGACACGGAATATAACAAGCGCTATCGCGCCGCTTGGCAAGTTTCGACCGGGAAATGAGAAAGACCCGTGGCACTCAAACGGTTAATAGTTCATTAAGAAATTATTAACTAATTAATAACTTAATAAGTAATTAATAAATTAATAATTAGTCAATAAATTAATGATTAATTAATCAATTGTTAATAAATCACTAGTTCATTAAGAAATGATTAAGTAATTAATAACTTCATAATTAGTCAATAAATTAATGATTAATTAGTAAATTATTAATGAATTAATAGTTCATTGGAAAATCATTAAGTAATCAATAACTTAATAAATAATTAATAAATTAATAATTAGTCAATAAATTAATGATTAATTAGTAAAATTCGTAATGAATGAATAATTCATTAAGAAATTATTAAGTAATTAATAACTTAATAAGTAATTAATAAATTAATAATTAGACAATAAATTAATGATTAATTAGTAAATTATGAATGAATTAATAGTTCATTAAGAAATTATTAAGTAATCAATAAATTAATAATTAGTCAATAAATTAATGTCTAATTAGTAAAATATTAACGAACGAATAATTAATTCATTAATTAATAGTTCATTAATGAATTTATAAATAATTAATTAATTAGTAATTAATCAAGGAGCAAAGGATAGGTTATTTACAAACTACAGGACCGTGTTTCTTGTAAGTATCGATCGGATCTTACCGGTGGAAATTGTTTATTTACTTCGCTATAATCTGCAGGTTCTCCTACGTGGTTTCTTTCATTATTTACATGGAACTTTTGAATTCTACGTTGCTTTCTCGCGCTGCTTCATCACCGCTTGCACGCACTTCGCCATCGTCAAGGAAGCCCTGGACACGACGTCGGTCATGAAGAAGTGCTCCAGACCCTTTTGCTTCACGTCGACTGGATCCGGCAAAAATGAACCGCCGGTTTGCTGGAAGCAAAGTTTGGAGGGGTCAGTGTCTGAATCTGGGGAAATGTGCAGTTTACAGTATTGGTGACCTAATGATTTTTTGTGCGGAATTAAGTGAGGAATCGATATGTAACATAAAAAGTATACAGTGTGTATAAGAAAAAAAGTGCATGTGCCCATAGCACTTGCATCTTTGCACTTGAAAAAAAAGTAAAGTCCTACAAAGTTAGATCTTGTCAGGCCATACAACTTTTTCCTCTATAATTTTTTTCTATCTCTGCTAAAAGACGAAATATTACTAGTTTTGCTTTCGGACACCCGGTATATAGCTTAATTATCTTCATTATCTCACAAAGTATAAGTTTTGCGGTATTGGTGACCTAATGATTTTTTGTGCGGAATGGAATGCAGAATTGATATGTGAAATAAAAAATGTACAGTGTGTATAAGAAATAAAGTGCATCTGCGCGTTGCACTTGCATCTTTGCGCTTGAAGAAAAAGTAAAGTCCTACAAAGTTAGATCTTATCAGGCCAATCAACTTTTTCCTCTGCCATTTTTGTCTATCTCTGCTAAAAAATGATTTATTACTATTTTTGCTTTCGGACACCCGGTATATAGCTTAATTATCTTCATTATCTCAGAAAGTATATTGTTTTCGGTATTATTGACCTAATGCTTTTCTGTGCAAAATGAAGCGAAGAACCGATATGTGAAATAAAAAAACTACAGTGTGTGTATGAAATAAAGTGCATTTGCATGGTACACTTGTACTTTTGCACTTGGAGAAAAAGTAAAGTCCTACGATGTTAGGTCTTGTCAGGCCAATTAACTTTTGTTTCGGTCATTTTTTTCTATCTCGGCTCAAAGACGAAATATCATAAAGTTTTGCTTCCAGACACCCGGTATATAACTCAATTATCTTCACTATCTCGGAAAGTAAACGTTTTACGGTATTGGTGACCTAATGATTTTTTGTGCAGAATGGAATGCAGAATTGTTATGTAAAATGAAAAATGTACAGTGTGTGTATGAAATAAAGTGCATTTGCATGGTACACTTGTATTTTTGCACTTGGGGAAAAAGTAAAGTCCTACGATATTAGTGTTTTGTCAGGCCAATCAACTTTTGTTTCGATCATTTTTTTCTATCTCTGCTAAAAGTCGAAATATTGCTAGTTTTGTTTTCAGCCACCCGGTATATAGCTTTATTATCTTCATTATCTCGCAAAGTATATGTTTTTCGATATTATTGACCTAATACTTTCCTGTGTGCAATGAAATGCAGAATCGATATGTCAAATAAGAAGTATATAGTGTGTGTAAGGAAAAAAGTGCATCTGCCTATTGCACTTGCATTTTCGCACTTTAAGGAAAACTAAAGTCCTGCGATGTTAGGTCTTGTCAGGTCAACCAACTTTTTCCTCTGCCATTTTTTTCTATTTTTTCTAGAACATGAAATATCACTAGTTTTGCTTTTGGACACCCGGTATATAGCTTAACTATCTTCATTATCTCAGAAAGTATATGTTTTTCGACATTATTGACCTAATACTTTTCTATGCGGAATGAAGTGCAGAATCGATATGTCAAATAAAAAATGTACAATGTATATAAGAAAAAAAGTGCATCTACGCGATGCACTTGCATAGTTGGACTTGAAAAAAAAAATAAAGTCCTGCAAAGTTAGATCTTGTCAGGCCATTCAACTTTTTCCTCTGTCATTTTTTTCCATCTCTAACCGAAATCGAGTTATCGCTCGTTGAAATCGGAAAAGTTCGAATAGTCCGTTTTTTCTTTCTAATTGACGAATGAACGACATACCTTCGACAGCTCGCAAGCCTGTGCGAAGTAATTAGCGGGCTCCACGTCGCCGTATCGCAAAATGTGTGGCGCGACCTCGGAAATTCGTGCACGAAGCTCATCCAAAGTATCGTATGGCAAAGTCACGCCGGCCAACTGGAAAAAAAAACGAAGAAATATTTTGAGAACCGAAGCAATCAAATAATAGATTATGGATAGGTTATGATTGCTTATTCTGAGACGGGCGAAAAGTGCTAAGAATTCGTCAAGAGGTTGCAGATTATTTTTATTGTAACTTTTTGCGGTGTATATTTATGGTTAACCGATTATAAAAATAAGTATATATATATATATATCATTGATGCACTTTTCGGTATTGAGTATGAATATTGGAAGCAAGATGTGAACAGTGGCTGAAATTTTTCAGATCGTCCAATTTTAGATTATTGATAATTGATCTATAGATCATGGATCATGGATCATTGATCTATAGATCATTAATTTTGGATCGTTGATCTATGGTTCATTAATTTATGGACTGTTAAAATGAGATCGTTAATTTATGGATCACTGATTTCTGGAACATTGATCTATGGATTGCTGAATTATGGATCATTGATGTATCGTTAATATATGGAACATCGACCTATGAAGCATTAATCAATGTATCTTTGATCTATGGATCATTGACCTATGTATCACGTATATATGGATAATTAATCTTAGATCGTTGATTTATGAATCACTGATTTATGCAATATCGATCTATGAATCGCTGATCTATGGATCATTAATCTCTATGTCATTAATCGATGGATTATTAATCTTAGATCGTTGATTTATGAATCACTGATCTATGCAATATTGATTTGTAGGTAACTGATCTATGGATCATTGACCTATGTATCATTAATGTATGGAGCATTGATCTATGAATCATTGATCTACAGAGCATTAATCTATGCATCGTTGATTTGTGAGTCGCTGATCTATGAAACATTAATTTATGGATCGTTGCTCTATAGATCATAGACCTATGTATCATGAAGCTGTGGATTATTAGTCTTAGATCATTGATTTATAGACCGTTGATCTATGGATCACTAATTCATGAATCAGTGATCTATGTATCAATAATACATAGAATATTGATTTATGAATCATCAACCTATGTATTATTAAGACATGGAACATTGATCCATGAATCATTGTTCATTGGGGCATTAATCTATGGATCGTTGATCTATGAATCATTAACCTATATATCATTACTCCATGGATTATTAATCGTAGATCGTTGATTTATGGATCATTGATCTATGGATCATTAATACATGGAACATTGATTCATGAATCATTGTCCACTGGAGCATTAATCTATGGATCGTTGATCATTAATCAACGGATTATTAATCTTAGATCGTTTATTCATGGATCATTTACCTAGGTATCATTAATCTATGGATCGTTAATCTATCGATCATTCACCTATATGTCATTAATTAGATCGTTGATTTATGGATCATTTACCTATGTATCATTAATGTATGGAGCATTGATCAGTGAATCATTGATCTACGATGCATATGCATCGTTTATCTATAGATCATTGACCTATATATCATTAATCCATGGATTATTAATCGTAGATCGTTGATTTATGGATCACTGATCTATGGATCACTAATTCATGGATCAGTAACCTATGTATCATTAACACATGGAACATTGATCCATGAATCATTGTCCATTGGAGCATTAATCTATGGATCGTTGATCTATGAATCATTAACCTATATATCATTACTCCATGGATTATTAATCGTAGATCGTTGATTTATGGATCATTAATACATGGAACATTGATTCATGAATCATTGTCCACTGGAGCATTAATCTATGGATCGTTGATCTATGGATCATTGATTTATAGATCATTTACCTATGTATCATTAATGTATGGAGCATTGATCCGTGGATCATTGATCTACGGAGCATGTGCATCGTTTATCTATAGATCATTAACCTATATATCATTAATCCATGGATTATTAATCTTAGATCGTGGATCTATGGATCATTGACCTATATGTCATTAATTAAATCGTTGATTTATGGATCATTTACCTATGAATCATTAATGTATGGAGCATTGATCAGTGAATCATTGATCTACGGAGCATATGCATCGTTGATCTATAGATCATTGACCTATATATCATTAATCCATCGATTATTAATCTTAGATCGGTGATTTATGGATCACTGATCTATGGATCATTGATCTATGGATCACTGATCTATGGATCATTAATTCATGGATCAGTGACCTATGTATCAATAATATATAGAGTATTGATTTATGAAGCATCAACCTATATATTATTAATACATGGAACATTGATCCATGAATCATTGTCCACTGGAGCATTAATCTATGGATCCTTGATCTATCAATCATTGACCTATATATCATTAATTCTCACTTCCAGTTTATTAACAAACGGCCCACAAATCACCTATCCCTGCATCATAAATCTTTACACCTCCAACTTCTAATTTATCCACCACATCCTCTACATCCGGACAAAATTTGCTCACCTCCGAAAGTGCACGGATGATTTTCCAGTCTGGCCTGGCCAGTCCAGGTGGAGTCAGTGCAGGACATGCCAATTGCGAGCGACCTTCAGTATTCACATAACTCGCCGATTTTTCTGTGTAAGCCGCGCCGGCCAAAATCACATCTGCCATGGCTGCTCCGTTGTCACCGTGACTTCCTGTCGAATCAAGTCAAAAGAGAAGAAATTGATCAAGCATTTTATTAACACTAAACGTACCAAGTGGGATCGTGTTTATATTTGTTTCCGCAAAAATTAATGACGCACCGTATGCGTCATGATGAAAAATTTTAATATTCGCTTCTGACAAAAGTGATGACGCACTGCATGCGTCATGACAAAAAAAATAAATAAACATTTTAATACTTAACACCGTCAAAAGTGGTGACGCACCGTATGCGTCATGACGAACAATTTTAATATTTTCTTGCGACAAAATTGATGACGCACCGCATGCGTCATAACGAGAAAAAAATGAAAAATGTTAATATTTAACACCACAAAATCGGTGACGCACCGTATGCGTCATGAAGACAAATTTTATTACTTTAACTCCACCAAATTTAATGATGCACCGTGTGCGTCATGGCGAAATATTTGGAAATTTTAGAATTTCCTCCTATCAAAATTGATGACGCACCGTAAGCGTCATGGCAAAAAATTGTAATATTTTCTTCCCACAGAATTGATGACGCACCGTATGCGTCATGATGAAAAACTTGAAAATTGAGTGATAACTTAATAGTGATGAGTGTAATGTCTAATACTTGCCTATGTAGATGATGAATGTGTTGGGGAAGTCCTGTTTGGTGATTTTTGCGTCGTCGGCACCCAGTAGAATGAGGACCTCCGGTTTCTGCTCCTTGATTTCTTCCACTGTCGACCCGTAACCGACGTCCAATGCAGCCACTTGCGAAGCATTTGTTTGAAGAACGTTTAGGATCTTCCAGTCCTGTGGAGTCTGAGGGCAAAGTCAAATTTTTAACGAAGGCAAATGTATGTATGTTGTTACATTATATTACTTGGATCGTATGTTGTTACATTATATTACTTGGATCATTTTGAAAATGGTTAATTTGAGGAGAAAAAGATTCAGATAAAATATAGTGGGTAGAGAATATTTTGTAACTTTTGTCTGAACTATTGTTGTCTAAAAACTCATAGTAAGACAAAGGATTCTAAGAATATTGTAACTACCCACAAAATTTAGATGACTCTGACTATTAGATGATATTATGTACATCATTTTGAAAACGCCCTATTTTTGAAAAAAATGGTTCAGACAAAAAACACTCAGCATAAGGTGCTCTACAACTTTTGTCTAAAACATTTTTCTCTAAAAGTAACCCTTAACCAAAGCACCCCATGAATACATTAATGACGTACAGAATCCTGGTATCTTCTACATTATTGCACACAATTTTCTATATCATTTGAAAATGCTTAATTTTAGTAGAAAAAGCTTCAGACAAAAAATACTCAGCAGAATTCCCTCTACAACTTTTGTCTAAAACATTTTTCTCTAAAAATAAACCTTAATCAAAGCACCCCATGAATACATTAATTACGTAGAGAATCCTGGTATCTTCTACGTTATTGCACACAATTGTCTATATAATTTGAAAATGGTTCATTGTAGAAAAAAAAGTTTTAGACAAAAAATACTCAGCAAAACCCCCTCTACAACTTTTGCCTAAAACATTTTTCACTAAAACTAACCCTTAAGCAAAGCACCCCATGAATACATTAATTACGTACAGAATCCTTGTGTCTTCTATATTATTGCACACGAATGTCAATGTGACTTGAAAATGCTTCATTTTAGAAAAAAATGCTTCAGACAAAAAATATTCAGCAAAATTCACTCTACAACTTTTGTCTAAAACATTTTTCTCTAAAAGTAACCATTAACCGAAGCACCCCATTAAAGCATTAATTAGCTCAGAATCCAAGTGACTGCTGCGTTATTACACACATTTGTCAACATCATTTGAATACGCTTCACTTTACAAGAAAATGCTCCAAACAAAAAATACTCAGCATAAGCCCCTCTACAACTTTCATCTAAACCATTTTCCTCCAAAACTAACCTTTAACCAAAGCACCCCATTAATACATTAATTACGTAGAAAATCCTGGTATCTTCTACATTATTATACACAATTGTGTACGTCATTTGAAAATACTTCATTTTAGAAGAAAAAGTTTCAGACAAAAAATACTCAGTAGACATCACTCTACAATTTTTGTCTAAAACATTTTTCTCTAAAACTAACCCTTAACCAAATGACCCCGTTAATACAATAATGACGGACGGAATCCTGGTATCTTCTACATTATTGCACTCGAATGTCAATGTAATTTGAAAATGCTTCATTTTACAATAAAATGCTTCAGACAAAAAATACTCAGCAAAACCTCCTGTACAACTTTTGTCTAAACCATTTTCCTCCAAAAGTAACCCTTAACCAAAGCACCCCATAAATACATTAATTATGTACAGAATCTTGGTGTCTTCTATGATATTGCACACAATTGTTAACATAATTTGAAAATGCTTCATTTTAGAAGAAAAAGCTTTGGACAAAAAATACTCAGCACAACCCCCTCTACAACTTTTGTTTAAACCATTTTTCTCCAAAAGTAACCCTTAACCAAAGCACCCCATTAATACATTAATGACGTACAGAATTCTGGTATCTTCTACATTATTGCACACGAATGTCAATGTAATTTGAAAATGCTACATTTTACAATAAAATGCTTCAGACAAAAAATACTCAGCATAACTCCCTCTACAACTTTCGTCTAAACCATTTTTCTCCAAAACTACCCCTTAACCAAATCACCCCATTAATACATTAATTACGTAAAGAATCTTGGTATCTTCAACATTATTATACACAATTGTCTACGTCATTTGAAACTACTTCATTTTAGAAGAAAAAGTTTCGGACAAAAAATCCTCAGCATAACCCCCTCTACAACTTTTATCTAAACCATTTTTCTCTAAAACTAACCCTTAACCAAAGCACCCCATGAATACGTTAATTACGTACAGAATCCTGGTATCTTCTACATTATTACACACAATTGTCTGCGTCATTTGAAAATGCTTAATTTTAGAAGAAAATGCTTCAGACAAAAAATACTCAGCATAACTCCCTCTACAACTTTCGTCTAAACCATTTTTCTCTAAAACTACCCCTTAACCAAATCACCCCATTAATACATTAATTACGTAGAAAATCCTGGTATCTTCTACATTATTATACACAATTGTGTATGTCATTTGAAAATGCTTCATTCTAGAAAAAAAAGCTTCAACCAAAAAATACTCAGTAGAGATCAGTCTACAACTTTTGTCTACAACATTTTTCTCTCTAACTAACCCATAACCAAATCACCCCATGAATACATTAATTACGTACAGAATTCCGGTGTTCTACGTTCTTACACAGAATTTTGAACATAATTTGTAAATGCTTCATTTTAGAAGAAAAAGCTTCGGACAAAAAATACTCATCAAAACCCCCTCTACAACTTTCATCTAAACCATTTTCCTCCAAACCTCCTCCTTAACCAAATCCCCCCATTAACACCTCACCCACCCCCAAAACCCAGCCCATTCCCCCACTATCCTCCCCACAACTACCTTAGTCGTTTCTCCCAAAGCCTTCGCCAACGACTGCACCTCTCCCAAGATCTTCCCTCCATCTTTCCGCGTCAGAAGTTCAGCACCAACAATAACCATCGGTTTCTTCGCCTTCTCCAGCGCCTCGCAAAACGCATGTTTTCCAGCCTTCACCTCTTCTATCACCCCCGGCGTCTGTCCCAGGTGCTACAACCAAAAACTTCTGTTAAAAAACTCCTTTAGTTCAACATAAAAGTTACCTTGTACTCTTCAATATGTAAATAAAATATGTACATAAATACTTTTATATATGTACATATAAAAGTTACCTCAGTTACATCTTAGTAAAAAACTTCTTAGTTCAACAAAAAAGTTACCTCATACTCATACGTGAGGTCCACCTTCGGGTCCGATGAGTCCAATTGTCTGTTCGCCATGAAGATATCCTTTCCTGAGTCTCGTGTTGACCAACGGGGCCTCGTACCTGTTTACAAAATTGTATTTTGTTTGCATAAGCAGAAATTCATAGAAATGTGACCCTTCCTTGGATTTGACGCCCACCTTGGATTCGTTCCGATCAGAAGAACGACGTCGGCTTCTTCGACGTTCTGAATGGTGTTGTTGAGAAGGTAATTGCTTCGCAGGTCGATGCCTGCGCCGGTTTTTGGAAAACGTTGCTCCGTGGCGAGCATTTCGCTGCCCATTTTGTTCAACATGTCTTTGAGGGCGACCAGGGACTCGGCGTCGGCCAGTTTTCCGGCGATTGCTGCAACTTTGGATGGCTGGACGTTGTGCAAACCGTTTGCCGCTGGAAAAACGATGGGGGTCAGTATATAAATGTGTATATAAACTGGTTTTCTAGGAATTAGTGGTGGATTTTTATTATATTGATTATATTATATATATATATATATATATATATGTATTTATACTATTATATATATACATGCCACATTGCAACATTTATATATATATATATATATATATATATATATATATGCATATATATATGTGTGCATTTATTTCTAAAGAGATTTTCTACGAATTATCGGTGGACTTTTATGGTGGCAAATGTGTTACATGTATATGTAATATTATATTGAACATTATTAGTATATATATATATGGTGACAAATCTACTACACATATATATATAATATTATATTTAATATTATTAATATATATGCTTATATCACCGGTATATATATGCACATATATTTGTGCGTTTGTTTGTAAACTGGTTTTCTACGAATTATCGGTGGGTTTTTAGTGGTGGCAAATGTGTTACATTACATATACATATACAATTCTACATATATATGTAATATCATATTTAATATTTAATATAATATTTAATATATATGCATATATATGTGTGCGTTTATTTGTAAACATGTATATTAACTTTCATTAAACTGAATTTAATAATTTATTAAATAATTGAATTGAATATATATATATATATATACTACACATTAAATTGAATTTAATAATTTATTAAATAATTTAATTGAATATATATGTATATATAACTATACTATACTACACTATATGTATACTGTAATATACATACTACTTCTATACTATGTATATGTGTGTGTAGTATATTGCATATGTACTACAGATATACTACATATATATATAGAAAATTCGGAGTGTAACGCGATATATGTGAAAATTTTGTGATGTGCCGTTACGCAGAGGAAAGTGCTTTGAAAGATAGAACACTTAATTTTGTAATTTCTTTTCATTTTCGATTTTTCAGAAAATGTTTTTATTTTGTTAAGACGAATAAACAAATTAATTTTTAAAAAGAAGTTGAAAGTTTTATTAAGAAATAACTTAGGATTATTAAATAGTAATTAAACAGTTATAAAGAAGTATTAAAAGTTCGAAAGTTATGGCTGTAGAAAATATGTAAATATATAACATAGAAAACGCCCGATTAAGATGCGTTAATTGGACTTCTTTGGTTTTGTTGTTTGGATGATTATCGCAAGTTCAGAATCATTTTGCAGTCTATGGGTCACAAGCGACCCAGCGGTGTGTGGGTCACAAGCGACCCCTAAAATTCGTGCACGGCGTTAATTCTTATTATTTCATGTTTGATTTTGTTATTTGCATGATATATATACAGAAATATAGTAAAGTTTATGTCACATATATATTAAAGATCATGAACGACCCCAATATTCGCGGACAACATTTATTTTTGTAATACCGTGTTTAGTATTATTGTTTGCACGATTATCACGAGTCTGAAATAGTCCTGTAGTCTATGGGTCATAAATGACCCCGACATTCGTGAGCTGCATGCATTTTCGTTATTCTGTATTTAACTTTGTTGTTTGCATAATTATCGCAAATCTCAAACCTTCCAACAGGGTATGGTTCACAAATTACCCCAACATTAATTTTTGTTATTCCACGTTTGATTTTGTTGTTTACAGAAGTCTGTTGGTCACAAATAATCCGACATTCATTTTTGTTATTCTGTATTTAATTTTGTTATTTGCATGATTATCGCGAGTCTGAAACAATCCAAGAGGCTATGGGTCAGAAATGACCCCGACATTAATTTTTGTTATTTTATGTTTAATTTTGTTATTTCCATGATTATCGCGAGTCTGAAACATTTCAACAGGGTATGGTTCACAAATAACCCCAACATTAATTTTTGTTATTCCACGTTTGATTTTGTTATTTACAGAAGTCTGTTGGTCACAAATAACCCGACATTAATTTTTGTAATTCTGTATTTAATTTTGTTATTCGCATGATTATCGCGAGTCTGAAACAATCCAAGAGGCTATGGCTCATAAATGACCCCGACATTAATTTTTGTTATTTTGTGTTTAATTTTGTTATTTCCATGATTATCGCGAGTCTGAAATAATCCAAGAGGCTATGGGTCAGAAATGACCCCGACATTAATTTTTGTTATTTTGTATTTAATTTTGTTATTTGCATGATTATCGCGAGTCTGAAATAATCCAAGAGGCTACGGGTCAGAAATGACCCCGACATAATTTTTGTTATTTTGTGTTTAATTTTGTTATTTCCATGATTATCGCGTCTAAAATAATCCAACAGGTTATGGGTCACAAATGACCCCGACATTTTTTTTTCTCATAACTATGTTTCATTTGTTTCGTACCACCATACCTGCGATCAGAGCAGATTCCCACTCGACATTCTCCAGCTTTCCATTAACCTTCATCATCGGCGTAATCAATCTCTGCCTCTTCAATCCATCGTAAGAGAATCGCGCCTTGTCCGAAAGCCACTCCTCGTTTATTTCCTACAAACCGAAGATTTGCTCATTTCAATCAATTCATTTCATCAAAAACACAAGATTTGCTTATTCACAGAAGTTAACACTTTGTCTACCATGACAGTCACTGCTAACCAACGCAAGAGATTTTACTGAAGAACCAAAATATTTGCAATGGGTAGCAATGATTATTTTATAAATGCTGTTGTTAGAACCTTGATCTTCATCATTTACATTTTGCATAATTTAGTCAAACGCTGTAGTATTTTCTAACGTAGCAAAATACGCTTGGTAGAAAATGTGTTAAATTTTGTGGATGGTACCTCGTTGACTCTAGGCAAAATTCGCAGGACTTCGCCTGTGCGATGGGTGATGACGATGTTGCTGCCGACTGCGTCCAAAACGTCGATGCTGTCGGTTCTTCTGGTTTCCCAAGGTCTTGCCACGAATGAATAAGGCTTGCTGGTTAAGGCGCCCACAGGACAGAGGTCGATTATGTTGCCTGAGAGCTCGGATAAGAACATTTTCTCGACGTACGTCCCGACCTGGGTGACAGAAGTATGTTTGGATGAAATTTGGTTGGATGGAATTCTAGAGAAAATGGGTCATTTAACAGTATGGGGTATATTGTTCCAAATATTTTCTTGTGAATAATTTTGGATGGGCGAAATTTCAGTGAAGGCATTTCAGGAGACAATTACTTAAATTCTAACTAAAGAAATGAAATACATAGCTCTTGCCAATGAAGTATTTGTCAAACAAATTTGTGGACATTTGAAAGTTACTGGTTATAAAAGCATCTACCATTTTTATTTGGAAGATTTTTCTCTAAAAGTCAGTCGTTTCAAAATAATCTGCGATATTATAAAAAATTGTAATCAGATACCCTGGGGTGCTAACTAGAAAAAATGTTGTAGGGCAATAGGTTTCTAAATTAACGATTTATGAAGAAAACGTTTGAGATAAAAGTTGCTCAGTATGAGATGATGTACAACTTTCGTCTGAAACATTTTTCTCTAGAAGTCAGTCATTTCTAAATAATTTGTATCGTATAAGAAACGGTCATTACATACGTTGGAATCTTAATGAAAAAAGTTAAACCGCTGTATTATCCTAAACTAACAATTTTTAAAGAAAATGTGTGAGACAAAAGATACTCAGTATAAGGTCATCTACAACTTTCGTATAAAACATTTTTCTCTAAAACTTAGTCGTTTGAAAACAATCCCCATTATATAAGAAATTATCATTGCGCACCTTGGAACCCTATCTAAAGAAACGCTGAGCCACTGTTTCTTCCTAAACTAACAATTTCTAAGGAAAAGGTTTGAGACAAAAGTTGTTCAGTATACAATCACCTACAACTTTCATCTAAAACATTTTTCTTTAAAACTCACTCTATTCAAAAGAATCCGCATCATATAAGAAATTGTCATTGCACACCCTGGAACCCTATCTAAAGAAACGCTGAGCCACTGTTTCTTCCTAAACTAACAATTTCCGAGGAAAACATTTGAAACAAAAGTTGTTCAGTATACAGTCACCTACAACTTTCATCTAAAACATTTTTGTCTAGAACTCACTCTATTCAAAAGAATTTGCATCATATAAGAAATTGTCATTGCATACCCTGGAACCTTATCCAAAGAAACGCTGAGACATTGTTCCTTCCTAAACTAACAATTTCTGAGAAAACGTTTGAAACAAAAGTTGCTCGGTATAACATCATCTACAACTTTCATCTGAAACATTTTTCTCTAGAACTCACTCTATTCAAAAGAATCCGCATTATATGAGAAACTTTCATTGCATACCCTGGAACCCCATCTAAAGAAACGCTAAGTCATTGTTTCTTTCTAAACTATCAAATTCTGAGGAAAACGTCTGAGACAAAAATTGTTCGTTTTAACATCATCTACAACTTTCGTATAAAAGATTTTTCTCTAAAACGTAGTCGTTTTAAAACAATGCCTATTATATAAGAAATTAGCATTGCGCACCTTGGAACCCTAACTAAACAAACGTTGTACCACTGTTTATTTCTAAACTAACAATTTCTGAAGAAAACGTTTGAGACAAAAGTTGCTCGGTATAACATCATCTACAACTTTCGTCTAAAACATTTTTCTCTAGAACTCATTTTATTCAAAAGAATCCGTATAATATAAGAAATTGTCATTGCACACCTTGGAACCCTATCCAAAGAAATGCTGAGCCACTGTTCCTTTATAAACTAACAATTTCTGTGGAAAACGTTTGAGACAAAAGTTGTTCAGTATAAAGTCATCTACAACTTTCGTCCAAAACATTTTTCTCTAGAACTCACTCTATTCAAAAGAATCCACATAATATAAAAAATGATTATTGCACACTTTGGAACCCTATCTAAAGAAACGTTGAGCCACTGTTTCTTCCTAAACTAACAATTTCTGAGGATAACGTTTGAGATAAAAGTTGTTCGTTATACCATCACCTACAACTTTCATCTAAAACATTTTCCTCTAAAACTCACTCTATTCAAAAGAATCCACATAATATAAGAAATTATCATTGCACACCCTGGAACCCCATCTAAAGAAACGCTGAGCCACTGTTTCTTCCTAAACTAACAATTTCTAAGGAAAAGGTTTGAAACAAAACTTGTTCGTTATAACATCATCTATAACTTTTGTCTAAAACATTTTTCTCTAGAACTCACTCTATTTAAAAGAATCCACATCATATAACGTATTGTCATCGCATATCCTGGACCCCTATCTAAAGAAACGCGGAACCACTGTTTTTTCCTAAACTAACAATTTTCGAGGAAAACATTTGAAACGAAAGTTGTTTATTATACCATCATCTACAACTTTCATCTAAAACATTTTTCTCTAGAACTCACTCTATTCAAAAGAATCCACATAATATAAGAAAGTGTCATTGCATACCCTGGAACCCTATCTAAACGCTGAGCCACTGTTTCTTCCTAAACTAACAATTTCTGAGGAAAACGTCTGAGACAAAAATTGTTCAGTATAAGGTCATCTACAACTTTCATCTAAAACATTTTTCTCTAGAACTCACTCTATTCAAAAGAATTCGCATAATATAAGAAATTGTCATTGCACACCCTCGAACCCTATCCAAAGAAACGCTGAGCCACTGTTTCTTTCTAAACTAACAATTTTTGAGGAAAACGTTTGAAACAAAAATTGTTTGTTACAACATCATCTACAACTTTTGTCTAAAACATTTTTCTCTAGAACTCACTCTATTCAAAAAAATCCGCATAATATAAGAAATTGTCATTGCACCCCCTGGAACCCTATCTCAAGAAACGCTGAGTCACTGTTTCTTCCTAAACTATCAATTTTTGAAGAAAACTTCTGAGACAAAAGTTGTTCAGTATAAGGTCATCTACAACTTTCATCTAAAACATTTTTCTCTAGAACTCACTCTATTCAAAAGAATCCGCATCATATAAGAAATTGTCACTGAACACCTTGGAACCCCATCTAAAGAAACACTAAACCACTGTTTCTTTCTAAACTATCAATTTCCGAGGAAAACGTTTGAAACAAAAGTTGTTCAGTACACCATCATCTACAACTTTCATCTAAAAGATTTTTCTCTAGAACTCACTCTATTCAAAAGAATCCGTATAATATAAGAAATTGTCATTGCACACATTGGAACCCTATCCAAAGAAATGCTGAGCCACTGTTCCTTTATAAACTAACAATTTCTGAAGAAAACGTGTCAGATAAAAGTTGTTCGTTATAACATCGTCTACAACTTTCATCTAAAACATTTGTCTCTAAAACTTAGTAATTTTAAAACAATCGCCATTATATAAGAAATTATTATTACACACCCTGAAACCCTATCTAAAGAAACACTAAACCACTGTTTCTTCCTAAACTATCAATTTCCAAGAAAAACGTTCAAAACAAAAGTTATTCAGTACACCATCACCTACAACTTTCATCTAAAACATTTTCCTCTAAACACACCGCATCCGCACCTGCATGTCGTTTCCTCGTCCGGTCGTGCCCAGATCGTCGATCCCGGCGACTTCGGACGCGAACCTAATGCACCTGGTGCAGTGTATGCACCTTGTCATAATGGTCTTAACCAACGGCCCTATGTCCTTGTCCTCCACAGCTCGCTTTCCACTGAAGTTGATGTCGACGAATCGACTCCTGTCGCTGCCAAAAGCCATGCTCTGATCCTGCAGGTCGCATTCTCCTCCTTGATCGCAGATCGGACAGTCCAGGGGATGGTTCACGAGCAGGAACTCCATCACGCCTTCTCTCGCCTTTCTGGTCAGGTCGGAGTCCGTTTTCACACGCCAGCCCTTCATCACCGGCATGGCACAAGCTGCAACCGGCTATCAATAAAAAAAAAAAAAGAAGTATTTATTAGCTAAAAAAAAATTTTTTTTTTTAGAAAATTATTTTTAGTCAGGAAAATAATTATTTTGCCGTCAGAATAGAATGATTTCTTGTCAGGAAGAGAATAATCCTTTTGTCAGAAAAAAATGTCTTGCATGGCAAAAAAAAAAGAAAAAACAGAATTTTGACAGAAAAAAAATTCCTCTTAAGAGAATCATTTTTTTTGTCAAAAAAAAAGAAACAAATCTTGTCTTGAAGATGCTCAACTTTTTATCCAAAAAAAAAAAAAATCCTGATCCGTTTTTTTTATCGGAAAAAAAATTATTTTGTCAGATGCAAATAATTTGTCGATCAAAGTAAAATAACTTTTTCCAAAAAAACACACGTTTCATGCCGATCAATTAAACCGACACAGAATATTTTATGATCATAAATTTTCATTTTAGCATCAGATATTTTTTCATGCCTGTCTGTGTCAAGGAATCCGTGTGTTTCTTCGTTTTTCCGTCCACTGAACCAAAAGGCAACTACCTTCACTTGTTTCTCGATCTCCACCAAGCACATCCTGCAGTTTCCTGCCACGGCCAGACGTTCATGATAGCAGAATCTCGGAATTTCAACGCCGACTTTCGCTGCAGCCTGAAAATAATAACAAAAGTTTTAAAAACGTATACCAAAAGAATTCAAGACTTCAATACACCAAATTCTCGCATTCTCCTTTCATTTCTGTCGTAAATGTTTAAATCGACGTTTTCTATATTCAACAAATTCCTTTTGATGTATGTAATGTTTTAGATCTACGTAGATTCAACGCATATATTTATTATTGCGCGATAATGTCGCTATTCATAGTAAATTGCGCACGTGGAACGTTTGTATAGAAGGTAAAATCTTTATGTGCAAATATATATGTATGGTGTTGCAATAATTAGAGACGCAGACAGGAAATAGAAACTTGTAACGCCTCAATTATTTGCAATAATTAGAGAGTCCGACAGCAAACAAAAATATTTAACGCCCCTATGACTTGTGATATTTAGAGACTCCGACAGTAAACATAAACATTTGACACCTCAGTTACTTGTAATGATTAGAGACTCCGACAGCAAACAGAAACATTTGACGCTTCAGTTACTTGCGATAGACTCTGATAGCAAACAGAAACATTTAACACCCCAATTACTTGCAATGATTAGAGACTCTGACAGCAAACAGAAACATGTAATGTGTCAATAACTTGCAATGATTAGAGACGCAGACAACAAACAGAAATATTTAACGCACCAAATACTTGCAAGAATTACAGACTTGGAGAGTAAGAAAAACATTTGACGCCTCAATTACTTGCAATAATTACAGACGCCAACAGAAACAGAAACATTTCATGTTTGAATTATTACTTGTAATAATCAGAGACCCCGACAGCAAACAGAAACATTTAATGCCCCAATTAATTGCAATAATTAGAGACCCTGACAGCAAACAGAAACATTTAATGCCCCAATTACTTGCAATAATCAGGGACTCCGACAACAAACAGAAATATGTAATGCCCCAATTACTTGCAATAATTAGAGACGCAGACAACAAACAGAAACATTTAATGCACCAAATACTTGCAAGAATTACAGACTTGAAGAACAACAAAAACATTTGACGCCTCAATTAGTTGCAATAATTAGAGACGCAGACAGCAAACAGAAACATTTAATGCACCAATTACTTACAATAATTACAGGCACAGCACTAGGCATTAAAAACATTTAGTGTCAATGACAAGTTTAAAATCACTTAGCGCAGAATCTGTGCCTCAAATGTTCACACACAGAATCTATGCATCAAATGTCCACATGCAGAATCTTTGTGACAAATGTTCACACACAGAATCTATGTGTCAAATGTTCACATGCAGAATCTGCGTGTCAAATGTTCACATGCAGAATCTGCATTAAATCTGTGTTAAGTATTCATGTGCAGAATTTACGGTGTCAAATGTTCACATGCATTATTGATACTCTGCGCCAGCAGATGGTCAACTCCGAATGCATTCATAAAGTGTCCACGCAAAAGTATTAAATGCAGACTATAGACAGCAGTGATTGCGGACGATCAGATGAAAGGGGTCCCTACTGTGTTTTTGCATTACCACTGTTTCTTCCTAAACTAACAATTTTTGAAGAAAACGTTTAAGACAAAAGTTATTCAGTATAAGGTAATCTACAACTTTCATTTAAAACATTTTTCTCTAGAACTCACTCTATTAAAAAAAATCCGCATAATATAAGAAATTGTCATTGCACACCCTGAAACCCTATCTAAAGAAACGCTGAGCCACTGTTTCTTTCTAAACTAACAATTTCTGAGGAAAACGTTTGAGACAAAAGTTGTTCAGTATAACATCATCTACAACTTTCATCTAAAACATTTTCCTCTAGAACTCACTCTATTCAAAAAAATCCACATAATACAAGAATTGTCATTGCCCACCCTGGAACCCCGTCTAAAGAAACGTTGAGCCACTCTTTCTTCCTAAACTATCAATTTCTAAGGAAAATGTCTGAGACAAAAGTTATTCAGTATAAGGTAATCTACAACTTTCATCTAAAACATTTTCCTCTAAAACTCACTCTATTCAAAAGAATCCACATAATATAAGAAATTGTCATTGCACACCCTGGAACCCTATCTAAAGAAACGCTAAGCCACTGTTTCTTCCTAAACTATGAATTTCTGAGGAAAACGTTTGAGACAAAAGTTGTTCGTTATACCATCACCTACAACTTTCATCTAAAACATTTTCCTCTAAAACTCACTCTATTCAAAATAATTCGCATAATATAAGAAATTGTCATTGCCCACCCTGGAACTCTATCTAAAGAAACAGTAAACCACTGTTTCTTCCTAAACTAACAATTTCTAAGGAAAAGGTTTGAGACAAAAGTTGTTCAGTATAAAGAGATCTACAACTTTCATCTAAAACATTTTCCTCTAGAACTCACTCTATTCAAAAGAATCCAAATAATATAAGAAATTGTCGTTGCACACCCTGGAACCCTATCTAAACAAACACTGAGCCACTGTTTCTTCCTAAACTATCAATTTCTAAGGAAAACGTTTGAAATAAAAGTTGTTCCTTATACCATCACGTACAATTTTCATCTAAAACATTTTCCTCTAAAACTCACTCTATTCAAAAGAATCCACATAATATAAAAAATTGTCATTGGACCCCCTGGGTCCCTGGAACCCTATCTAAAGAAACAGTAAACCACTGTTTCTTCCTAAACTATCAATTTCTGAGAAAAACGTCTGAGACAAAAGTTGTTCAGTGTAAGGTAATCTAAAAGTTTTGTCTAAAACATTTTCCTCTAGAACTCACTCTATTCAAAATAATTCGCATAATATAAGAAACTGTCATTGCATACCCTGGAACCCTATATAAACGCTGAGCCACTGTTTCTTCCTAAACTAACAATATCTGAGGAAAACGTTTGAGACAAAAGTTGTTCGTTATACCATCACCTACAATTTTCATCTAAAACATTTTCCTCTAAAACTCACTCTATTCAAAATAATTCGCATAATATAAGAAATTGTCATTGCCCACCCTGGAACCCTATCTAAAGAAACGGTAAACCACTGTTTTTTCCTAAACCATCAGTTTCTAAGGAAAACGTTTGAGACAAAAGTTGTTCAGTAAAACGTTGTCTACAACTTTCGTCTAAAACATTTTTCTCTAAAACTCACTCAATTCAAAAGAATCCGCATAATATAAGAAATTGTTATTGCATACCCTAGAACCCTATCTAAAGAAACGCTGAGCCACTGGTTCTTCCTAAACTATCAATTTCTGAGGAAAACGTTTCAGACAAAAGTTGTTCATTATACCATCACCTACAACTTTCATCTAAAACATTTTCCTCTAGAACTCACCCTATTCAAAAGAATCCACATAATATAAGAAATAGTCATTGCACACCCTGGAACCCTATCTAAAGAAACGGTAAACCACTGTTTCTTCCTAAACTATCAATTTCTGAGGAAAACGTTTCAGATAAAAGTTGTTCGTTATACCATCACCTACAACTTTTATCTAAAACATTTTCCTCTAAAACTCACTCTATTCAAAAGAATCCGCATAATATAAGAAATTGTCATTGCATACCCTGGAACCCTATCTAAATAAACGTTGAGCCACTCTTTCTTCCTAAACTAACAATTTCTGAGGATAACGTTTGAGATAAAAGTTGTTCGTTATACCATCACCTACAACTTTCATCTAAAACATTTTCCTCTAAAACTCACTCTATTCAAAAGAATCCACATAATATAACAAATTGTCATTGCACACCCTGGAACCCCATCTAAAGAAACGCATTCATAAAGTGTCCACGCAAAAGTATTAAACGCAGACTACATCCAGCAGCGATTCCAGACCCTCCGATGAAAGTCGTCCCCACTCCATTTTCACGCTACGCTACGTTTCTCTATCCTTTCAATCCCCAACTTCAGTACCTGAAGCACCGTCGTTCCAGGAGGCACCTGCACCGGCTTATCATCGATGAACAGCTCCACCAATTCCTGCTGCTGCTTATTACTCGCACTAACATGAATTCCAGCAGCGCACAGCCTGCCGCTGGCGGCCCTGACGACCGGGAGTCTCAGCATCCTGAAACCAAACGCAAACCATCAGCCTTCAGTCAACAACACTAAACATTGTCAAAAGTTGCGCAAAGTTATGTAATCTCAGAAAAAACCCCCGAATTTCGTTGTCAACCCGCAAACCTGCAAAATCGTCAAAACAAACCCTTTTGAACCGAATCCAGATTATGTAACAGAATTAATTCACCAGTAACGGATTTGAAGGCAGCTTGGAATTCTAACCTAAAAATTGTCGGCTGAAATTTGTGGGCGATGTTTGATAGTGATTTTTTGGCGGGGGCGATAAAAATGGGTGCAAGGGGTTAATTTGGGGTTTATTTTTTGGGTGAATGATGGGTTTTGATGTTTTGTGAGGAAGGCACCTTTTTCGTGTCGCAGTCCAGGTTGGTAGATGTCAGGACTGACGGCGACTGAAGGGGACGAGTGAGGTGTGAAGTTGGTCGGGGATGGAAAAAAGATGGCGGACGGAATCCAAGATGGCGGACGGCGGGATGGGATTGGGTGAAAAGTGGGGTTCGGGGGTTGGTAAATTTGGCGCGGTTTTTTGGTAGAATGAAGTTTGTGTGAGTTTTTTTGCATTTTTTGAAACTTTTAAATGAATTTTTGTGAAGGATGTTAATAACTTTTTTTTTTTTTGTTGAGTATGGAGCGGTATGATGAAAAATTGTATAGGGCACTTTCGAATGTGCTATTTACAAAGAATGACTGTGAATTTTTTCACGACAATCTATGAACATTTTCAAAAATTTTCCATTTTTTTTTAAATATTTCAATAATTTTTTTCTTGAATACGAAGCGCTTTAACGAGAAATTGCATAGGACAATTTCGAATGGGCTATTAACATAGAATCGCTATGATTTTTTTTTGCGGTAATCTATAAACATTTTTAAAAACTTTGCATTTTCTTTGACATTTTTCAATAATTTTTTTCTCGAGTATAAAGCGTCCTAATGAAAAATTGCATAGGACAGTTTCGAATGGGTTCTTAACGAAGAATCATTGTGAATTTTTTCGCAACAATCTCTGAACATTTTCAAAAATTTTCCATTTTTTTTTAAATATTTCAATAATTTTTTTCTCGAATATGAAGCGCTTTAACGAGAAATTGCATAGAACAGTTTCGAATGGGTTCTTAACAAAGAATCATTGTGAATTTTTTCGGAGTAATCTGTAAACATTTTTAAAAACTTTGCATATTTTGAACATTTTTCAATAATTTTTTTTCTCGACTATGAAGCGGTATAATGACAAATTGTATAGGGCACTTTCGAATGGTCTATTTACAAAGAATCATTGTGAATTTTTTCTGGACAATATTTGCACATTTTTGAAAACCTTGCATTTTATGAACTTAACTCAATAATTTTTTTTCTCGAGTATGAAGCGTCCTAACGAAAAATTGCATAGAACAGTTTCGAATGGGTTCTTAACAAAGAATAATTGTGAATTTTTTCGGGGTAATCTATGAACATTTTTAAAAACTTCGCATTTAGGGTACATTATTAAATAATTTTTTTCTAGAGTATGAAGCGTCCTAACGAAAAATTGCATCCGACAGTTTCGAATGGGTTCTTAACAAAGAATAATTGTGAATTTTTTCGGGGTAATCTATGAACATTTTTAAAAACTTTGCATTTTTTGAACATATTTCAATAATTTTTTTCTTGAGTATGAAGCGTCCTAACGAAAAATTGCATAGGACAGTTTCGAATGGGTTCTTAACAAAGAATCATTGTGAATTTTTTCGGGGTAATCTATGAACATTTTTAAAAACTTTGCATTTTTTGAACATTTTTCAATAATTTTTTTCTTGAGTATGAAGCGGTTTAACGAAAAATTGTATAGTACATTTTCGAATGGTTTCTTAACAAAGAATCGTTGTGAATTTTTTCGGGGTAATCTATAAACATTTTTAAAAACTTTGCATTTTTTGAACATTTTTGAATAATTTTTTTCTAGAGTATGAAGCGGTCTAACGAAAAATTGCATAGAACAGTTTCGAATGGGTTCTTAACAAAGAATCGCTGTGAATTTTTTTGCAACAGTCTGACAATATTTGCGAAAACTTTCCATTTTTTAAACGTACTTCAATAATTTTTTTCTCGAGTATGAAGCGTCCTAATGAAAAATTGCATAGAACAGTTTCGAGTGGGCTGTCAACAAAGAATCGCTGTGAATTTTTTCATAATAATCTATGAACATTTTTGAAAACTCTGCATTTTACGAACATATTTAATTCATTTTTTTTCTCGAATACGAAGCGTCCTAACGAAAAATTGCATAGAACAGTTTCGAATGGGCTGTCAATAAAGAATCGCTGTGATTTTTTTCATAATAATCTGTGAACATTTTTGAAAACTTTGCATTTTACGAACATATTTAATTCATTTTTTTCCTCGAATACGAAGCGTCCTAACGAAAAATTGCATAGGACAATTTCGAATGGGCTGGCAATAAAGAATCGCTGTGATTTTTTTCATAATAATCTGTGAACATTTTTGAAAACTTTGCATTTTACGAACATATTTAATTCATTTTTTTTTCTCAAATACGAAGCGTCCTAACGAAAAATTGCATAGAACAGTTTCGAATGGGCTGTCAACAAAGAATCGCTGTGATTTTTTTCATAATAATCTGTGAACATTTTTGAAAACTTTGCATTTTGTGAGCATATTTAATTAAATTTTTTTCTCGAATACGAAGCGTCGTAACGAAAAATTGCATAGGACAGTTTCGAATGGGCTGGCAATAAAGAATCTCTGTGATTTTTTTCATAATAATCTGTGAATATTTTTGAAGACTTTGCATTTTACGATCATATATAATTCATTTTTTTCCTCGAATACGAAGCGTCCTAACAAAAAATTGCAAAGAACAGTTTCGAATGGGCTGTCAATAAAGAATCGCTGTGATTTTTTTCATAATAATCTGTGAACATTTTTGAAAACTTTGCATTTTACGAACATATTTAATTCATTTTTTTTCTCGAATACGAAGCGTCCTAACAAAAAATTGCATAGAACAGTTTCGAATGGGCTGGCAATAAAGAATCGCTGTGATTTTTTTCATAATAATCTGTGAACAATTTTGTAAACTTTGCATTTTACGAACATATATAATTCATTTTTTTTCTCGAATACGAAGCGTCCTAACAAAAAATTGCATAGAACAGTTTCGAATGGGCTGTCAATAAAGAATCGCTGTGATTTTTTTCATAATAATCTGTGAACATTTTTGAAAACTTTGCATTTTACGAACATATTTAATTCATTTTTTTTTCTCGAATACGAAGCGTCCTAACGAAAAATTGCATAGAACAGTTTCGAATGGGCTGTCAATAAAGAATCGCTGTGATTTTTTTTCATAATAATCTGTGAACATTTTTGAAAACTTTGCATTTTACGAACATATTTAATTCAATTTTTTTTCTCGAATACGAAGCGTCCTAACGAAAAATTGCATAGAACAGTTTCGAATGGGCTGTCAACAAGGAATCACCTCAATTTTTTCCACGTCCATTTTCGAAGATCAACCCTCGACCCCTGCAACTGTTTCCTTGAATTTTATCTTCAAATCAAGATGTCTGTGTCCTGACATAAATTTTTCGCTCTGCTCAAAACTTTTGCATTCTAAACACTTAGACAAAATCCGTTTTGTCAGTATCAAAATGGCTGATGAGATAACCATAGAAAACCTGTTCGAATATTACAAAAAGGCCTTTCCTTCTGACGATTTTTATCGGTGGCTGAGTTACGGTGACAGTGAGTGTATTTTCCGGTTAATTCATTTTCCATCCTGTAGAAAGACAATCTGACATTTCTGCGAAATCATAAAATCTTTGTGTTAACTAAAAAAATGGATGTTTTTCAATATTTTTGGGGATTGGTGATTCTAACCTCAAATTGCAGAAATTTTGGTTGTCAAATACGTTATATTGGAGTACTTGGACTTTTAATACGAAATATTGAATGTTGAGATAATGCGTTGACTGCTACAGTGTAAAAGATTGTGGTAGAAATGCAAAACATTTAACGGAGCCTATTTGCAATCTTGTAAAAGTGACCGATATTGAGACGCGTCCATACTTTGGCTTCTAACAACTGCGTTATCTTCATTTCGCACAATTTAATCATATTCTACAGTATTTCATCGCATCGTGGTTCTAACATAGCAAAATATACAAAAGATTTTACTAAAAATGCAAAGAATTCGCAACGAAGCCTAATTGCAATCTTGTAAAAGTGATCGATATTGAGACGCTTCAATACTTTGACTTCTAACAACTGCGTTATCTTTATTTTGTAAGATTTAATCATGTTCTGCAGTACTTCATTGCATTGTGGTTCCAACATAGTAAAATACGCAAAGATTTTACTAAAAATGCAAAGAGTACGCAACGAAGCCTAATTGCAATCTTGTAAAAGTGATCGATATTGAGACGCTTCAGTATTTTAGCTTCTAACAAGTGCGTTATCTTCATTTTGCATGATTTAATCATATTCTGCAGTATTTCATCACATCGTGGTTCTAACATAGCAAAATATGCAAAAGATTTTAGTAGAAATTAAAAAAATTTGTAACGGAGCCTATTTGAGTCTTGTAAAAGCAATCCATATTGGAACGCTTCAATACTTTGGCTTCTAACAACAGCGTTATCTTTGTTTTGTATGATTTAATCATGTTCTGCAGTAGCTCATCGCATTGTGGTTCTAACATAGCAAAATACGCAAAAGATTCTACTAGAAATGCAAAGAATTCGCAACAAAGTCTATTTGCAATCTTGTAAAAGCAATCGATATTGGAACGCTTCAGTATTTTGTCTTCTAACAACTGCGTTATCTTTGTTTTGCATGATTTAATCATGTTCTACAGTATTTCATTGCATCGTGGTTCTAACATAGCAAAATACGCAAAAGATTCTAATAAAACTGCAAAGAGTTTGCAACGAAGACTATTTGAATCTTGTAAAAGCAATCAATATTAGAACGCTTCAATACTTTGACTTCTAACAGCTGCGTTATCTTTGTTTTGCATGATTTAATCATATTCTGTATTATTTCATCGCATTGTGGTTCTACTATAGCAAAATATGCAAAAGATTTTACTAAAAATGCAAGGAATTTGCAACAAAGCCTAATTGAATCTTGTAAAAGTGATCGATATTGGAACGTTTCAATACTTTGGCTTCTAGCAACTGCGTTATCTTCATTTTGTATGATTTAATTATATTCTACAGTATTTCATCGCATTGTGGTTCTAACATAGCAAAATACGCAAAAGATTTTACTAAAAATGCAAAGAATTGCCAACGAAGACTATTCGAATCTTATAAAATCAATCAATACTGGAACGCTTGAATACTTTGGCTTCGAACAACTGCGTTATCTTCATTTTGCATGATTTAATCATATTCTGCAGTATTTCATTGCATAGTGGTTCAAACATAGCAAAATATGCAAAATATTTTACTAAAAATGCAAAGGATTCGCAACGAAGACTATTTGCGATCTTGTAAAAGTGATCGATATTGGAACGCTTCAATACTTTGGTTTCTAACAACTGCGTTCTCTTCATTTTGCATGATTTAATCATATTCTGCGGTATTTCATCACATCGTGGTTGTAACATAGCAAAATATATAAAACATTTTACTAAAAATGCAAAGAATTCGCAACGAAGCCTATTTGCAATCTTGTAAAAGTGATCGATATCGACGCGCTTCAATACTTTGGCTTCTAACAACTGCGTTTTCTTTGTTTTGCACGCTTTAATCATATTCTGCAGTATTTCATCGCATTGTGGTTCTAACATAGCAAAATATGCTAAAGATTTTACTAGAAATGCAAAGAATTCTCAACGAAGCCTATTTGCAATCTTGTAAAAGCAATCGATATTGAGACGCTTCAATACTTTGGCTTCTAACAACTGCACTATCTTTGTTTTGCATGATTTAATCATGTTCTGCAGTATTTCATCACATCCTGGTTCTCATATAGCAAAATACACAAAAGATTTTACTAAAAATGCAAACAATTCGCAACGAAGAGTATTTGCAATCTTGTAAAAGCAATCGATATTGGACCGCTTCAATTTGGTTTCCAACAACTGCGTTATCTTCATTTTGCATGATTTAACTATATTTTGCATTATTTCATCCCATCGTGGTTTTAACATGGCAAAATATGCAAAAGATTTTACTAAAACTGCGAAGGATTCGCAACAAAGCCTATTTGCAATCTTGTAAAAGCAATCGATATTGGAGCGCTTCAATACTTTGGCTTCTAACAACTGCATTATCTTCATTTTGCATAATTTAATTATACTCTACAGTATTTTATCGTATTGTGGTTCTAACATAGCATTATACACAAAAGATTTTAATAAAAATGCAAAGAATTCGCAACGAAACCTATTTGTAATCTTGTAAAAGCAGTCGATATTGAGACGCCTCAATACTTCAGCTTCTAACAACTGCGTTATCTTCATTTTGTATGATTTAATCATGTTCTGCAGTATTTCATCACATCGTGGTTCTAACATAGCAAAATACGCAAAGAAATTAGCCTAAATGTAAAGAATTCGCAACGAAGCCTATTTGCAATCTTATAAAAGCAATCGATATTGAGACGTTTCAATAGTTTGGTTTCTAACAACTGTGTTATCTTCATTTTGCACATTTTAATTATACTCTGCAGTATTTCATCACTTCGCAGTTCTAACGTAGGAAAATACGCAAAAGATGTTACTAAAAATGCAAAGGATTCGCAATAGAGACTATTTGAATCTTGTAAAAGCAATCGATATTGCAACGCTTCAATACTTTGGCTTCTAACAACTGCGTTATCTTTATTTTGCACGATTTAATCATACTCTGCAGTATTTCATTGCATCGTGGTTCTAACATAGCAAAATACGCAAAAGATTTTACTAAAAATGCAAAGAATGCGCAACGAAGACTATTTCAATCTTGTAAAAGTGATCGATATTGGAATGCTTTAATATTTTGGCTTCTAACAACAGCGTTGCCTTCATTTTGCATGATTTAATCATATTCTGCAGTATTTCATCGCATCGCAGTTCTAACATAGCAAAAAAATGCTTGCCACTCAACGCGTTAAATAAGTGCGAGCAAAATATTCTTGCAGATGTGAATTTTATGCACAGGGAATTCTCATTTGAGATCCGGGACGATGCACTCATGCGTCATCTCGCATTTCCCACCAGGGAGATGATGAAGATGGAAATCTTGAGGTACCTCCCTACCAAAATAGACATTGGTGCCATATATAATGCCAGGTAATTCAGTCCATCATTCTAAATCTGCAACAACGCTTGGCCGTTAAAGTACAATGTTTCAGAAATAGTTAATTTTGTAACCTACATATTGAACGTCACATTATATATTATGTTTGATGCTTGTGAAAAGAATGTTGGAGAATTTAATGTCGTTAAAAGGATATTGCTTTCCTTGCAGTCCCGAGTTCATGAAAAGTCAGCACCTTTTTCCTGTGGAGAAGGAATTTGTGGTCGATATCGATTTGACTGATTATGATCAGAGAACCTGCTGCGTCGAGACTGAAGTTTGTTGTCAGAAATGTTGGAAGTTTGCAGCTGTTGGTGCTGCGATACTAAAATGTTCTCTTACAGGTAAGAATTTTCCAATGTTTTGATATAGCATGAGGTCAAACAAATAAGTTTACGCATTAATAATTTTCTATCTTTCTATTTATTCATTATTTAAATACAAATGCAAGAGGAATTCATTTATAAATTATTTCATTATATGTAAAATCAATCTTGCGAGTGAACAATTTTATATGTAATGTATTTTAATATGTAAAAAAATTTAAATTTCAATATGTAAAATTTAAATTACATTTATTCACTATTTAAATACGGATACAAGAGAAATTTAGTTACAAATTCATTATACGCAAAATCAATCTTGCGACTGAACAATTTTATATGTAATGAATTTTAATACGTAAAAAAATTTAAATACCAATATGTAAATTTTAAATTATATTTATTCACTATTTAAATACGAATAGAAGAGAAATTTAGTTACAAATTCATTATACGTAAAATCAATCTTGCGAATGAACAATTTTATATGTAATGAATTTTAATACGTAAAAAAATTTCAATTTCAATATGTAAAATTTAAATTATATTTATTCACTATTTAAATACGAACACAAGAGAAATTTAGTTATAAATTCATTATACGTAAAATCAATCTTGCAAATGAACAATTTTATATGTAATGAATTTTAATACGTAAAAAAATTAAAATTTCAATATGTAAAATTTAAATTATATTTATTCACTATTTAAATACGAATACAAGAGAAATTTAGTCAAAAATTCATTATACGTAAAATCAATCTTGCAAATGAACAATTTTATATGTAATGAATTTTAATACATAAAAAAATTTAAATTTCAATATGTAAAATTTAAATTATATTTATTCACTATTTAAATACGAATACAAGAGAAATTTAGTCACAAATTCATTATACGTAAAATCAATCTTGCAAATGAACAATTTTATATGTAATGAATTTTAATACATAAAAAAATTTAAATTTCAATATGTAAAATTTAAATTATATTTATTCACTATTTAAATACGGATACAAGAGAAATTTAGTTACAAATTCATTATACGTAAAATCAATCTTGCGCATGAACAATTTTATATGTAATGAATTTTAATACGTATAAAAATATAAATTTCAATATGTAAAATTTAAATTATATTTATTCGCTATTTAAATACGAATACAAGAGAAATTTAGTTACAAATTCATTATACGTAAAATCAATATTGCGAATGAAAAATTTTGTATGTAATGAATCTTAATATGTAAAAAAATTTTAATTTTAATATGTAAAATTTAAATTATATTTATTCACTATTTAAATACGAATACAAGAGGAATTCATTTACAAATTATTTCATTATATGTAAAATTAATCTTGCGAATGAAAAATTGTATATGCACGCACAAATATAATATAATAATATTTCATAAATTAAGAACTTAATTTTGACTCGCACGCTTCTTAAAAATGCAGAGGACTTTGGATTCGAGCATATTCTCTGGGTGTTTTCTGGCAGAAGAGGAATGCACTGTTGGGTGTCCGATGAAGCAGCAAGAAAGTTGAGTTCTGCGCAGCGGAAGGCCCTGGTCCGGTATTTGACAATTTTGGACCCTACTGACCAAATGGAGGAAGTCGTCAAACTGGTCAGAAGTCAATGTTTGCCGTACTCAATCAGGTATGTAGGTATTAATATTGCCTACGTTAAATACGTTTATTCATTTTACTTGCGCAGAGTTACATTTTTAATAATATAATTAAGTAATTTTTATGTAATGAAGAATTTATATATGGAATGAAGAATTTATTTACACAATGAAGAATTTATTTATGCAATGAAGAATTTATTTACGCAATGAAAAATTTATTTATGTAATGAAGAATTTATTGACGTAATGAAGAATTTATTTACGTAATGAAGAATTCGTTTACGTAATGAAGAATTTATTTACATATTGAAGAATTTATACATATGTAACGAAGAATTTATTTATGCAATGAAGAATTTATATATGTAATGAAGAATTTATTTATTTAATGAAGAATTTATTTATGTAATGAACAATTTATTTACGTAATGAAGAATTTATTCATGTAATGAAGAATTTATTTGCGTAATGAAGAATTTATTGACGTAATGAAGAATTTAGTTATATAATGAAGAATTTATTTACATAATGAAGAATTTATTTATGCAATGAAGAATTTATTTACGTAAGGAAGAAGTTCTTTATGTAATGAAGAATTTATTTACGTAGTGAAGAAATTGTTTACATAATAAAGAATTTATTTACGTAATGAAGAATTTATTTACGGAATAGAAAATTTATATACACAATACAGGATTTATTTGTGTAATGAAGAATTTATTTATGAAATGAAGAATTTATTTACGTAATGAAGAATTTATTTTACATAATGCAGAATTTATATACGTAATGAAGAATTTATTTATGCAATGAACAATTTATTTACGCAATGAAGAATTTATATACATAATGAAGAATTTATGTACATAATGAAGAATTTATTTACGTAATGAAGAATTTATGTATGCAATGAAGAATTTATTTACATAATGAAGAATTTATATATGTAATGAAGAATTTATTTATGTAATGAAGAATTTATTTACGCAATGAAGAATTGATTTATGCAATGAAGAATTTATTTACGCAATGAAGAATTTATGTACATAATGAAGAATTTATGTATGTAATGAAAAATTTATTTACGTAATGAAGAATTTAGTTATATAATGAAGAATTTATTTACGTAATAAAGAATTTATATATGCAATAAAGAATTTATTTACGTAATGAAGAATTTATATACGTAATAAAGAATTTATTTATGTAATGAAGAATTTATTTACATAATGAAGAATTTATTTATGCAATGAAGAATTTATTTACGTAAGGAAGAAGTTCTTTATGTAATGAAGAATTTATTTACGTAGTGAAGAAATTGTTTACATAATAAAGAATTTATTTACGTAATGAAGAATTTATTTACGGAATAGAAAATTTATATACACAATACAGGATTTATTGAAGAAGAATTTATTTATGAAATGAAGAATTTATTTACGTAATGAAGAATTTATTTTACATAATGCAGAATTTATATACGTAATGAAGAATTTATTTATGCAATGAACAATTTATTTACGCAATGAAGAATTTATATACATAATGAAGAATTTATGTACATAATGAAGAATTTATTTACGTAATGAAGAATTTATGTATGCAATGAAGAATTTATTTACATAATGAAGAATTTATATATGTAATGAAGAATTTATTTATGTAATGAAGAATTTATTTACGCAATGAAGAATTGATTTATGCAATGAAGAATTTATTTACGCAATGAAGAATTTATGTACATAATGAAGAATTTATGTATGTAATGAAAAATTTATTTACGTAATGAAGAATTTAGTTATATAATGAAGAATTTATTTACGTAATAAAGAATTTATATATGCAATAAAGAATTTATTTACGTAATGAAGAATTTATATACGTAATAAAGAATTTATTTATGTAATGAAGAATTTATTTACATAATGAAGAATTTTATTTATTATTTATGCAATGAAGAATTTATTTACGTAAGGAAGAAGTTCTTTATGTAATGAAGAATTTATTTACGTAGTGAAGAAATTGTTTACATAATAAAGAATTTATTTACGTAATGAAGAATTTATTTACGGAATAGAAAATTTATATACACAATACAGGATTTATTTGTGTAATGAAGAATTTATTTATGAAATGAAGAATTTATTTACGTAATGAAGAATTTATTTTACATAATGCAGAATTTATATACGTAATGAAGAATTTATTTATGCAATGAACAATTTATTTACGCAATGAAGAATTTATATACATAATGAAGAATTTATGTACATAATGAAGAATTTATTTACGTAATGAAGAATTTATGTATGCAATGAAGAATTTATTTACATAATGAAGAATTTATATATGTAATGAAGAATTTATTTATGTAATGAAGAATTTATTTACGCAATGAAGAATTGATTTATGCAATGAAGAATTTATTTACGCAATGAAGAATTTATGTACATAATGAAGAATTTATGTATGTAATGAAAAATTTATTTACGTAATGAAGAATTTAGTTATATAATGAAGAATTTATTTACGTAATAAAGAATTTATATATGCAATAAAGAATTTATTTACGTAATGAAGAATTTATATACGTAATAAAGAATTTATTTATGTAATGAAGAATTTATTTACATAATGAAGAATTTATTTATGCAATGAAGAATTTATTTACGTAAGGAAGAAGTTCTTTATGTAATGAAGAATTTATTTACGTAGTGAAGAAATTGTTTACATAATAAAGAATTTATTTACGTAATGAAGAATTTATTTACGGAATAGAAAATTTATATACACAATACAGGATTTATTTGTGTAATGAAGAATTTATTTATGAAATGAAGAATTTATTTACGTAATGAAGAATTTATTTTACATAATGCAGAATTTATATACGTAATGAAGAATTTATTTATGTAATGAAGAATTTATTTACGCAATGAAGAATTTATTTACGTAATGAAGAATTTATTTTACATAATGCAGAATTTATATACGTAATGAAGAATTTATTCACGTAATGAAGGATTTATATACATAACAAAGAATTTATATACGTAATGAAGAATTTATTTATGTAATGAAGAATTTATTTACGCAATGAAAAATTTATTCATTTATGAATAATTTATATACGTAATGAAGAAATTGCACTTTAGAAATAGTTTGGAAAGTTTACGCTAACATTTTATTTTCCAGGCGTGCCTTGAAAATAGCAGAAACCATGTTTGAGTCGCTGATTGTCAGCGAAGCAGATGCTTTTGGAACTGAGGATGGAGTTGATTATTTTATTCGACAGCTGCCGGACAGTGAAACGCGCAGTGATGTGAGGAGTTTATTTGAGAAATTTAACACGAGTCTGGAACGATGGAAGGCGTTTATCTGTTACTTCAATGATCGTATGGCTTCGGTAAGAAATTTATGAGTAATTAATAAGTAATTAAAGGTCAAAAGACAATTTGTAGATGGAAGACAGTAACTTTGTAATAGGTTTGTTACTGTTTTTCAGTTGTTTGGGGTGAATTTTTTAATAATAAGAAATATAATAGGTGTACAACTTTGCTCCCGCCGTTTTTTGCATTGGACGAAAGGGAAAAACGGCGGGAGCAAAGTTGTGTACCTATTAAAAAAAGGTACAGCGGTTTAAAAATTTTTTTTTGCGAGAACGAAGCGTCTAATTAAGAAAATGTATACCACACTTTTTATTTATGCTCACCCATTGAATAGTCTTGTATTTTTATTTTATATAAAATTTCACAAAAAATATTTTCCGCAAAAATGCGCGAAATTCAAATTCTCGATAAATAAAAATAAATGAAAAAAATACTGACGCATTCCACCAATCTCAAATCAAAAAAGTTTAAATGCATTTTTTCATTAGAAACCACAGTTTACGCACAAAAAAAAATTATTTCTACAATAAAAGTCCAATTTCTTAAACAATTTTTTTCTGGCGTATGGAGCGTTATATAAAAAAAATTCGTACCACACTTTTGATTCAAATTTTCCCGTAGATTCTAAATATATTTTTATTTATCCAAAATTCCACGAAAATATTTTCCACAAAAATACCGCGAAATTCAAATTCTCGCTAAATTAAAAAAATAAAATTAAAAAAAAATAAAAAATACCGACGTATTCCACGTGTAGTTCCAAATCAGAAAGTTCACATGCATTTTTTCATTAAAAGGCACAGTTTACGCGTATAAAAATGATTTCTATAATAGCTAACCAACTTTTTAAACAATTTTTTTTCCAGCGTATGAAGCGTCCTATGAAAAAAATGTATACCACATTTTTCATTCACATTTACCCGTAGATTCCCAATATATTTTTCTTTTTTCAAAATTTTACGAAAATATTTTCCACAAAAACACCGCGAAATTTAAATTCTCGCTAAATTAAAAAAATAAAATTAAAAAAAAATAAAAAATACTGACATATTCCACGTGTAATCCCAAAATAGAAAGATGAGATGCATATTTTTATTAAAAGGCACAATTTAAGTTTAAAAAAGTATTTCTATAATGACTGACCAATTTGTTAAACAATTTTTTTCTGGCTAATGGGGCGTCCTATGAAAAAGATGTATACCACACTATTCATTCTCGGTTACCCGTAGATTCGCGCTATATTTTTATTTTTCCAAAATTTTACCGAAATATTTTCGGCAAAAAAGCGCGAAATTCAAATTCTTGCTAAATTAAAAAAATAAATAATAAATACTGACGTATTCCACGTGTAATCCCGAACAGAAAGTTCCCATGCATTATTTCATTAAAAGGCACAGTTTACGCGTAAAAAAGTTTCTTTAATAAAAGTCCCATTTTTTAAATAATTTTTATCTGGCGAATGAAGCACCGTACGAGAAGAATGCATACCACACTTTTCATTCACATTGGCCCGTAGATTCTCAATATATTTTTATTTATACAAAAGTCCACTAAAATATTTTCCACAAAAAAGCGCGAAATTCAAATCCTCGCTAAATTAAAAAAAATAAAAAAAAATTAAATATATTGACGTATTCCACGTGTAACCCAAATCAGAATGTTTAGATGCATTTTTTCATTGAAAGGCACAGTTTACACGTAGAAAAATTATTTCTATAACAAAGGATCAATTTTTTAAATATTTTTTTTATGGCTAATGGAGCGTCCTATGAATAAAACGCATACCACACTTTTCATTCACGTTTATCCATAGATTTCCAATATATTTTTATTTATCCAAAATTCCACCGTAATATTTTCCACAAAAACGCGCGAAATTCAAATTCTCGCTAAATTAAAAAAAAATAAAAAAAAATAAAAATGAAATATATTGACGTACTCCACGTGTAACCCAAATCAGAATGTTTAGATGCATTTTTTCATTGAAAGGCACAGTTTACACGTAGAAAAATTATTTCTATAACAAAGGATTAATTTTTTAAATATTTTTTTATGGCTAAGGGAGCGTCCTATGAATAAAACGCATACCACACTTTTCATTCACGTTTATCCATAGATTTCCTATATATTTTTATTTATCCAAAATTCCACCGTAATATTTTCCACAAAAACGCGGGAAATTCAAATTGTCGATAAATAAAAAAATAAAAAATAAAAAATGTTGACATATTCCACGTGTAACCCAAATCACAATGTTTAGATGCATTTTTTCATTTAAAGACACAGTTTCGCAGAAAAAAATTATTTTTACAAAACTGACCAATTTTTTAAATATTTCAGGAAACAAATCGATGGCAGGATGCAGAAGGGTTTTTAGACGCCTTGAGACTGTTTTACTGCCACCCACGTCTAGACAAAACCGTCTCCGAAAGCGACGCTCATCTCCTAAAGTCTCCTTTTTCCGTCCACCCAACCACCGGCCAAATTTCGACGCCTCTCAAATTCGACGAAATCCAGGATTTCGACCCACAAACCGCACCGACCCTACAAATGGCGCTGGACGAAATAAATAACGCGTGCGACGTCAGTCAATACGATTTTATAAGCTGCGAAGAAAATCCGGAGACCTTTTCGAGGTCCCTGACTGTTTTTCAGGAATTTGTGAACAAATTAGAGGCAGGTTAATTTGTTAAAGGCCTTCGCGGTGGAGTTAGAGAAAAATGGTAGAGGAAAAAGTTGTTTGAGGTGTTGTCACCTATTTTTTTAGGATTTTAGATTTTTTGCATCTGCAAAGATGTAGCAGTAACATGCAATTGTATATATTTTTTAAATGGAATTGTACATTTATTAATGTGTAAATTGATTCTGCGCAATATTCTGGACATAAAAGTATTAGGGTGGAATATTCGAAAAATTGATGGTTTGTAAGATATTGCGATTTTTATACATTTTTTTATATTGTGAAACTAAAAACGTTTAAAATGGCCTGTAGCAACTTTTTAGTTGATTATAGGAAAAAATGGTAGAGGAAAAAGTTGTTTGACATTTCGTCAACTACTTTTTGACCGTCTTAGATTTTTTGCATTTGCAACGATGCACCTGTAAAATGCAATTGCACATATTTTTTAAATGGAAGTATACATTTGTTTATGTGGAAATTGATTCTGCGGAATATTCTGGACATAAAAGTATTAGGGTGGAATATTCGAAAAATCCATGGTTTGTGAGATATTATAATTTTTATACATTTTTAATACTAACGGGTTAGGACCCTGGACTATAGTAACTTTTTAGTTGATTATAGGAAAAAATGGTAGAGGAAAAAGTTGTTTGACATGACGTCATCTACTTTTTTAGCATTGTAGATTTTTTGCATCTTCAAAGATGCACCTGCAAAATGCAATTGTATATATTTTTTCAATGGAAGTATACATTTGTTAATGCGTAAATTGTTTCTACGGAATATTCTGGACATAAAAGTATTAGGGTTCAATATTCGAAAAATGCATGGTTTTTGAGATATTATAATTTTTATACATTTTTAATACTAATGGGTCAGGACCCTGGGTTGTAGCAACTTTTTAGTTGATTATAGGAAAAAATGGTAGAGGAAAAAGTTGTTTGAGATGTCCTCAACTACTTTTTGAACATATTAGATTTTTTGTATTTGCAATGATGCACCGGTAAAATGCAATTGCACATATTTTTTTAATGGAAATGTACATTTGTTAATGCGTAACACAGTCCAGCGAAATATTCTGGACATAAAAGTATTAGGGTGGAATATTCGAAAAATTGATAGTTTGCCAGATATTATAATTTTTATACATTTTTAATACCAATGGGGTAGGACCCTGGACTGTAACCATTTTTTAGTTGATTATAGGAAAAAATGGTAGAGGAAAAAGTTGTTTGACATGACGTCATCTACTTTTTGACCGTCTTAGATTTTTTGCATTTGCAAGGATGCACCTGTAAAATGCAATTGTATATATTTTTTTAATGGAATTGTACATTTGTTAATGTGTAAATTGTTTCTACGGAATATTCTGGACATAAAAGTATTAGGGTGGAATATTCAAAAAATGCATAGTTTGTGAGATATTATAATTTTTATACATTTTTAATACTAACGGGTTAGGACCCTGGGCTGTAGCAACTTCGGCGTTGATTATAGGAAAAAATGGTAGAGGAAAAAGTTGTTTGACACGACGTCACCTACATTTTTAGCATTTTAGATTTTTTGCATTTGCAACGATACACCGGTAAAATGCAGTTGCACATGTTTTTTTAATATAAGTGTACATTTGTTAATGTGTAGATTGTTTCTACGAAATATTCTGTACATAAAAGTATTAGGGTGGAATATACAAAAAATGCATAGTTTGTGAGATATTATCATTTTTATACATTTTTAATACTAACGTGTTAGGACCCTGGGCTGTAGCAACTTTTTAGTTGATTATAGGAAAAAATGGTAGAGGAAAAAGTTGTTTGACATTTCATCAACTACTTTTTGACCGTCTTAGATTTTTTGCATTTCCAACGATGCACCAGTAAAATGCAATTTCATGTATTTTTTAAATGGAAGTGTACATTTGTTAATGCGTAAATTGATTGTGCGGAATATGCTGGACATAAAAGTATTAGGGTGGAATATTCGAAAAATGCATGGTTTGCTAGATATTATAATTTTTATACATTTTTAATACTAACGGGTCAGGACCCTGGACTGTAACAACTTCGGCGTTGATTATAGGAAAAAATCGTAGAGGAAAAAGTTGTTTGAGACGTTGTCCTCTATCTTTTTAGAATCTTAAATTTTTTGCATTTGCAACGATGCACCAGTAAAATGCAATTGCACATATTTTTTAAATGAAATTGTACATTTGTTAATGCGTAAATTGTTTCTAAAGAATATTCTGTACATAAAAGTATTAGGGTGGAATATTTGAAAAATCCATAGTTTGTGAGATATTATCATTTTTATACATTTTTAATACTAACGGGTTAGGACCCTGGCCTGTAACAACTTCGGCGTTGATTATAGGAAAAAATGGTAGAGGAAAAAGTTGTTTGACATATCGTCAACTACTTTTTGAACATATTAGATTTTTTGCATTTGCAATGATGCACCGGTAAAATGCAATTGCACATATTTTTTAAATGGAATTGTACATTTGTTTATGTGTAAATTGATTCTGTGGAATATTCTGGACATAAAAGTATTAGGATGGAATATTCGAAAAATGCATGGTTTGTGAGATATTACAATTTTTATACTTTTTTAATACTAACGGGTCAGGACCCTGGGCTGTAACAACTGTTTAGTTGATTATAGGAAAAAATGGTAGAGGAGAAAGTTGTTTGACGTGTCGTCAACTACTTTTTCCGAATCTTAGATTTTTTGTATGTGCAACGATGCACCGGTAAAATGCAGTTGTATATATTTTTTTAATGGAAGTGTATATTTGTTAATGCGTAAATTGATTCTACAAAATATTCTGGATATAAAAGTATTAGGGTGGAATATTCAAAAAATGCATAGTTTGTGAGATATTATAATTTTTGTACATTTTTAATACTAACGGGTTAGGACCCTGGACTGTAACAACTTTTTAGTTGATTATAGGAAAAAATGGTAGAGGAAAAAGTTGTTTGAAATGACATCATCTACTTTTTTAGCATTTTAGATTTTTTGCATTTGCAACGATACACCGGTAAAATACAACTGTACATATTTTTTTATATGGAAGTGTACATTTTTAATACGTAAATTGTTTCTACTGAATATTCTGGACATAAAAGTATTAGGATGGAATATTCGAAAAATGCATGGTTTGCCGGATATTATAATTTTTATACATTTTTACTACTAACGGGTCAGGACCCTGGACTGTAACAACTTCAGCGTTGATTATAGGAAAAAATGGTAGAGGAAAAAGTTGTTTGAGACGTTGTCCTCTATCTTTTTAGAATCTTAAATTTTTTGCATTTGCAAGGATGCACCTGTAAAATGCAATTGTACATATTTTTTAAGTGGAATTGTACAGTTGTTAATACGTAAATTGATTCTACGGAATATTCTGTACATAAAAGCATTAGGGTTGAATATTCAAAAAATGTATGATTTGTGAGATATTACAATTTTTATACATTTTTAATACTAATGGGTTGGGACCCTGGGTTGTAACAACTTTTTAGTTGATTATAGGAAAAAACGGTAGAGGAAAAAGTTGTTTGACATGTCGTTAGCTACTTTTTTAGCATTTTAGATTTTTTGCATTTGCAACGATGCACCGGTAAAATGCAATTGTACATATTTTTTCAGAGGAAGTGTACATTTGTTAATGCGTAAATTTATTCTGTGGAATATTCTGTACATAAAAGTATTAGGGTGGAATATTTGAAAAATTGATGGTTTGCGAGATATTGCGATTTTTATACATTTTTTTATATTATGAAGCCAACAACTTTTAAAATGGCCTGTAGTAATTTTTTAGTTGATTATAGAAAAAAATGGTAGAGGGAAAAGTTGTTTGACCTGTCGTCAGCTACTTTTTGAGCATCTTAGATTTTTTACGTGTTCAACGATGCACCGGTAAAATTCAATTGTGTATATTTTTTCAATGGAATTGTACATTTGTTAATGCGTAAATTGATTCTGTGGAATATTCTGGACATAAAAGTATTAGGGTGGAATATTCGAAAAATTGATCGTTTGTAAGATATTGCGATTTTTATACATTTTTTTATATTATGAAGCCAAAAACTTTTAAAATGGCCTGTAGTAATTTTTTAGTTGATTATAGGAAAAAATGGTAGAGGAAAAAGTTGTTTGACATGTCGTCAGCTACTTTTTGAGCGTCTTAGATTTTATGAATGTGCAACGATGCACCTGTAAAATACAATTGTACATATTTTTTAAATGGAAGCGTACATTTATTTATACGTAAATTGATTCTGCGGAATATTCTGGACATAAAAGTATTAGGGTACAATATTCGAAAAATGCATAATTTGTGAGATATTATCATTTTTGTACATTTTTAATACTAACGGGTCAGGACCCTGGGCTGTAGCAACTTTTTAGTTGATCATAGGAAAAAATGGTAGAGGAAAAAGTTGTTTGACACGACGTCATCTACTTTTTGACCGTCTTAGATTTTTTGCATTTGCAACGATGCACCTGTAAAATGCAATTGTACATATTTTTTTAATGGAACTATACATTTGTTAACTCGTAAATTGATTCTGCGGAATATTCTGGACGTAAAAGTATTAGGGTGGAATATTCGAAAAATTGATGGTTTGTAAGATATTACGATTTTTATACATATTTTTATATTAAGAAGCCAAAAACTTTTAAAATGGCCTGTAGTAATTTTTTAGTTGAATATAGGAAAAAATGGTAGAGGAAAAAGTTGTTTGACATGACGTCATCAACTTTTTTAGTATCTTAGATTTTTTGTATTTGCAACGATGCACCCGTAAAATGCAATTGTACATATTTTTTTAATGGAAGTATACATTTGTTAATGCGTAAAACGGTCCAGCGGAATATTCTGGACATAAAAGTATTAAGGTAGAATATTCGAAAAATTGATGGTTTGTAAGATATTGCGATTTTTATAAATTTTTTATATTATGAAGCCAAAAACTTGAAATGGCTTGTAGCAACATTTTAATTAATTCTTAAAAAAAATATTTGTACATATTCATTAAACACTGTGCCTTTCACCGAGTAAATCATACTACTTCATACTCCAGTTTTTGCAATTTATTTCAAATAATTCAAATAATTCACAAAATAATACACAAAACCCCTTCACAAAAATACCTTCACTCCACAAAAATTCTCCATAAAAACATTAATCCGCAAAAATTCATCTACCATTTCACACTATAACAAAATTTGAGTTTGTGTAAAAATTTGAACAAAAATTCTCCATAAAAATATTAATCCGTAAAAATTCATCTACCAATTTACACTATAACAAAATTTGAATTTGTGCATAAATTTGAACAAAAATTCTCCATAAAAACATTAATCCCCAAAAATTCCACCAATTCACTCTATAAAAAAATTCAAATTTTCGCACAAATTCAAATTTTCCCGCAATTTCCAACCGTCACCCACATCTCCCCTCCTCAAATTAATTCCGCCCCGAAGTTCATCGCAAAATCACTTCTGCACTTCGTAAACACAAAAACTCAACATTAATAACGTAAAAATTCAACATTATTTTCTCCCAACCAAAAAATACAAAAATATTCATATTTTCTTTATGTATTTATACACAATTTTTTTTGCAGCCAACAATCCAACCTGCCTTTTTCCGTCATGCGTAAGTGGGTTTGAGGTTATGTTTTGACGGCGTAAATTTTTAGTATTTCATTGCGCACGTTGCTGGTCGAAATTTGGCGGGCGATTTTCGAAGATGTCGGATGTCGACATGGAATTATCGGAATATGATAGGGACCAGAGGCCGGCTTGTCAATACGGCCTGCGGTGCTATCAGAAGAACGCGTTCCACCGCAAAAAGTATAAACATCCGCCGAAGAACCCGAGGGTGAGTGATATTGCACTTTTTTATTCACAATTAGTCACAATTAAATAATTGGGTGGATTTGTTGGATTGAGGTTTCAATGTTTTGCAGGTGAGAAATTATGGTTGCGGATGACGTATGTTGGGGTTGGGTGGAAGAATTGCTGGTAAAGTTAAGCGTTGGCGGTGTTATGTAGGCAGTATTTGGGGGAACGTTGGAATTAAGGGGGTTCTGGGGGTAGAAAGTGTTTTTGGGGGGTTTTTTGAGTAATGGGTGGTTTTGGAGGAAAATGTTTTAGATGAAAGTTGGAGAGGAGTATGTGTAGGATATTTTTTGTTTGAAACATTTTCTTCTAAAATGTAGCATTTTCAATACTATGTAAGCAATCGCATATAGTAACGTAGGGGTCCTCTAGATTCTGTGTATTGCAAACGTTTTTATGGGGTATTTTGATTAACGGTTACTTTTAGACAAAAATGTTTTAGACAAAAGTTGGAGAGTGGTATGTGCTGAGTATTTTTTGTTTGAAACATTTTCTTCTAAAATGTAGCGTTTTCAATATTATGTAAAGAATTGTAATAACGTAGGTGTTATCGTGATTCTGTGCATAATAGATGTTTTTATGGGGTATTTTGATTAACGGGTGGTTTTAGAGAAAAATGTTTTAGACGAAAGTTGGAGAGGGGTATGTGCTGAGTATTTTTTGTTTGAAGCATTTTCTTCTAAAATGAAGCGTTCTCAATATTATATAAGGAATCGCATATAATAACGTAGGGGTCCTTTAGATTCTGTGCATTGCAAACGTTTTTATAGGGTATTTTGATTAACGGTTACTTTTAGACAAAAATGTTTTGGACAAAAGTTGTAGAGGGATTTCTAACGAATATTTTTTGTTTGAAGCATTTTCTTCTAAAATGAAGCGTTTTCAATATTATGTGAATAATTGTCTGTAATAGTGTAGGAGTCCTCTAGATTCTGTGCATTGCAAACGTTTTTATGGGGTATTTTGATTAACGGTTACCTTTAGACAAAAATGTTTACGACAAAAGTTTTAGAGGGATTTCTAACGAATATTTTTTGTTTGAAGCATTTTCTTCTAAAATGAACCGTTCTCAATACTATGTAAATAATTGTAATAATGTAGGAATCATTGGGATTCTGTGCATAGCAGATGTTTTTATGGGGTATTTTGAGTAATGGTTAGTTTTAGACAAAAATGTTTTAGACAAAAGTTGGAGAGTGATATCTGCTGAGTATTTTTTGTTTGAAGCATTTTCTTCTAAAATGAAGCGTTCTCAATACTATATAAACAAACATATGTAATAACGTGAGAGTCATTGGGATTTTGTGCATAGCAGATGTTTTTATGGGGTATTTTGATTAACGGGTGGTTTTAGAGAAAAATGTTTTAGACAAAAGTTGGAGAGGGGTATGTGCTGAGTATTTTTTGTTTGAAGCATTTTCTTCTAAAATGAAGCATTTTCAATATTATGTGAATAATTGTCTGTAATAGCGTAGGGGTCATTGGGATTCTGTGCATAGCAGATGTTTTTATGGGGTATTTTGAGTAATGGTTAGTTTTAGACAAAAATGTTTTAGACAAAAGTTGGAGAGTGATATCTACTGAGTATTTTTTGTTTCAAACATTTTCTTCTAAAATGAAGCGTTCTCAATATTATATAAGTAATTGCATATAATAACGTAGGGGTCATTGGAATTCTGTGCGTAGCAAATGTTTTTATGGGGTCTTTTGATTAATGGTTACTTTTGGAGAAAAATGTTTCAGACAAAAGTTGGAGAGCGGTACGTGCTGGATATTTTTTGTTTGGAACATTTTCTTCTAAAATGAAGCGTTTTCAATATTATGTGAATAATTGTTTGTAATAACGTAGGTGTCACCTTGATTCTGTGCATAATAGCTGTTTTGATGGGGTATTTTGATTAACGATTACTTTTGGACAAAAATGTTTTAGACGAAAGTTGGAGAGTGGTATGTGCTGAGTATTTTTTGTTTGAAGCATTTTCTTCTAAAATGAAGCGTTCTCAATACTATATAAACAAACATATGTAATAACATAGGAGTCATTGGGATTTCGTGCAGAGCAGTTGTTTTGATGGGGTTTTTTGATTAACGGTTACTTTTAGACAAAAATGTTTTAGACAATAGTTGGAGAGTGATATCTGCGGAATATTTTTTGTTTGAAACGTTTTCTTCTATAATGAAGCGTTTTCAATACTATGTAAATAATTGTCTCTAATAACGTAGGGGTCATCTGGATTCTGTGCATAGCAGTTGTTTTGATGGGGCATTTTGATTAACAGTTACTTTTAGAGAAAAATGCTTCAAACGAAAGTTGGAAAGCGATATCTGCTGAGTAGTTTTTGTTTGAAGCATTTTATTCTAAAATGAAGCATTTTGATACAATGTAAACAATTGTCTGTAATAACGTAGGTGTCATGTTGATTTTGTGCATAATAGATGTTTTGATGGGGTATTTTGATTAACGGTTACTTTTAGAGAAAAATATTTTAGACAAAAGTTGGAGAGGGGTATGTGCTGAGTATTTTTTGTTTGAAGCATTTTCTTCTAAAACGAAGCGTTCTCAATACTACGTAAAGAATTGTGTGTAATAGCGTAGGAGTCATTGGGATTCTGTGCATAACAAATGTTTTGATGGGGTATTTTAATTAACGGTTAATTTTAGACAAAAATATTTTAGACAAAAGTTGTACAGTAGGTCCTACTGAATATATTTTATCTCAAACATTTTCTTCCAAAATGAAGCGTTTTCAAATTACATAAACGATTTTTGTGCAATAACGTCAGGGTCACTTGGATTCTGCATATAGTTCATGTATCGATGGGGCGCTTTATTAAACGGTTCATTTTAGACAAAAATGTTTTAGACAAAAGTTGTAGAGTAGGTCCTACTGAGTATATTTTATCTCAAACATTTTCTTCCAAAATGAAGCGTTTTCAAATTACGTAGCCGATTGTTGTGCAATAACGTCAGAATCACTTGGATTCTGCATATAGTTCATGTATTGATGGGGTGCTTTGTTAAACAGTTAATTTTAGACAAAAATGTTTCAGACAAAAGTTGTAGAGTGCTTTCTACTGAGAACTTTTTTATCTGGACATTTTATTTAAAAATGCAATGTTGTCAATATTATAAGGACAAACGTCTATAGTAACGTACCAGTCACCTGGATTCTGCGAATAGTTGCTGTATTCATGCTTTCTTGAACAAAAATGTTTCAGACACAAGTCTGAAGTTTCGTTTAAAAGAATCCTTTATTTTTGGCATTGGAGATTATGTTTCTTTTTAAAAGTTGTTATTATCTTATGTTTGAGCGCAGTATTCAATTTCTGCATATGAATTTAGTTTGTCGATTAATTGCAACGCTCTTGTTATTTGCAACCCTGCTATTCTATTTGCATCTTTGTTTTACGCACAATCCATATGTGGCATAAATTGTACTCAACTTCATATTACGTCCAATATTTTGTGTACACAATCTAGTTCACATTTAATCTTTCCAACTGCGTCATCTATTTTTTTGATTTTGCTATTTTGCTTGATTTCCCCACTTACGTATTATTTGAAACATAAAATATTCTGAACGCATATTTTCTTAAGCGTCACATATTTAACTTCTAATACCCCTATAATCGTATGTCCAAAATTTTGAATTCCTGAGTATTACGTACTTCATCTTTGCGCTACATATTTATTCTAATTATTCTTTTCGTATTTACCAGAGGAGCCCTGACGAGAATGATGATTCGAAGAAAGTGGGTAGAAAAAGGAAGATTGATGAAAGGGATAGGTCAGCTTCCCCCGAAAAAGGACAACAAAAATTGCCCGGAACTGGTAAACCGTTGAAAGATCACGATATTTCTTCAGATGAGAACGGAAATAACGATGAGGCCGAAAAGCAGGGTACTAAAGAAAAGAAAGGGAAGAAAGCAGAAGCGGTTTCCAAAATTTCCAAGGATTCGAAGAATTCCGAGAATTCTAAGAATGAAGAAAATTTGGAAAATTCGGAAAATTTGGGAGAGTTGGAAGAAATCGGCGACGACAAAGTTTCAAAAATATCAGGTGAGGACGCATAAAAAAAATTAATTTTTTTTCCAAAATTGCAGAATTAATAATTGGAAGACGGTAAGATTTTTGTTGGAAAATTAGTGAAGTTTGGTTTTACAATATTTATTAATAATAATAATAATTTTACAATATTTATTAATAATAATTTTACATTTTTTTGAGGCCGCATCAAAAAATTAATTTTTTTTCCAAAATTTCAGAATTAATAATTGGAAGACGGTAAGATTTTTGTTGGGAAATTAGTGAAGTTTGTTTTTACAATATTTATTAATAATAATAATTTTACAATATTTATTAATAATAATTTTACATTTTTTTGAGACCGCATCAAAAAATTAATTTTTTTTCCAAAATTGCAGAATTAATAATTGGAAGACGGTAAGATTTTTGTTGGAAAATTAGTGAAGTTTGGTTTTACAATATTTATTAATAATAATAATTTTACAATATTTATTAATAATAATTTTACATTTTTTTGAGGCCGCATCAAAAAATTAATTTTTTTTCCGTAATTTCAAAATTAATAATTGGAAGATAGTAAGATTTTTGTTGGAAAATTAGTGAAGTTTGGTTTTACAATATTTATGAATAATAATAATTTTACGATATTTATTAATAATAATTTTACATTTATTTTTTTCAGAGATATTCTCCTTTGAGATGCCGAAGGATTTCTACCGATTCTACGATTTCTGCGTGGAAGTTTCAAAGGAAGATCCAGCGAACGCTTTGAAAGTGTTTAAATTAAAATTGGTCGGACCCTATGATGTCTTGACTGGGGCATTAACTTCTTATCGGAAGGATGATAAGGAGACGTATTTGAGATGTTGGAGATATTATTACGACCCTCCGGAATTTCAAGTAAATGCGTATTTTTGGGGTGATATTGGAATGTGTCGGTTAACGGTTGATTTTAGACGGAATTGTGTTAGACGAAAATTGTAGAGGGTTTTGTAACGAGTATTTTTTGTTTGAAGCATTTTTTTCTGAAATGAAGCGTTTTCAAATTACATAGACAATTGTGTGCGATAATGTAGGAGTCACTTGGATTCTGTGCATAATTAATGCTTTAATGGCATGATTTGTTACCGGTTGATTTTAGACAGAATTGTGTTAGACGAAAATTGTAGAGGGGTTTCTAACGAATATTTTTTGTTTGAAGCATTTTTTTCTGAAATGAAGCGTTTTCAAATTACGTAGACAATTGTGTGCAATAATGTAGGAGTCACTTGGATTCTATGCATAATTAATGCTTTAATGGGATGATTTGTTACCGGTTGATTTTAGACAGAATTGTGTTAGACGAAAATTGTAGAGGGGTTTCTAACGAATATTTTTTGTTTGAAGCATTTTTTTCTGAAATGAAGCATTTTCAAACTACGAAGACAATTGTGTCCAATAATGTAGGAGTCACTTGGATTCTATGCATAATTAATGCTTTAATGGGATGATTTGTTACCGGTTCATTTTAGACAGAATTGTGTTAGATGAAAATTGTAGAGGGGTTTCGAATGAATATTTTTTGTTTGAAGCATTTTTTTCTGAAATGAAGCATTTTCAAATTATGCAGACAATTGTGTGCGATAATGTAGGAGTCACTTGGATTCTATGCATAATTAATGCTTTAATGGGATGATTTGTTACCGGTTGATTTTAGACCAAATTGTGTGAGACAAAAATTGTAGAGGGGTTTCTAACGAGTATTTTTTGTTTGAAGCATTTTTTTCTGAAATGAAGCATTTTCAAATTACGTAGAGAATTGTGTGCAATAATGTAGGAGTCACTTGGATTCTGTGCATAATTAATGCTTTAATGGGATGATTTGTTACCGGTTAATTTTAGACAGAATTGTGTTAGACGAAAATTGTAGAGGGGTTTCTAACGAGTATTTTTTGTTTGAAGCATTTTTTTCTGAAATGAAGCGTTTTCAAATTACGTAGACAATTGTGTGCAATAATGTAGGAGTCACTTGGATTCTATGCATAATTAATGCTTTAATGGGATGATTTGTTACCGGTTGATTTTAGACCAAATTGTGTTAGACGAAAATTGTAGAGGGGTTTCTAACGAGTATTTTTTGTTTGAAGCATTTTTTTCTGAAATGAAGCATTTTCAAATTACGAAGACAATTGTGTGCAATAATGTAGGAGTCACTTGGATTCTGTGCATAATTAATGCTTTAATGGGATGATTTGTTACCGGTTGATTTTAGACAGAATTGTGTGAGACAAAAATTGTAGAGGGGTTTCTAACGAGTATTTTTTGTTTGAAGCATTTTTTTCTGAAATGAAGCATTTTCAAATTACGTAGAGAATTGTGTCCAATAATGTAGGAGTCACTTGGATTCTATGCATAATTAATGCTTTAATGGGATGATTTGTTACCGGTTGATTTTAGACAGAATTGTGTTAGACAAAAATTGTAGAGGGGTTTCTAACGAGTATTTTTTGTTTGAAGCGTTTTTTTCTGAAATGAAGCATTTTCAAAATACGTAGACAATTGTGTCCAATAATGTAGGAGTTACTTGGATTCTATGCATAATTAATGCTTTAATGAGATGATTTGTTACCGGTTGATTTTAGACAGAATTGTGTGAGACAAAAATTGTAGAGGGGTTTCTAACGAGTATTTTTTGTTTGAAGCATTTTTTTCTGAAATTAAGCATTTTCAAATTACGAAGACAATTGTGTCCAATAATGTAGGAGTCACTTGGATTCTATGCATAATTAATGCTTTAATGGGATGATTTGTTACCGGTTGATTTTAGACAGAATTGTGTTAGATGAAAATTGTAGAGGGGTTTCTAACGAGTATTTTTTGTCTGAAGCATTTTTTTCTAAAATTAAGCATTTTCAATATTATATAAATAATCATGTGTACTAACATAGGGGTCATCTGGATTCTGTGTATAGTTGATGTATTGATGGGGTGCTTTGTTTAACGGTTAGTTTTAGACAAATATGTTTCAGATAAAAGTTGTAGAGTGCTTTCTACTGAATATATTTTGTCTCAAATATTTTCTTCTAAAATGAAACGTTTTCAAATTACATAGACAATTGTGTGCAATATCAGAGTCACTTGGATTCTGCGCATAATTAATGCTTTAATGGGATGCTTCATTTAATGGTTAATTTTAGACAAATATGTTTTAGATAAAAGTTGTAAACTGCTCTCTACTGAATATATTTTGTCTGAAACATTTTCTTCCAAAATGAAGCGTTTTCAAATTACATCAAATAACATCAAAATCACTTGGATTCTGTGCATAATTAATGCATTAATGGGGTGCTTCGTTTAATGGTTCATTTTAGACAAATATGTTTCAGATAAAAGTTGTAGAGTGCTTTCTACTGAGTATATTTTGTCTCAAACATTTTCTTCTAAAATGAAGCGTTTTCAAATTACATAGACAATTGTGTCCAATAACATCAGAATCACTTGGATTCTGTGCATAATTAATGCATTAATGGGATTCTTCGTTTAATGGTTTATTTTACACAAAAATGTTTCAGATAAAAGTTGTAGAATGCTTTCTACTGAATATATTTTGTCTGAAACATTTTCTTCCAAAATTAAGCGTTTCCAAATTACATGAAATAACATCAAAATCACTTGGATTCTGTGCATAATTAATGCATTAATGGGATGCTTCGTTTAACGCTTAATTTTAGACAAATATGTTTTAAACAAAAGTTGTAGAGTGCTTTCTACTGAATATATTTTGTCTCAAACATTTTCTTCTAAACTGAAACGTTTTCAAATTACATAGACAATTGTGTCCAAGAACGTCAGAATCACTTGGATTCTGTGAATAATTAATGCATTAATGGGGTGCTTCGTTTAATGGTTAATTTTACACAAATATGTTTCAGATAAAAGTTGTAGAGTGTTTCCTACTGAGTATAATTTATCTCAAACATTTTCTTCCAAAATGAAGCGTTTTCAAATTACATTAAATAACATCAAAATCACTTGGATTCTGTGCACAATTAATGCATTAATGGGGTGCTTCGTTTAATGGTTCATTTTAGATAAAAATGTCTCAGATAAAAGTTGTAGAGTGCTTTCTACTGAATATATCTTGTCTCAAACATTTTCTTCCAAAATGAAGCGTTTTCAAATTACATATGCAATTGTGTGCAATAACGTCAGAATCACTTGGATTCTGTCCATAGTTAATGCATTAATGGGATTCTTCGTTTAATGGTTTATTTTACACAAAAATGTCTCAGATAAAAGTTGTAGAGTGCTTTCTACTGAATATATTTTGTCTCAAACCTTTTCTTCCAAAATGAAGCGTTTTCAAATTACATCAAATAACATAAAAATCACTTGGGTTCTACGCACAATTAATGCATTAATGGGGTGCTTCGTTTAATGGTTAATTTTAGAAAAAAATATTTGAGACAAAAGTTGTAGAAGGTTTTCTACTGAGTATATTTCGTCTGAAACATTTTCTTCTAAAATGAAACGTTTCCAAATGACATCAAATAACATAAAAATCACTTGGATTCTGTGCATAATTAATGCATTAATGGGGTGCTTCACTTAATGGTTAAGTTTAGACAAAAATGTTTGAGACAAAAGTTGTAGAGGGTTTTCTACTGAGTATATTTCGTCTGAAACATTTTCTTCCAAAATGTCACGTTTTCAAAATTATTCAACAAATTACATAATACCCAGTAAACCGAATACATCATACTTGTATTGTTCACCTTTATTTACTTTCTTTCAGACCGTCATCAAGGGAAACGATAAGACAGGCCTCCATTTCGGTTATTGGCGAGACGACCCTGCTGAAGATCCCGTGTTTGTCGCCAAAAACAGCGCCGTCGTTAATTGCATAATCGAGCCGGTTGCCGAGAACATTTTTGGTGCCGTAAAGTTAGTACTTTTATCATTTCTGCATCAAGAATATATATATATATATAAGTTAAAGTTATGTAAATATTGTCAAAATTGTTATTTTTTCCTTAAGGTTCGGCATATTAATATATATATATATATATATATATATGTTAATGTGTAATAAATAATAATGTTGTTATTTCTTTTCTTATGCTTGGGCATATTAATATATATATTATATATATATAGCATAAGGAAAGAAATAACAATTTTGACAATATTTACATAATTTTAAGTTTCACCACATGGATTCATCTAAATTTCCACAATTTTTTTTATATATACGTTTCCACTAATTCTAAATCTTGCTTATTTCTAACTAGTACTTTCTACTTGTAATTTTTAATTTATCCCCATCTTTTTTTGTTTCACTCAATATTGACATGCAATGCACCACTAATTCTAAATCTTGCTTATTTGTAACTACTACTTTCTACTTGTAATTTTTAATTGATCCCCATCTTTTTGTTTCACTCAATATTGACATGCAGTGCACACATGCAAGAGGAAATAAAAACGGCGAATCTCTTCGATAAGAGCAGTATGGTGCGACTGCAGAAGAGACTGAAGGAGTTCGCGGGCGGTTTGGAAATTAATTTGGAGAAACGCACACCTGGTATGAGGAGCAGGGAGAAGAAAGTTGTGACACGCACGTTTCACAAGGCGGGAATCGTCGTGCCATTTGATAAGAAAACTCAGCAGGGGTATCGGGATCTGTCGGCGACCGACAGTGAGTATTTTCTATGTCTGCATATGGTTTGGAAAGTATCAGAAAAAAGTTGTAGAGGAAAAAGTTGTAGGTCATGATAATATTTATTATTCTGGGAGCTTACATTCTTTGTGACAATGCCAGAGGAAAAGTGCGATTGCACTTTTTTTGCAGTTGATTTTATTCTCTCTTTTTTTTTTAATGTCAATTGAGATTGCTTAGAATATACGGATTATAAAAGAATTAGGGTGCATTACTCGGAAAATGAATAGTTTTAGAGATTTTTATAGCTTTATATGTACATATAGGGTGGATTGAAGGTTTTGGGTGAAAATTGCTTATAACTCGTTTCTGGTTGTCATTAGAAAAAAGTTGTAGAGGAAAAAGTTGTACGTCATGACAATATTTATTATTATAAGAATTTACTTTTTTTGTAAGTGTGATAATCCAAGCAGAAAAGTGCCATTGCACTTTTTTTTGAGGTTGAAATTATTTTTTTTTCTGTCAATTGAATGCTTGGAATAGTTGTGTCAATTTTGCTGGTTTCTGTATATATACATGGGGTGGGTCGAAGGTTTAGGTGAAAACTACTTATAACTCTTTTCTGGTTACTGGTAGAAAAATGTTGTAGAGGAAAAAGTTGTAAACCATAACAACATTTATTATTCTGGGACCTTACTTTTTTTGTAAATGCAACAATGCCAAAGAAAAACTGCGATTGCACTTTTTTGGGAGAACTTAAATTATTTTTTGTGATGCAAATTGATTGCTTAATATATTCTGTACCTAAAAGTATTGGGGTGAAATACTTGAAAAATTGATAGTTTTGGAGATATTTGTGTTTTCTATACATATATATAGGGTGGACCGAAGGTTTAGGTGAAAATTGCTTATAGCTCGTTTCTGGTTGTCATTAGAAAAAATTGTACGGCGTGACAATATTTATTCTTATAAGAACTTACTTTTTCTGTAAGTGTAATGATGTCAGCGGAAAAATGCGATTGCGCTTTTTTTTTGCGGTGGATTTTTTTGACGTAAATTGATTGCTTAAAATATACTGCGTATAAAAGTATTAGGGTGAAATATGTACATATGTACATATAGGGTGAGTCGAAGGTTTTGGGTTAAAACTGCTTATAACTCGGTTTTGGTTGTCATTAGGAAAAAGTTGTACGTCATGATAATATTTATCCTTATAAGAACTTACTTCTTTGGAAGTGCGACAATGCCAGAGGAAAAGTGTGATTGCGCTCTTTTTGGGGGGGTTGAAATTATTTTTTGTGACTTAAATTGATTGCTTAGAACATACTGGATGTGAAAGTATTGGGGTGAAATACTCGAAAAATTAATAGTTTTAGAGATTTTTATGGTGTCTATATGTATATATAGAGTGGATCGAAGGTTTTGGATGAAAACTGCTTATAACTCTTTTCTGATTGTCGTTAAGAAAAAGTTGTACGCCATGATAACATTTATCCTTATAAGAACTTACTTTTTTCATAAGTATGACAATGCCAGAGGAAAAGTGCGATTGCACTTTTTTTTTTGAGATTCAAATTATTTTTTGTGACGTAAATTGATTGCTTAAAATATTCTGTACCTAAAAATATTAACGTGAAATTCTCGAAAAATTGATAGTTTTGCTTAATTTTGGTAGTTTGTATATGTTTATATAGGGTAAATCGAAGGTTTAGGTGAAAACTGATTATAACTCTTTTCTGATTGCTGGTAGAAAAAAGTTGTGTGTCATGATAATATATATTATTCTGAGAGCTTGCTTTTTTTGTAAGTGCAACAATGCCAGCAGAAAAGTGCGATTCTGATTTTTTTGCGATGGAAATTATTTATTTATTTATTTTTTTGACATAAATTAATTGCTTAAAATATACTGCGTATAAAAATATTAGGGTGAAATACTCGAAAAATGTATCCGATATATATAGGATATATTATAGTATAATATATATATATATATATATATATATATGCTACTATAATTAAAAAAGTAGTAGAGGAAATATAGTAATATACATATGATATAATTATATGGTGTTATTAAGTATATATATACATACTGTGTATATATATAATTTAATTATATACACCTTATTCATTTATATAAGTATAAATATACATATATAGGGTGGTTTAAAAGTATATATATACCACGCGTTCGAATACTAATCAGGTAACTTAGTAGATATTTAAAAATACATTCCACAGAATATAATAACGCTATTAAATTGTCGTAAAAGTAATAATGTATATATATATACTTTTACATTTGACTATATATACTTTATTAATTTGTATAAATATAAATATACACAGATATACAGGCTGGGTCAAAAGTGTGTATATATGTATATATATATCCCAAATGCGTGCAATGATGCGCGTTTGAATACTTACCAGGTAACTTAGTAGGTATTTAAAAATACATTCCACAGGATATAATGTCACTATTAAATTGTCATAAAAGTAACTATATATATATATATATATATATACTGATACTGTATATATAATTAAACTACATATACCTTATTATTTTATGTAAGTATAAGTATACATATATATAGACAGGGTGGGTCAAAAGTGTATATATATATATATATTTCTTTTCTAATGCTTACCAGGTAAGTTAGTACATTACATCTTAGTCATAAAACTCCCTTTAACCATTTTCTTCGAAACTTGCATGGCACTCAACGCCTGAAACTTAATTTCTTTCCTTAGGTGACCTGAAGAAGATCTTGGAGGCGATCGACTCGGCAGGAGACGACGAAGATTTACGAAAGGCGCGGTTGGCAAAATTGGAGGAGGTGGTGCGGTGGACGACGATCGCTGCCGACGAGTGCGACTTCGGGACGTGTTTGGAACTGGCCCACGACTTGTTCGCGAGCGGGTACGCGTTCGCGCAGAACACGGCGCTGCGGATGTTCGGGCTGGCCTACACGCAGTTGGACAGGACCAAGTTCTACGATGTAGCAAAGGCGCATTTGCAGGCGCGTGGACGACCGCGATGATGGTAATGACGGTGATAAAGGTGGTAGTGATGATCCTTAGGGAATGATGAAGGCGGTGAGGGTGGTTTGGGATGATGATGATGACGGCGATGATGACGTTGAGGTTGATGATGATAATGATTGTGATGATTACGGGTGGTAATGATAATGTTGATATTGATTTGGAATGATGATGATGATGATTGTAATGATTTCGAGTGATAATGATGCTGATGATTTTGAGTGATGGTGATAATGATGATTGGGATAATTACGGGAGGTAACGATGATGTTGATATTGGTTTGGAATGATGATGATGATTGTAATAATTTCGAATGATGATCATGATGATGCTGATGATTGTAATGATTTTGAGTGATAATGATAATGGTTGGGATAATTTCGGGTAATGATGGCGACGATATTGGCTTGGAATGATGATGATGATTCCGATGATTTCGGCTAATGATGGTGATGATAATGATTTCGGGTAAAGATGGTGATGATAATGATTTCGGCTGATGATAATGATGACGATTGTGATTATGTCGGACGATGATGACGTTGATGTTGGTTTAGAATGATGGTGATGATTGTAATGATTTCGGGTGATGATGATGATGATTGCGATGATTTCTGTTATGATGCTGATAATGATTTCGGATGATTAAGATGATAATTGTAATGATGATGTTAATATTGATTTAGAATGATGATGATAATGATTTTGATAATTTCGGGTAATGATGGGAATGATAATGATTTCGGCTGATGACGGGATGATATGGGTTTGGAATGATGATGATGATTGTAATGATTCGGGTGATAATGATGATGATAATGATTGGGATAATTACGGGTAATGATAGGCGATGATAATGATTTCGGGTGATGACGGTGATGATATCGGCTTGGAATGATGATGATGACTGTAATGATTTTGGGCGATGATAATGATGATTGTAATGATTATGAGCGATGATGATGATGATAATTGGGTTAATTTCGGGTAATGATGATGATAATAGTGATTTCTGGTAATGACGATGATGATATTGGTTTGGAATGATGGCGATGATAATGATTTCGGGTCATGATGATGATAATGATTGGGATACCTTCGGGTAATGATGACGATGGTATTGGCTTGGAATGATGACGATGACGTTGATGTTAATTTGGAATGATGATGATTGTAATGATTTCGGATGATGAACATAATTTCGGGGGATGACCTTGATGACGTCAACATTGGTTTGAAATGAGGCTGATGATTATAATGATTTCGGGTAATAATGATGATGATGATGATTGGGAAAATTTCGGGTAATGATGATGATGATGATTGGGATAATTTCGGGTAATGATGACGATGATAATGATTTCAGGTGATGACAATGATGATATTGGCTTGGAAGAATGATGATGATGATTGTGATGGTTTCGGGTGATGAGAATGACCTCGGGTGGTAACGACGATGACTGTGATGATGACGTTGATATTGGTTTGGAATTATGATTGCAATGATTTCGTGTGATGATGATGATGATGATTGGGATAATTTCGGGTAATGATGGCGACGATAATGGCTTGGAATGGCGATTATGACTGTGATGATTTCGGGTGGTGACGATGATAACTGTGATGATGACGTTGATATTGGTTTGAAATTACGATGATGATGATGATTGGAATGATAATGTTGACATTGGTTTGGAATCATGACGATGACGATGACGATGATGATTGTAATGAATTTGAATATAGATAAAGAAATATATAGAATAAAGATCTTCAATTATAATAGTGATTGGTAATGATTATAATGATTCCAATTGCTCCAATTAATAACGAAAGATGATGATGATAATGATTTCGCGTAATGTTGATAATCTTGATGATTTCTAATTATAATAGAGATTGACGATAACTGTGATCACTTTGATTGATAATACAGGTTCTGAATGACGATGATGATTTTTATGATGTCGGGTAATGACGATAATATTGAAGATTTTGAATTATGATAGTGATTGTTAATGATTGTAATGATTTCTATCGCTCCAATTTATAACGAATGATGATGATGGTGATAAAGATTTTGCATAATGTTAATATGCATAAATTGACGATTTATAATTATAATAGAGATTGATGACGATGGTGATTTTGGTTGATAATACAGGTTTTGAATGACGATGATGATTTTGATGATTTTTCGTAATGACGATGACATTAAAGATGTTGAATTATATTAGCGTTTGATGATGACTGTAATGATTGCGACCGCTTCAACTGATAACGAAAGATGATGATGATGATAATGATTTTGTGTAATGTTAATTATAGTGATGATTTCTAATTATTGTATAATAGAGATTCATGAGGATGGTGATGATTTTGGATTATAATAGTGATTGATAATGATTCTAATAATTTTCACTGATAATACAGGTTCTGAATGACGATGATTTGATCATGATTTTGATGATTTTGATCATTTTTCGTAATGACGGTCATATTGAAAAAATCGAATTATATTAACGTTTGATGATGACTAATGATTCCGATCGCTCCAAATGATACCAAATGGCAATGATGATTTTGCATAATACTAGCAACTTTTGAATATTTCCAGAAATTTTAACACGCTAACGATGAAAAACTTATTAACAATTTTAGATGACGCCGATGACAACTTCGATGATTTCGGCCGGAGCTCCCATTGTCAACGATTTTGCCAATTTTCTCAAGGTCGTCCAAAATTAGCATCCAGCAGAAAAATGTTGAATATCAAGACTGCGACTGAATGCATTCTAACGTTTTACGACTGTTACTACTCAGTATTTTTAACACTTCGACATTCCTACTTTATTTTCTAACTTAAAATAAAAATAAGAATAAAATTGGAATAAGATGAAGATATTATATTTTTCTATGGGAAATCCCAAAGTGCACGATTTTAGTTGTTTCCGCATTAATCGAGGGGTCTGTGGGATCTTAAAAAGTAATATTTATTTATGTAATAAAAGATTAATGTAATAATTAGTTTAAGCGGTTAAAGCACTTTTTTTTACGAATTCCGAATATTCCGAATATTTCGAATAATTCGATCTTTGGAAAATGTCAACGATTCGTTTTAGGCGAATGTGGTATAAGTTTAATATTTAAGTTTAATGTTTAAGAGAAGTTGATATAGTATGTATATGTTTTATTAAAAGTTTTTTGATGTTTTATGGAAGGGCGGCATTGTTTATTTAACCGTTTTTTTGTTTAATTTCTGTTGCTGGAAATTTAAATATGAATTTCCCGACTTTTCCCGCAATTTAATGATTAATTTTTTCTTTTTTTTTGTGAAGCCTATTGGATTTTAGTGATTTTAATGAAATCAACAGGATTTTATGGATTTTTGCGAAGTTTGCAGAATTTGGTTGATTGTTTTTGAAAGGCTACTGTGTTTTGGCGATTTTTGCAAAATCGACGGAATTTAGTACATTTTTTCGAAAACTTGCGAATTCAGCCGGGTTTAATCGATTTTTAAGACGTCTGTCGAATTTAGTAAATTTTTGCGGAGTCCACCGAATTTAGCCAATTTTTTATGAAGTCTACCGAATTCCATCGATTTTTGCGATTTTTGTAGAATTTTACCGACTTTTATCGATTTTTACAGAATTTATCGTATTGTGTAGATTTTGACGAAATCTACTGAATTTAGTTGATTTTTTCTCAAGTCTACTGAATTCTATCGATTTTTAAGATTTCTGCCGAATTTTACCGACTTTTATCGATTTTTACGAAATCTGTCGTATTGTGTGAATTTTTACAAGATCTATCGAATTTTATCGATTTTTACAGAGTCTATCAAGTTTTATGAGTTTTGTTAAAGTCTACTGAATTTAGCCGATTTATCAAAAATGTACAGAATTCTATCGATTATTACAATTTCTGCCGAGTTTTATCGACTTTTATTGATTCTTACGAATCAATTTTATTCTATCGATTTTTAAAAATTCAATCGTCTTCTACAGATTTTTACGAATTTAACCGAATTGAATCAATTTTTGCAAAGGTAAATGAATTTTATTGATTTTCACGAAAACAACCACATTCTACCGAATTTTCTCGAAGTCATCCTTATTCTGTCGATTTCTACGAAAACGATCGTATTCTACCAATTTTTACAAAATTAATTGCATTCTACCGATTTTTACGAAATCAACCAAATTCTATAGATTTTTACCAAGTCACCGCATTCTATCGAATTTTTCTGAAGTCAAAGGCATTCTACCGAATTTTCTCGAAGTAAACCATATCTTTCTAATTTTTACGAAGTCAAACGCATTCTACCGAATTTTCCCGAAGTCAACCGTATTTTACCGGTTTTTTCAAAATCAACCGTATTTTACCAATTTGTACGAAGGCATCCGTATTCTACTGATTTTTACGAAGTCAACTGTATTATATCGGCTATTGCCGAAGTCAACCGTATCCTATCGAATTTTCCCAAAGTCAATCGTATTTTTCCGATTTGTACGAAGTCAACCGTATTTTCTCGATTTTTACGAAGTCAACCAAATTTTACCGAATTTTCTCGAAGTCAACCATATTCTACCGAATTTTCCCAAAGTCAACTGTATTCTACAGATTTGTTACGAAGTCAAGCGTATTCTACCGATTTGTTACGAAGTCAACTGTATTCTTCTGATTTGTACGAAGTCAACCGTATTTTCACGATTTTTCCGAATACATCCCGACTTCCTCCGATTTTCTCGAAACTTCCCGACCTCCTCCGATTTTCCGAATCCATCCGATCTTTTCTGACTTCACTGAATCCTCCCGACCTCTTCCGACTTTCCCAAATCTTCCCGACTCCGATTTTCCGTATCTTCCCGAACTCACCCGACACCTACCGCCCCCTGTCGGTCTCCACAGCATTAAACCGACCATTCCCGAGCTCCGCCGATCACTACCGAACCGCCCGCTCCTCTACTATCGACTCTGCCTCCACCCTCCGAACGCCATCGACCGTTTACGAACACTTCCGAACGCTGCCGAAAGTTATCGACTCTTTCCGACAGCGGCCGAAGCTTGTCGCACTGTACATACTATATATACAAATGCTATATATACGCTGGTCCTGGCCATGATTCGGGCTATTCGAAAATGGTGCGAGGTTCAAAGCGGATGGCAGATGACAGAAGTTGGCGGGATGTGTAGTTAGGGGATTTGGGTGGGGGTAATGGGAGTAATGGGGGTAAAGAGTGTGTGGTTTTGGGATTGATAAGCGATTGTTGGATGAGGTGGAGAGGAATGAATGTTCTGTAGGGAAGAGGGAAAGGTTTTATTTATGGAGTAAATGTATATGAATAATTGTACAATATATCAAATGTAATTACGATAGTATAGGTACACACACATATATACACATATATATATCTTCACGCTCATACATGCGTATATATATATATATATATATATATATATATATACATATTAATTATGAAGAAATTACTGCAGTATAGAATATATGAAACCGGTTTTTTTTTATACATAAAATACATACAAAAAATATATATATAAATGTATATGAATAATTGTATAATACATCGAATGTAATTACGAGATTATAGGTAAATATATATATATAAATATATATATATATATATATATATATATATATATATATATATATATATATATATATATATTTACTAATGCATAAGTTTACGTATGCATAAAATACATATAAACTATATGATATATATATGTATGTGCGTAAAGAAACTAATGCAGTATAGAATAAATAAACTTGTGCATATAATACATACATAGTATATGATATATGCATATATTTTTTACATTACATACAAACATTTCATATATTTTCACGTATATTTATCCCTTTACCTATATATACTTGATGTGTACATATGTGATACATTATATATACATATATTTTTTTTCTTGTAAATTGGAGTATATGTACATGATATATTATTTACATATAAACATATTCATGTACATATTTTTTACATAAATTACCATATATATATATATATATATATACTTCATTTCTTGTATACACATATTAATATATTTATGTGTATATATTTGATACACAAATGGAGCCACTTTTATGTATTCAACACTGTATTAATTTCTTCATGTGTATATATTTGCTTCATTATATATATACATATTTTTAAACTGCCGTACGTGTATTTGACACATTCTATACCCACAAAACAAACACTCCTAAACAGATACTTCAAACCCATCCAACCACGTGACGTCTCCAAACAAACATCAAAACACCAAAACACTATACGCACAGTCTATCAAAATATCCATCTTAAAATGTTTTTTGCATTCCAACCGAAAATGACACGATCATACAAAATGACGCTTCGCCATATTCAAAAGTATCGACGATCCCTGCTTACGTCTGTCTGTCAAATCAGTAGGAAAACCACGTGGTCTGCCTTAAGCATCATGGCGTTACCGAATTTTGCCGAGTTCTACCGAGTATCCCCGAGTGTTTCCGAACTCTCAATCTCCGATGAATGTGTTGAGTGCCGCCGAGCATTCCCGAGTTTCACCGAGTACTGCCGAGTTCCGATAAATATGGCCGAGTATTGGCGAGCATTCCCGAGTTCCACCGACTACTCCCGAACTACCGAGCTCCGATATACATGTCTACGTTCCACCGAGCATTCCCGAGTGTTCCGAACTCCCGAGTTCCGATGAATGTGTCCGAGTACTGCCGAGCATTCCCGAGTTACACCGAACGTGTTTGGCTCCGCCGAGCGTTCCCGAGTTACACCAAACTGCCGCGACTCCCGAACTTTACCGACCGCGCCCGAGTTCCACCGAACGCACTTCACTCCGCCGAACTCCCGCGACTCCCGAGCATTACCGAGCGTTCCCGATCTTCACCGAACCCTTGCGACTCCCGTTGAACTCCCGAGCACTGTCGAACTACCGCGACTCCCGAACTCCACCGAGCATTCCCGACTCCCGCCGAATTCCCGAGTTCCACCGAGCATTCCCGAGTTCCGCCGAACTGCTGCGAGTCCCGCTGATCTCCCGAGCTCTACCGAGCATTCCCGAGTTCCACCAAACTGCTGCGACTCCCGCCGAACTCTTGCAACTCCCGACTTCCACCGAGCGTTCCCGACTCCCACCGAACTCTTGCAACTCCCGAGTTCCACCGAGCGTTCTCGACTCCCGCCGAATTCCCGAGTTCCACCGAACCCTCGCGACTCCCGTTCAACTCCCGACTTCCACCGAGTATTTCCGACTCCCACCGAACTCTCGCAACTCCCGAGCGTTCCCGACTCCCTTCAAACTCCCGAGTTCCCCCGACTATTCCCGACTCCCTTCAAACTCCCGAGTTCCCCCGAGCACTCCCGACCGTTCCCGAACTCTCGCACCTCCTCACAGCCGCTAGCCATCGACTCGCCGACTCCGCCCGACTCTTCTCGACTCCACCCGACCCCGCCCGAAAATCCCCGAACCCTGCCGAGCCCTGCCGACTGTCGCGCCGCCGGGTCAGTTCGCCTCTTCTATCGCGAGTCGGTCAGTCGTGCCGCTGCCTCGCGCGAAGCAGCTCCAGCCCCGCCGCTGCCCGGTTTCGCTACCGACGACGACCACGAATAAAACAAGGGAGGAAGTAGGGCGCACCCGACCGCACGGAGGCTTGACATGTTGCAGGTCCGAAAGCCTGGCCTTTGCGGACGGGCGGAGCGGACGTGTTTTGTGCGGCTAACGATTTTTCGGCGAAGGGTGGCGGTCAGAGGTCAGGGGTCGGCGGGGGTGTGGGACTTTTTGACGGTCTCCGACGGTGGGGATCACGAATTTTGGGCTGGGATCCTAGATTTTGGGCTTGGGGTCATTTTGGGGGTGGGTGGATGATTTTTGTGGGATAGGGTAGAAGGGGTGTGGGGGGTACAAGGGGGGTTTGGGGAATTTTAGGGTTGGGGAAGGTTTAGGGGAGGTGCTGAAGGGATTTTGGGGGTTTGGGGGGTAATGAGAGGTTTTGGGGGGAAGGTGGATGGTTTTGAAGCTGTGGTAAAGGAAATTTTGGGATTTTAGATGTTTTAGGGGGTTTCGATAGGGGGTGGAGGATTTTTGTGAGTGATTTTAATGGGGTTTACGGAATAATTTGGCGAAATTAGGGGTGAAAATGACAAATTTTAAATTGACGTTTTAATGTGTTGAAGAATGTGTTAGGGGATGAACAATTTTCTGTGATGAGTTTCGGATATTTTAAGGGAGCATTCAGGATTTTTTGATGTTTTAGGGGGTTTCGGTGGGGGGTGAAGGATTTTTATGAGTGATTTTAATGAGTTCCACGGAATAATTTGGCGAATGTTAGGGGTGAAAATGACAAATTTTAAATTGATGTTTTAATGTGTTAGGGGATGGACACTTTTGCTTTGAAATTAACAATTTCTGTGATAAGTTTCGGATATTTTAGGGGACGATTCAGGAAATTTTGGAATTTTAGATGTTTTAGGGGTTTGCAGTGGAAATTAGTGATTTTGAGTTCAGATATTTTAATGGGGGTAAAGTTGATGGAATGATTTGGAGAATTTTAGGGGTGGAAGTGGTTTTGTTAGATTTTCGGTGGTGGATAGTTTATAGTTTCAATATGTTGAAAAATGAAAAATTTGGGGAGTTTAGATGTTTTATGGGGTTTCGGTGGGGGGTGAAGTTTTTTTAGGGATTTTAATAGGTTTCACGGAATAATTTAGCGAACATTAGGGGTGAAAATGACAAATTTTAAATTGACGTTTTAATGTGTTCAAGAATGTGTTAGAATAAAAATTTTTGCTTTGAAATGAACAATTTTCTGTGATGAGTTTCGGATATTTTAGGGGGCGTCCAGAAAATTTGGGGATTTTAGATGTTTTAGGGGGTTTCGGTGCGGGTGAAGGATTTTTGAGTGGTTTTAATGGGTTTGACGGAATAATTTCCAAATTTTAGGGGTGAAAATGACAAATCTTAAATTGACGTTTTAATGTGTTAGGGAATGAACATTTTTGCTTTGAAATGAACAATTTTCTGTGATGAATTTTGGATATTTTAGGGGAGGATTTAGAAAATTTTTGAATTTTAGATGTTTTATGGGGTTTCGGTAGGAGTGAAGGATTTTTAGTGATTGTAATGGATTTTACGGAATAATTTGGTGACTTTTAGGGGTGAAAATAACAAATTTTAAATTGACGTTTTAATGTATTAGGGGATGAACATGTTTGCTTTGAAATTAACAATTTTCTGTGATGAGTTTCGAATATTTTAGGGGGGGATTCAGGAAATTTTGGAATTTTAGATGTTTTAGGGGGTTTCGGTGGGGGGTGAAGGATTTTTGAGTGATTTTAATGGGTTTCACGGAATAATTTGGTGAATTTTAGGGGTGAAAATGACAAATTTTAAATTGACGTTTTAATGTGTTGAAAAATGTGCTAGGGAAGAAGATTTTTGCTTTGAAATTAACAATTTTCTGTGATGGGTTTTGGATTTTTTAGGGGGGGATTCAGGAAATTTTAGAATTTTAGATGTTTTAGGGGGTTTCAGTGGGGGTGAAGGATTTTTACTGATTTTAATGGGTTTCCCGGAATAATTTGGCGAATTTTAGGGGTGAAGGTGACAAATTTTAAATTGACGTTTTAATGTGTTGAAGAATGTGGTAGAATGAACATTTTTACTTTGAAATTAACAATATTCTGTGATGAGTTTCGGATATTTAGGGGAGGATTCAGGAAATTTTGGGATTTTAGATGTTTTAGGGGGTTTGCGGTGGAAATGAGTGATTTTGAGTTGAGATATTTTGATGGGGGTAAAGTTGATGGAATAATTTGGAGAATTTAATGGGGTGAAGGTGATTTTGTTAGGTTTATGGTGGTGGATAATTTATACTTTCAATACGTTGAAAAATGAAAAATTTTTTTTTTGTCATATTTTTATGTGTTTCAAGATCCATGGAAAAATTTGTCGAATTTTAAACGTTAAGGGTGGTTCTTTAGATTTACAGTGGCCGATGCTTAAAGATTTTAATACGTTGGAAAATGACAAATTTTTTAGTGACGTTTTTTAAGGTGTTTCACCGTCGACGGAACAATTTGACGAAATTTAGGGGTGAGGGAGGTTTTGTTAGGATTCCGCTGGTGGATAATTGACGACTTTTATATATGGAAAAATGACAATTTTTTTATTGGCATATTGTAACGTGTTTTGAGGTTGATGGAACAATTTGGCGAATTTTAGGGGTGGCTTGTTGTTTTTTATATTTCCGGTGGTCAATGTTTGAAAATTTTAATATGTTGCAACATGACAATTTTGAAATTGACATTTTAATGTGTTGAAAAATGGCGGCCTTAATGTGTTAAGGAATTAACATTTTTGCTTTGAAATAAAATATTTTAAGTTGACAATTTTTTATGTGTGTTCGGGGTCGACGGAAAAATTATAAAATTTATGGTGTTTTCGGTGTGAAGGTCGTTGTTTTAGATTTACGGTGGTGGATAATTGACGATTTTAATATGTGTAAAAATGACAAATGTTAAATTGACACGTTTTAATGTGTCGAAGAATAAACAATTTTTATCAGTTTGATGGTCGGTGGAATGGTATTGACGAATTTTTATGGGGTTTCACGGTTTTTTTTTTTATGGGACATAATATATGGGGTTTGGATTGATACTGCAATTTTTTTTTAATAAAATTGGAACAAGTCTAAATACTGCAGAAACATTAGATTCTATGGTGTTTATGGTGTCGTTTGACAATTTTAATGTGTTTCGGAATCGACATGACTTAATTCGCAGGGTTTCAAGTAAAATTGCAATTTTTGAAAATGAAAAAGGAATACGTTTAAAATGTGGAATTTATGGGGTTAACGGCGTTGAATGACAATTTTAATGTGTTTCGGAATCGACATTACTAAATTCGCAGGGTTTCAAGTAAAATTGCAATTTTTGAGAATGAAAACGAAATACGTTTAAAACCATCAAAAATATGGAATTTATGGGGTTAATGGTGTTGAATGACAATTTTAATGTGTTTCGCAATTGACATGACATAATTTACGGGGTTTGAAGTGGGTTTGCAATTTTTGAGAATAAAATTGGAACAAGTCTAAATACTGCAAAACATCGATTTTATGGGGGTTTATGGTGTTGAATGACAATTTTAATCTGTTTCGCGGTTGGCATGACATAATTTATGAGGTTTGGATTGATATTGAAATTTTTTTAGAAATGTAGATTTTATGGGGTTGATGGTGTTAGTTGACAATTTTAATGTGTTTCGCAATTGACATGACATAATTTGCGAGGTTTAAAATTAGTTTACATTTTTTGAGAATAAAATTGGAACAAGTCTAAATACTGCGGAAATCTAAATTTTATGGGGTTGATGGTGTTGAATGACAATTTTAATCTGTTTCGCAATCGCCATGACATAACTTACGGTGTTTGAAGTGGGTTTGCAATTTTCAGAATAAAATTGGCACAAATCTAAATACTGCAGAAATCTGAATTTTATGGGGTTGGTGATGTTTAACGAATATTTTAATGTGCTTCGAGGTCAGCATGACATAATTTATGGGGTTTGGATTGATATTGCAATTTTTTTAGAATAAAATTGGAACAAGTCTAAATACTGCAGAAATGTAGATTTTATGGGGTTGATGGTGTGGATTGACAATTTTATCTGTTTCGCGATTGTCGGTTGTCGATGTATAATTTTTGAAAATAAAGCTCGAACCAGTGTAAAAATAACAGAAATGCACATTTTATGGGGGTTATGGTGTCGCATGGGAATTTTAAAGTCTCTCGGATACTTCAATGTAGCGACTAATTATTATACATTTTCTAAATTTGCAACATTGGGAGTGAACACTTTATCCAAAAAATGATGTAACAATTTATTAATCAAAACATCATAGTAAGAATTGGACGGCGGAAAATTTGATAATTTGTTAGATTTGTTAAAATAACTTATTCGATTCTTTCTCAATGTATATTAGCTTTCCAAATTCTCAAATTACAAATAAGCAATGTTCACAGATCGAAGAAAAGTAGAAACAATTTTATTTAATTTTTTCCAAATGTTTTTTTAGAATTAATGCGATTTGAAATTCTCCCCATGAAATTGTCGCTATCCTTAAATGAGCAACCACTATGAAAAAATGAAAACATTTTTGCTTAATTCTTTCTAAATATATTATTTTTACAAAATTTGAATTGGATTCATTGAATCGAAATTTTTACAGAATTACCTTTCTCCAAATTCTCAAATCACAAATAAGCAACGTTCACGCACAAAAAAAAATAAAAACTATTATTTTCATTTTTTTTTTTCAAGACCTGTTTACGAAAAACGAATAACGTTCACGTCAAACCCATTAAAACGCAGTTTTTTCAAATTTTCCCGCCAAATTCAAAATCCCGCCCCTGACCCCGAACAAATATTAACCGCAGCCTCACCTCAAAAAAAAATTTCAAAAAATCCGAAACAAAAATTTTACGAAATGTAAAGAAACTCGAAACCAAAATTTTACAATTTCCAAAAAATCAGTAACAAACATTTTTTGAAATTCCACACAAATATTTTGATTAATTCCAAACAATTCAAAACAGAAATTTCGATTAATTCCAATCAATTCAAAACAAAAATTTTGATTAATTCCAGCCAATTCAAAACAAACATTTTTTTAAATTTCAAAGATTCAATCAAATTGTTTTTAAAAATCAAATATTCAAAAAAAAAATTTTTAAGTTTCAAAGAATTCAAATCGAAATTGTTTAATAATTCCAATAAATTTAAAACAGATTTTTTCTAATTCTACAAAAAATAAGACATCCTCCAGACGCTTTCATGTTTGCGTGACTCAATTTTTTTATAATTTTCCCGCCTAATTCAAAATTCGCCGCCCCTGACCCCGAACAAAAATTAGCCGCAGCCTCACCTAAAAAAAAATTCCAAAAAATTTAAAACAAACATTTGCAAAAGTTCCAAAAAATACAAAACAAACACTTTATAAAATTCCCGAAGATTCAAAATAAAATTTTTGAGAAATTCGGAAAAACTCAAAATAAAATTTTGTAAGATTCCAAAATATTCAAAACAATAATTTTACGAGATTCCAAGAATTTTTCAAAATTCCACAAAATATTGTGGGAAAACGTCTGCTCCGAAACCGTCGGGACCCCGTCCGCAAATTTTGGGGACCCCCTCCAGTGAACAGTTCCGTTGTGAGTGTGTGCGTGTTCCGTGCGATTTTCGAAAGCCGTGCGAATTTGCAGATGAGGTGCCGATGAGTGACTGAGTGCCGAGACTCGCGCGAGGATTCTCGGGACTACGTTCTTTTTTCCTTTTTTCCCTTCCGTTTCGTTTCCGTCGGTGGCACCAGCTGGATTGGGATTTTACGTCGACGCAGGCGGACCTCTGCTGGCGGTGAGTAAAAAAAACCATGGCTATCTTTGGAACTGATTTTCGGCGCGTCACCCATATGTGGGTGACGCGCGATTGCGGGAGAACGAGACGGTTTGGGGGAAAATGTGTCGGACGAAAGTTGCGCGGGTGGATGTGCGGAGGAAGTTTTGTTTGAAGGGTTTTTTTGTGGGACGAACGGGATGAGAGGAATTTGCGGAAATAGGGAAGAATTGGATTTTTTGGAGCAGAGATGATTTTTGGGGCGTATTTCGGGAGGGGGTGAGTTTAGAGGAAAATTGTTTAGGTAAAAGTTGTGTGGAATGGTGTAAGGGGGAAGTTTAATTTGAAGATTTTTTTTCTAGAATGTCAAATAACAGAGTAATTTGCAAAAATATACAAGGGGATCATGTGCATTTGAATTTTCTGATATTCAGGCGTTTGTTGTAGCGTATTTGGAAAGGAATCGAGTTTAGAGGGAAATGGTTGAGATAAAAATTATGCAGAATGGTGTAGGGAGGAAGTTTTCTTTGAAGATTTTTTTTCTAAACTTCCAAATAACAGAGTAATTTGTGAAAATAGACAAGGGTATCGTATGGAATTAGAATTTTTTGATACTCTGAGGTTTGCTGTAGCGTATTTACAAAGGAGTTGAGTTTAGAGGGAAATACTTGAGACCAAAATTACGAAGAATGGTGTCAGGAGGAAGTTTTGTTTGAAGATTTTTTTTCTAAAATTTCAAATAAGAGAGTAATTTGCAAAAAAATACAAGGGGATTCTCTGCATTTGAATTTTCTGATACTCAGGCGTTTGTTGTAGCGTATTTGGAAAGGAGTTGAGTTTAGAGGGAAATTCTCGAGACAAAAAATATGCAGAAGTGTACAGGGAACAAGTTTTGTTTGAAGATTTTCTTTCTAAAATTACGAAGAACAGAGTAATTTACAAAAATATACAAGAGTATTCTATGAAATTAGAATTTTCTGATATTCTGAGGTTTACTATAGCGTAGTTGGGAAAGAATTGAGTTTAAAGAAAAATGGTTGAGACAAAAATTATGCCGAATGATGTAAGGAGGATTTTTTGTTTGAAGATTTTTTTTCTAGAATATCGAATAACAGAATAATTTGCAAAAATAGACAAGGGTATCCTGTGCAATTAGAATTTTCTGATACTCTGAGATTTACTATAGCGTAGTTGGGAAAGAATTGAGTTTAATGAAAAAAGGTTGAGACAAAAATTATGCAGAGTGATGTAGGGAGGGATTTTTGTTTGAAGATTTTTTTTCTAGAATGTCAAATAACAGAGTAATTTGCAAAAATATACAAGGGTATTCTATGAAATTAGAATTTTCTGATATTCAGAGGTTTACTATAGCGTAGTTGAGAAAGAATTGAGTTTAAAGAAAAATGGTTCAGACAAAAATTATGCAGAGTGATGTAGGGAGGAATTTTTGTTTGAAGATTTTTTTTCTAGAATGTCAAATAACAGAGTAATTTGCAAAAATATACAAGGGTATTCTATGAAATTAGAATTTTCTGATATTCAGAGGTTTACTATAGCATAGTTGAGAAAGAATTGAGTTTAAAGAAAAATGGTTCAGACAAAAATTATGCAGAGTGATGTAGGGAGGAATTTTTGTTTGAAGATTTTTTTTCTAGAATGTCAAATAACAGAGTAATTTGCAAAAATAGACAAAGGTATCCTGTGGAATTAGAATTTTTTGATATTCTAAGGTTTACTACAGCGTAGTACGGAAAGAATTGAGTTTCAAGAAAAATGGTTGAGACAAAAATTGTGCAGAGTGATGTAGGGAGGAATTTTTGTTTGAAGATTTTTTTTCTAGAATGTCAAATAACAGAGTAATTTGCAAAAATAGACAAGGGTATCCTGTGGAATTAGAATTTTCTGATATTCTAAGGTTTACTATAGCGTAGTTGGGAAAGAATTGAGTTTAAAGAAAAATGGTTGAGACAAAAATTGTGCAGAGTGATGTAAGGAAGAATTTTTGTTTGAAGATTTTTTTTCTAGAATGTCAAATAACAGAGTAATTTACAAAAATACACAAGAGTATTCTACGAAATTAGAATTTTCTGATATTCTGAGGTTTACTATAGCGTAGTTGGGAAAGAATTGAGTTTAAAGAAAAATGGTTAAGACAAAAATTGTGCAGAGTGATGTAGGGAGGAATTTTTGTTTGAAGAGTTTTTTTCTAAAATTTCAAATAACAGAGTAATTTGCAAAAATAGACAAGGGTATCCTCTGGTATTATAATTTTCTAATATTCGGAGATTTGTTATAATGTATTTGCAAAGGAGTTGAGTTTAGAGTGAAATGCTTGAGACAAAAATTATGCAGAATAGCATAAGGAGGAAGTTTTGTTTGAAGATTTTCTTTCTAAAATTACGAATAACAGAGTTATTTGCAAAAATAGACAAGGGTATCCTATTCATTTCCAATTTTCCAACACTTTGAAATTTGTTGTAGCATATTTGCGAAAAAATTGAATTTAGATCGAAATGCTTCAGACAAAAGTTACGCAAGGCAGTATAAGGAAAAAGTTTTGTCTAAAGAATTTTTTTATAAAATGTCAAAGTATAGAGTAATTAATAAAAATATACAAGAGTGTCGTATGGTATAGAATTTTCTGCTACTTTGACATTTCTTGTAGTGTATTTGCAAAGCAGTTGTGTTTAGAGTAAAATGCTTGAGACAAAAAATGTGCAGAATGACACAAGGAACAAGTTTTGTTTCATAAGTTTTTTTGTAAACTGACGTTCGAAAGAGTAATACATAAAAATAATCACACAAGTCCTGCGATATTAAAATTTTTTAGTTTCTGACATTTGTTATAGCATATTTATAAAACAATTGATATTCTGATAAAATGTGTTAGACAAAAATTACGCAGGAATGTCTAAAGAGAAATTTTCGTTTAAAGATTTTTCTCGTAAAAGTGATGAAAAAAGAGTAATTTGCAAAAATAAAGAAGCACATACAATTTTCTTGTATTTTGACATATTTTTACCATATTTCCAAAGGAGTTGAAGTAAGAGAAAAATACTTTGAATGAAAAATACGCAGAAATGTATAAGCAGTAACTTTTGTCTCAAGTATTTGTCCATAGCATCTCAAGGTATAAATTAATTTAAAAAAAGCCAGGGGTGTTTAATATGAAATACAATTTTCAGTTATTTTGACACATATCGCTCTTTATCTAGAAAGCAGTACATTTTTGGGAAATATTTTTCCAACGAAATATATGCGGTGGGTTAGGAGGACCAACTTTCGTTCGACGCATTTTCTCGTCAAGCGATTAAAATTGAATCTAATTGCCAAAATGTAGATGTGTACATTTTTCGGTACCATTTATCTTTTTTCTAAAAGGGAGTTCATTTTAGGAAGAAATACTTCCAATAAAAGTTATGCACTAGAATGTGGGGATTAACTTTTGTTGGAAGCGTTTTTTCCTATAACGACCGAGGACAATTATACTCGCCAAAATAGAAATGCATATATTGTGAAATTACCATTTTTGGTAATATTGACATTTGTCGCCGTTTATCTAAAAAGGAGTTCATTATAGAAAGAAATACTTCTAATAAAAGTTATGCGCTGGAATATGGGGATCAACTTTTATTCGAAGCGTTTTTTCCTAAAACGACCGAGGATAATTCTACTGGCCAAAATAGAAATGCATATATTGCAAAATTACCATTTTCGGTAACATTGACATTTGTCGCCCTTTATCTAAAGAGGAGTTCATGCTAGGAAGAAATACTTCCAACAAAAGTTGTGCACTGGAATATGAGCATCAATTTTTGTTCGAAGCATTTTTTCCTAAAACGACCGAGGACAATTCTACTCGCCAAAATAGAAATGCATGTATTGTAATTTTACCGTTTCCGACAATATTGACATTTGTCGCCGTTTATCTAAAAGGGGTTCATTATAGGAAGAAATTCTTCTAACAAAAGTTGTGCAGCAGAACATGGGTATCAACTTTTGTTCGAAGCATTTATTCCTAAAACGGCCGAGGACAATTCTACTGGCCAAAATAGAAATGCATATATTGCGAAATTACCATTTTCGGTAATATTGACGTTTGTCGTCGTTTATATAAAAAAGAGTTCATTATTGAAAGAAATACTTCTAATAAAAGTTATGCGCTGGATTATGGGGATTAACTTTTGTTGGAAGCATTTTTTCCTAAAACGACCGAGGACAATTCTACTCGCCAAAATAGAAATGCATATATTGCGAAATTACCATTTTCGGTAATATTGACATTTGTCGTCGTTTATCTAAAAAGGAGTTCATTATAGAAAGAAATACTTCTAATAAAAGTTATGCGCTGGAATATGGGGATCAACTTTTGTTCGAAGCATTTTTTCCTAAAACGATCGAGGACAATTCTACTCGCCAAAATAGAAATGCATATATTGCGAAATTACCATTTTCGGTAAGATTCACATTTGTCGTCGTTTATCTAAAAAGGAGTTCATTATAGAAAGAAATACTTCAAATAAAAGTTATGCGCTGGAATATGGGGATCAACTTTTGTTGGAAGCATTTTTTCCAAAAACGGCCGAGGACAATTCTACTCGCTAAAATAGAAATGCATATATTTCGAAATTACCATTTTCTGTAATATTGACATTTGTCGTCGTTTATCTAAAAAGGAGTTCATTATAGAAAGAAATACTTCCAATAAAAGTTATGCGCTGGAATATGGGGATTAACTTTTGTTCGAAGCATTTTTTCCTAAAACCACCAAGAACAACACCATTCCCCAAAATAGAAATGCATATATTGCGAAATTACCATTTTCGGTAATATTGACATTTGTCGTCGTTTATCTCAACAGGAGTTCATTTTAGGAAGAAATACTTCCAATAAAAGTTATGCGCTGGAATATGGGGATTAACTTTTGTTGGAAGCATTTTTTGCTAAAACGGCTGAGGACAATTCTACTCGCCAAAATAGAAATGCATATATTGTGAAATTACCATTTTTGGTACTATTGACATTTCTCGCCATTTATCTAAATAGGAATTTATTTTAGGAAGAAACTTTTCCAATAAAAGTTGTACAGCAGAACATGGGTATCAACTTTTGTTCGAAGCATTTATTCCTAAAACGATCAAGAACAATTCTACTCGCCAAAATAGAAATGCATATATTGCGTAATTACCATTTTCGGTAATATTGACATTTGTCGCCGTTTATCTCAAAAGCAGTTCGTTATAGAAAGAAATACTTCTAACAAAAGTTGTGCATTAGAACATGGGGATCAACTTTTGTTGGAAGCATTTTTTCCTAAAACGATCGAGGACATTTTTACTCGCCAAAATAGAAATGTATATATTGCGAAAGTACTATTTTCGGTAATATTGACATTTGTCGTAGTTTATCTAAAAAGGAGTTCATTATAGGAAGAAATACTTCTAATAAAAGTTATGCGCTGGAATATGGGGATTAACTTTTGTTCGAAGCATTTTTTCCTAAAACGACCAAGGACAATTCTACTCGCCAAAATAGAAATGCATATATTGTGAAATTACCATTTTCGGTAATATTGATATTTGTCGTCGTTTATCTAAAAAGGAGTTCATTATAGAAAGAAATACTTCTAATAAAAGTTATGCGCTGGAATATGGGGATTAACTTTTGTTGGAAGCATTTTTTCCAAAAACGACCAAGGACAATTCTACTGGCCAAAATAGAAATGCATATATTGCAAAATTACCATTTTCGGTAATATTGACATTTGTCGCCGTTTATCTAAAAGTTCATTTTAGGAGTTCATTATAGAAAGTTGTGCAAATACTTCCAATAAACATTTTTTTCTAAAACGCGAACAATGCTGGAATATGTGGGATTTGAACTTTTCATGTTGGAAGCATTTTTTCCAAAAACGAAAACCAACTTTCGGACAACCCAAGAACATTCCCAAAATAGAAATACATATATTATGAAATTTTACCGTTTTTGCTAACATTTACATTTGTCGCCCTTTATCTAAATGGGGGATGAAATTCATTGCTAGGAAGATCAATATCGTTCGAAACATTTTTTCAAAAACCAAGAACAATATGTATTGGAATATGAGCATCAATTTGACATTTGCCGCCGTTTATCTAAACAGAAGTTCACGTTAGAAAGAAGTTTTTCAAACAAAAGTTGTGCATTGTAAAACGAGGATCAACTTTTGTTCGAAGCATTTTTTCCTAAAACGTCCCACAACAACTCTATTCCCAAAATAGAAATGCATATATTGTAATTTTACCGTTTTCGGTAAAAATCGACCAAGAACAACTTTCCAAACATTCGACCCAAAATAGAAACGCATATATTATGAAATTACCGTTTTTGGTACTATTGACATTTTTCGCCGTTTATCTAAATAGGAATTCATTTTAGGAAGAAATTCTTCCAATAAAAGTTGTGCAGCAGGACATGAGTAACAACTTTTATTCGCCAAAATAGAAGCATTTTTAATTTTACCAAAAACATGTCCAAGAACAATTCATTTCACTTCGCCAAAATACAAATTTTTTTCTAAAACGCATATATTATAATGAAATTACCATTTTTGGTACTATTGACATTTCTCGCCATTTATCTAAACAGAAGTTCATGTTAGAAAGAAGTTCTTCCAACAAAAGTTGTGCATTGTAAAATGAGGATCAACTTTTGTTGGAAGCATTTTTTCCTAAAACAACCAAGCACAATTCTACTCACCAAAATAGAAATGCATATATTGTAATTTTACCGTTTTCAGTAACATTTACAGTTGTCGCCATTTATCTAATCAGGAGTTCATTTTAGGATTAAATTCTTCTAACAAAAGTTGTGCAGTATAATATGTGTATCAACTTTTGTCCAAAACATTTTTTTCTAAAATGACCAAGAACAATGCCATTCGCCAGAATACAAATGCATATATTATGAAATTACCATTTTTGGTACCATTGACATTTGTCGCCGTTTATCTAAACAGAAGTTCATGTTAGAAAGAAGTTTTTCCAACAAAAGTTGTGCATTGTAAAATGAGGATCAACTTTTGTTCGAAGCATTTTTTCCTAAAACGACCAAGGACAATTCTACTCGCCAAAATAGAAATGCATATATTGTAATTTTACCGTTTTCGGTAACATTTACATTTGTCGCCGTTTATCTAATCAGGAGTTCATTTTAGGAAGAAATTCTTCTAACAAAAGTTGTGCAGTATAATATGTGTATCAACTTTCGTCCGAAACATTTTTTTCTAAAACGACCAAGAACAATGCCTTTCGCCAGAATACAAATACATGTATAATGAAATTACCATTTTCCGTAACATTGACATTTGTCGCCGTTTATCTAAACAGAAGTTCACGTTAGAAAGAAGTTCTTCCAACAAAAGTTGTGCATTGTAAAATGAGGATCAACTTTTGTTCGAAGCATTTTTTCCTAAAACGTCCAACAACAATTCTATTCGCCAAAATAGAAATGCATATATTGTAATTTTACCGTTTTCGGTAACATTTACATTTGTCGCCATTTATCTAATCAGGAATTCATTTTAGGAAGAAATTCTTCTAACAAAAGTTGTGCAGTATAATATGTGTATCAACTTTCGTCCGAAACATTTTTTTCTAAAACGACCGAGAACAATGCCTTTCGCCAAAATACAAATACATGTATAATGAAATTACCATTTTCCGTACCATTGACATTTGTCGCCGTTTATCTAAACAGAAGTTCACGTTAGAAAGAAGTTTTTCCAACAAAAGTTGTGCACTGTAAAATGAGGATCAACTTTTGTTCGAAGCATTTTTTTCTAAAACGTCCAACAACAATTCTATTCGCCAAAATAGAAATGCATATATTGTAATTTTACCGTTTTCGGTAACATTTATATTTGTCGCCGTTTATCTAATCAGGAGTTCATTTTAGGATGAAATTCTTCTAACAAAAGTTGTGCAGTATAATATGTGTATCAACTTTCGTCCGAAACATTTTTTTCTAAAACGACCAAGAACAATGCCTTTCGCCAGAATACAAATACATGTATAATGAAATTACCATTTTCCGTAACATTGACATTTGTCGCCATTTATCTAAACCGAAGTCCACGTTAGACAGAAGTTCTTCCAACAAAAGTTGTGCACTGTAAAATGAGGATCAACTTTCGTTCGAAACATTTTTTCCTAAAACGATCAAGAACAATTCTACTCGCCAAAATAAAAATGCATATATTGTAATTTTTCCGTTTTCGGTAACATTTATATTTGTCGCCGTTTATCTAATCAGAAGTTCATTTTAGGAAGAAATTCTTCTAACAAAAGTTGTGCAGTATAATATGTGTATCAACTTTCGTTCGAAACATTTTTTTCTAAAACGACCGAGAACAATGCCTTTCGCCAGAATACAAATACATGTATAATGAAATTACCATTTTCCGTAACATTGACATTTGTCGCCGTTTATCTAAACAGAAGTTCATGTTAGAAAGAAGTTTTTCCAACAAAAGTTGTGCATTGTAAAATGAGGATCAACTTTCGTTCGAAGCATTTTTTCCTAAAACGTCCACCAACAACTCTATTCACAAAAATAGAAATGCCTATATTGCGATGTTACCATTCTTGACAACTTTGACATTTGTCGCCTCTTATCTAAAAATAAGTTGACTCCAGAAAGAAATACTTCCAACAAAAGTTGTGCATTGTAAAATGAGCATCAACTTTTGTTCGAACCATTTTTTCCTAACTCGTCCACTAACAACCCCATTTCCCCAAAATACAAATACACCCCCCAAACCCCTATTTTCGACATTAAAATTTGACCCCCCGCACCCCCACGACCCCAAAATCGCCGCGACCAAAAATGTCGCCGCCCCATTAATTCCTCCACTTTTCCGCTAAACCCTCTAAATTCCGTGGCGTCGTTGGGCGTCTCCAAGGAATCGCAGAGCAAACTATTGTCTAATTTTACCGGAGCGTTCGAACCTCTGACCCCCCTCGCTTTTGTCGGCTAGAAACGGGGCGGAGGATGCGTCGGTGTGTCCTCTGGGTGTGTAGAAATTACGGAAAGGCAGAAACGTCAATCATCCAGGAGCGGCCAATCGATAAGACCCAAATAAAGTCAGGGTCGCGTGCGCAGTGGTCAGAAAGAGTCGCTTGAGGGGTGGCACTCGTGGATGGGTGGGAGAATTCTCCGACGGCACGAAATCGTCGTGGCAAACATTCGAGAACGAGGCGCCGTGGAACTGTGCGGAAGTAGTAACGATCAAATGTTGAACGGATTCGATGGGTGTGGTACGATTCCGGTCAGAATGAAGGAACGTGTGGGACACGTGGTGTGGGAGTGGGCGAAGTTGGGAATAACGTGTGGGACACGTGGTGAGAGAGGGGGCGAAGTAGGGAACAACGTGTGAGGCACGTGGTGCGGTAGGGGGTGAAAAAGAGAAAGAAATGAAATGAGTATTTTCATATATCGCTTATGGGGCGTCGGTTTGCAAAATTTAATATGACGCACACGGTGCGTCATGATGTCAAATATCAAATGACGCATATGGTGTTTCATATTGCATTATTTGATATGACGCATACGGTGCGTCATGAAGCAAAATACCTCTGACGCATGTGGTGCGTCATGCTACAAAATGTTATTTAGTGCGTATATTGAGTCCGCTGGAAATATCTATGTGACGCACGCGGTGCGTCATGGTGTAAAATACATTTCCATATCGTAGGGATCGAAATACGGAATAACGTGTGGGACACGTGGTAAGGTTCGGGGCGAAGTCGGGAATAACGTGTGGGACACGTGGTCCGTAGGGGTTGAAATACGGACATGTTTTTATGACGCACACGGTGCGTCACGGTATAAATACATCTCCATATCATGCATATGGTGCGTTATGATGTAAAATGTCAAATGACGCATACGGTGCGTCATGATCTAAATTACCGATTTATGCATATTATGTTTCATGTTGTAAAATTTTATATGACGCATACGGTGCGTCATGATGTCAAATATCAAATGACGCATATGGGGCGTCATTTTGCAAAATTTAATATGACGCATACGGTGCGTCATGTTATACAATTCTATATGACGCACACGGTGCGTCATGATGCCAAATATCAAATGACGCATATGGTGTGTCATGATTGAAAATGTCAAATGACGCATATGGTGCGTCATGATTTAAAATATCAAATGACGCATATGGTGCGTCATGATTTAAAATATCAAATAACGCATATGGTGGGTCATGATTTAAAATATCAAATGACGCATATGGTGCGTCATGATTTAAAATATCAAATGACGCATATGGTGCGTCATGATTTAAAATATCAAATGACGCATATGGTGCGTCATGATTTAAAATGTCAAATAACGCATATGGTGGGTCATGATTTAAAATATCAAATGACGCATATGGTGCGTCATGATTTAAAATATCAAATGACGCATATGGTGGGTCATGATTTAAAATGTCAAATGACGCATATGGTGGGTCATGATTTAAAATATCAAATGACGCATATGGTGCGTCATGATTTAAAATATCAAATGACGCATATGGTGCGTCATGATTTAAAATATCAAATGACGCATATGGTGCGTCATGATTTAAAATATCAAATAACGCATATGGTGCGTCATGATTTAAAATATCAAATGAAGCATATGGTGGGTCATGATTTAAAATATCAAATGACGCATATGGTGCGTCATGATTTAAAATATCAAATGACGCATATGGTGCGTCATGATTTAAAATATCAAATGACGCATATGGTGCGTCATGATTTAAATTATCAAATGACGCATATGGTGCGTCATGATTTAAAATATCAAATGACGCATATGGTGCGTCATGATTTAAAATATCAAATGACGCATATGGTGCGTCATGATTTAAAATATCAAATGACGCATATGGTGCGTCATGATTTAAAATATCAAATGACGCATATGGTGCGTCATGATTTAAAATATCAAATGACGCATATGGTGGGTCATGATTCAAATGACGCATATGGTGGGTCATGATTTAAAATATCAAATGACGCATATGGTGGGTCATGATTTAAAATATCAAATGACGCATATGGTGCGTCATGATTTAAAATATCAAATGACGCATATGGTGCGTCATGATGTCAAATATCAAATGACGCATACGGTGCGTCATGATTGCAAATATCGAATGACGCATATGGGGCGTCATTTTGCAAAATTTAATATGACGCATACGGTGCGTCATGTTATAAAATTCTATATGACGCATACGGTGCGTCATGATTTAAAATATCAAATGACGCATATGGTGCGTCATGATTTAAAATATCAAATGACGCATATGGTGCGTCATGATTTAAAATATCAAATGATGCATATGGTGCGTCATGATTTAAGATATCAAATGACGCATATGTTGCGTCATGATTTAAAATATCAAATGACGCATATGCTGCGTCATGATTTAAAATATCAAATGACGCATATGGTGCGTCAGGATTTAAAATATCAAATGACGCATATGGTGGGTCATGATTTAAAATATCAAATGACGCATATGGTGGGTCATGATTTTAAATATCAAATGACGCATATGGTGCGTCATGATTTAAAATATCAAATGACGCATATGGTGCGTCATGATTTCAAATATCAAATGACGCATATGGTGCGTCATGATTTAAAATATCAAATAACGCATATGTTGCGTCGTGATTTAAAATGTCAAATAACGCATATGGTGGATCATGATTTAAAATATCAAATGACGCATATGGTGCGTCATGATTTCAAATATGAAATGACGCATATGGTGGGTCATGATTTAAAATATCAAATGACGCATATGGTGCGTCATGATTTAAAATGTCAAATTACGCATATGGTGCGTCATGATTTAAGATATCAAATGACGCATATGGTGCGTCATGATTTGAAATATCAAATGACGCATATGGTGCGTCATGATTTGAAATATCAAATGACGCATATGGTGCGTCATGATTTAAAATATCAAATGACGCATATGGTGCGTCATGATTTAAAATATCAAATAACGCATATGGTGGGTCATGATTTAAAATATGAAATGACGCATATGGTGCGTCATGATTTAAAATATCAAATTACGCATATGGTGGGTCATGATTTAAAATATCAAATGACGCATATGGTGCGTCATGATTTAAAATATCAAATGACGCATATGTTGCGTCATGATTTAAAATATCAAATGCGTTGGTGCGTCAATTTAAAATATCAAAACAATATGGTGCGTCATGATTTAAGATATCAAATGACGCATACGGTGCGTCATGATTTAAAATGTCAAATGACGCATATGGTGCGTCATGATTTTGGTATCAAATGACGCATATGGTGCGTCATGATTTAATTATTTCAATATAACGCATATGGTGCGTCATGATGTAAAATATCAAATGACGCATATGGTGCGTCATGATTTAAAATATTGTATGACGCATATGGTGTTTCATGATTTGAAATATCATATGACGCACATGGTGCGTCATGATTTAAAATATCAAATGACGCATATGGTGCGTCATGATTTAAAATGTCAAATGACGCATATGGTGCGTCATGTACATTTTTGTATCGTACATTTGGTGTTTCATATTGCATTATTTGATGTGACGCATACGGTGCGTCATGAGCGAAATACGGAATAACGTGTGACGCATGTGGTGCGTTGGGATGCTAAAAAATGTTATTTAGTGCGTATATTAAGTCCGCAAATTCATATGACGCACACGGTGCGTCATGATCTAATATTCCGATTTATGCATATTATGTTTCTTGTTGCAAAATTCTATATGACGCATACGGTGCGTCACGATGTAAAATGCCGAATAACGCATATGGTGCGTCACGATGTAAAATGTCAAATGACGTACATGGTGTGTTATGATTTAAAATGTCAAATGACGCATACGGTGCGTCATGAACATTTTCATATGACGCACACGGTGCGTCATGATCTAAAATTCTATATATATCATATATATGTTTTATTAGCAAAATAATATGACGCATATCGGTATTGCGTCACGATTTAAAATTAAAATGTCAAATGACGCATACGGTGCGTCATGGACATTTTTCTATCGGGCATATTGGATTTCATGTTGTAAATTTCTATACATATCATATATAGAATTATTAGCAATATAATAATAATTAGCAATATCATACCATTATGGTATATTGCGTCACGCAGCAAATTTTTTTTTATGACGCACACTGTGCTTCCACATCATAGGGGTCGAAATATGGAATAACGTGTGAGGCACGTGATACAGTAGGGGGCGAAATGGTGAATAACGTGTGAGGCACGTGGTAAGATTGGGGGCGAAATAGGGAATAACCTATGGGAAACGTTGTAAGATTGGGGGTAATCAAGAAAACTAAATTAAGTAAGGATTTTTATATGACGCATACGGTGCGTCATGATGTATAAAATACGTTTCCATAACGTAGGGGTCGAAATATGGAATAACGTGTGAGGCACGTGGTACAGTAGGGGGCGAAATAGGGAGTAACGTTTGAGGCACGTGGTGCGTTGGGGATGAAAAAAAACAGAATATAAATAAGGCTGTTCATATGTCGCTTATGGGGCGTCGTGTTGCAAAATTCTATGTGACGCATACGGTGCGTCATGATGTCAATTGTCAAATGACGCATACGGTGCGTCATGATGTAAAACGTTATTTAATGCATATTTTGCGTCACGCTGTAAATGTCTATATCGTGCATATGATGTTTCATGTTTTAAAATTTCACATGACGCATATGGTGCGTCATATACATTTTTTTATAATGCATACGATATTTCATATTGTTATTTGATACATATAAAGCGCCACGCTGAAAATGTCTATGTGACGCACACGGTGCGTCATGATGTAAAATACATTTTCATATCGTAGGCGACGAAATAGGGAATCACGTGTGAGACACGTGGTCCTGTAGAGGGCGAAATACGGGATAACGTGTGAGGCACCTGGTGCGTTTGGGGTAAAAAAGGAAAAAGAAATGAAGCATTTTCATATGACGCATAGGGTGCGTCATGATCTAAATTACCGATTTATGCATATTATGTTTCATGTTGTAAAATTCTACATGACGCATACGGTGCGTCACGATGTGAAATGTCAAATGACGCATATGATGCGTCATAGACAATTTTGTATCGTGCATATGATGTTTCATGTTGCAATATTATATATGACGGATACGGTGCGTCACGATGTAAAATGTTAAATGACGCATACGGTGCGTCATATACATTTTTGTATCATACATATCGTATTTTATACTGCATTATTTTACATGACGCATATGATGCGTCATATTTCAGAATGTTATTTAATACATATATTGCGCCACGTTGCAAATTTTTTTGTGACACATACGGTGCGTCATGATATACAATACGTATCCCTATCGTGCATATAGGGTTTCATATCTTAAATTGTATATGACGCATACGGTGCGTCATGATGTAAAATGTTAAATGACGCATATGGTGCGTCATAGACAATTTTCTAGCATGGATATGGTGCTTCATGTTACAATATTATATATGACGCACACGGTGCGTCATGAAGCAAAATACCTTTGACTGTATATTGATACCAAAATACCAGAATGTTATTTAATGTATATCTTGCGCCATGTTGGAAATGTCTGTATGACGCACACGGTGCGTCATGGTATAAAATACATTTTCATATGGTAGGGGGCGAAATTCGAAATAACGTGCGAGGCACGTGGTACGGTAAGGGTCGAAATATGGAATAACGTATAAGACAAGTAGTGCTATAGGGGGTAAAAAAGAAAAAAAAATTAAATAAGTATTGTCATGTATGGTGCGTCATGATGTAAAATGTCAAGTGACGCATATGGTGCGTCATGGACATTTTCTATCGTGCATATGGTGTTTCATAATGAAAGATTCTACATGACGCACACGTGCGTCATAAAGCAAAATGCTTTTGACGCATAGGGTGCGTCATGCTTGCAAAATGTTATTTAATATACACGTTACCCACGCTGCAAATATTTTTTATGACCCACGGTGCGTCACGCTGCAAATTTCTATATGACGCACACAGTGCGTCATGGTGTAAAGTACATTTTCATATCGTGCACATGGTGTTGTATCTTACAAAAGTTTCTATATCGCATGGGGTTCGTCATTTAGTAATATTTCATATGACGCATACGGTGCGTCATGATGGAAAATTCTTTTGACGCAGACGGTCCGTCACTATGCAATATTCCATATGACGCATACGGTGTGTCATGTTTCAAAATACTATTGACGCATATGGTGCGTCATGTTGCAAAATTCATATGACGCACCGCGTGCGTCACGACACTTGACTGCTTTCATTGATTCTCACATTGCCTGGACCAAAAGAGCCCGTGACGCACCGTGTGCGTCATGACGCATTTATGCGTCCAAAGTTTCCTATGCAAATGACCCGCAAAACTTCCATGACGCACCGTGTGCGTCATGTCGAAAAATTTGGAAAATTTTCATATTTGAATCCATCAAAATTGATGACGCACCGTATGCGTCATGACAAAAAATTTGACCCCATAAAAATTCATGACGCACCGTATGCGTCATGACAAAAAATTTGACCGCATCAAAATTCATGACGCACCGTTTGCGTCATGTCGAAAAATTTGAGAAATGTTCATATTTGAACCCATCAAAATTGATGACGCACCGTATGCGTCATGACAAAAAATTTGACCGCATCAAAATTGATGACGCACCGTATGCGTCATGACGAAAAATGTGACCTCATCAAAATTGATGACGCACCGTATGCGTCATGACGAAAAATGTGACCTCATCAAAATTGATGACGCACCGTATGCGTCATGACAAAAAATTTGACCGCATCAAAATTCATGACGCACCGTTTGCGTCATGTCGAAAAATTTGAGAAATTTTCATATTTGAACCCATCAAAATTGATGACGCACCGTATGCGTCATGACATAAAATTTGACCGCATCAAAATTGATGACGCACCGTATGCGTCATGACAAAAAATTTGACCCCATAAAAATTGATGACGCACCGTATGCGTCATGTCGAAATACCAAGAAAATTCGAACTCTCCCGTCAATAGTTTTGCCGCGCAGCGCAATATTTTTGCAGGATGAAAATGCGGGCGGAGAAGAATGCAAGATGGCGTGTTGTGGGGTGGCGTGGGGTTTAACGGAACGTCGGGAACGAGGAGCCTTCTTTGCCGTGACACCGATTTTCCGCGCTGGCCGACTTTTGACCTTTCGGCGAGCGAGCAATTTAATTAACCCGGCGGACGGGCGCGTATCGATTTGCCAGAGCGTCGTCTGTTCGGTAATCGCTGAATGAGGGGTGTGACGTGGCGGGCAATTTGAATGCAGATCCTGGCGGCCTGTCGAATTACCTGGGTGTCGTCGTTTTTTTATGGGGCACGCTGTTTATTGGCTCTTCAAATTAGGCTTGCGTGTTTGGGAGTCAGGTTAAACGTTTAGTCGTAATTGTAAATTAATACACATATATATATAGCACTTTGATCAAAAAGTTTTAGGACTTTATTCATGAAATGGAAAATACAAGTTTATCCATTATAATTGATATCGTCCCCTTCAAAGTACTCCCCATCGACTGTAACGCACTTATACCAGCGCTTGATCCAATCATCGAAACATCGCTGGTATTCAATTTTTGGTATGGCCATCAGAGCCGCCTTCGATTTTTCCATAAGATCTTTCCGAGTGCTGTAACGCGTTCCGCGAAGCGGTTTTTTAAGTCGGTTAAACAGAAAAAAGTTGCAGGGAGCTAAATCAGGTGAATTCGGAGACTGGTGAATAGTATTCGTATTATTTTTGGTGAAAACTCGCGAATAAGGTTCGCATTGTGCGACAGTGCGTTATCGTGGTGCAAAATCCACGAGTTGTTTCCCACAAATTCGGTCTTTTTTGGCGAATTGCTTCAGGCAAACTTCTCATAACGCCCCAATAATACATTATGTTGACTGTCTGTTGCTCTGGTAAGAATTCATGATGCACAACACCGTTGTAATGCATGAAAACCGTCAGCATCACCTTCTTTTTCGACTGAAAACAACGTGGTTTCTTCGGAAGCGTTCGTGCCACCGAAAAACGTTTGATCTCGAAAGAATATCGTTGCCGAAACACTTCTCCAACATTCCCAAGGTCTGCGGACCGTTAAATCCGTTTTTCATGCAAAATTTTGTGCAAATTCGTTGATCCAAAGTTGATGCCATTTTCGAATATGTAAAAAATCGAAAACACGCACAAAGGTAGATGTACTCAACACGGTATGACTTTTACAAATGTTAAGCTATAACGCTGAAATTTGGTGGGAACGTTAATGACAGATGTGGCAACTTAACAAAAAAAAATTTTCAATCGAGTGACTGAGAGAGTCATACGGCGGCCGGTCCTAAAAGTTTTTGATCAAGGTAGTATATGTATATGTATATAAAAGCTTAAGTTACAATTACCACTACACTACATATATATATATAGTATAGTCGTAATATATATACACACATATATATATATATATATTATGTTTATATCAACGGACAGAAGATGCAGGCACGTTTGACCTTAGAAAACAATTCCTTCATGTAATTAACAACTGCTCTATATATATAATATATAATGTATAATTATGTATTTCATAATGATATTTATATACATATATGTTTGTACGTATTTATTATCCGAAAAATATAAGAGTTTCTTAATACATCGAATATCAATTTTGTTATTATTTTTCCTAATATATATATTAGCAATTTATAATGTGTAATATGTCACATAATTTAATATATATGTACATATACATATTAAATCAATTATTTTATAATTTTATATTTAACTTTAATAATTTGTATTATTTTATAAATAATTTTATGATTTATTCAATTAATACGTATATATATGTGGTATCGCGATATATATATATATATATATGTGTGTGTGTGTGTGTGTGTGTGTATGCATGAGCGATCGAGCGTTTGGAATATATATATAAGTTGTAATGTGTACGCATGTGTTTGGAAAGTTCTCGAATATAATATATATATATATATATATATATATATATATATGGTATATATATATATCAATTGTTTATAAGAGAAAAGAGCGACGGGGCAGTTCAGAGGCGGACGCCACGGAGTCACCACGGGGTCGACACACGCGAAGCATTTTATCTTGTATTCTTGTTTAATTCATTAAAATAAACATCTATTTGTTGTCACTAAAATATCCCACATATATAATAAATTAAAATAATTAATATATATTAGGAGTATATCAACGGACAAAAGATGCAGGCACATTTGACCTTGAAAAACAATTGCTTGGTGTACTTAACAACTATTCTTTATTTTTAGTATTCTTTCATTGCATATGTACGCAAATTATAGTTTCAAAGGGAACCTTACTGAAAACCATAAATTTAATTAAAAATGAGTCGAAGAAATGAACATATAAATATAAATATATAATAATGTATAAATAATACCATAATACTATAATGTTAAAATTACTCTGGATTCGATAAAGTTTTGAGGTAAATTTTTCAAAGGGAACCTTACAGAATACCATAAAGTTAAGTAAAAATAAAACCCCAAAAAATTTATAAATACAAATATATATTATATTATATAAATAATACTATAATACCATAATAGTATAATATTAAAATTACTCTGCATTCGGTAAATGACTAATTATTGATATAGAATCGCATAACACGTGAAATATATTGTAAAATAATGCTAATAATAACAACAATAATGTATTTTCATTTCATGTTTTCAAAAGGAACCTTTCCAAAAACTATAAATTTAGTTAAAAATAAATCGACGATAAATATATAAAAATTTACATTTTTATATATATATATATGTATACAAATTGTAAATATTATAGAAATATGTATATATATATATGTGTGTAACAATGTAATTAAAATAATATGTAGTAATACAAAAAATGTATTTATTATTGACACAAAAATGTGGTACGTGTAATATATTATAAAATAATGCTAATAGTAACAATAATGAACTTTCAGGTCTTTTTTTCAAAAGAAACCTTACCGAAAAATATAAATTTCATTAAAAGTAAATCGAGGAAAAGAATATTAAAATGTAAATTTTTATATATACAAATATAAAATATTATACAAATACACATATATACATGGATTAATATAATTAATATAATATATACATATGTATGTATATTGTTGACACAAAAATGCATGATACGTGTAATATAATGTAAAATGATGCTAATAATAACAAAAATGCATATTCAGATCAATTTTTCAAAAGGAACCTTACTGAAAACTATAAATTTAATAAAAAATAATTTGAAGAAGAGAATATATAAATATACCTTTTTTGTATATATAAATAGAAAATATTATATAAACATATATATATATCTGAAAATGTATTGATATAATTAATATAATATGTAATAATACAAAAAAAAACATAAATATATATATATACATGTATATGTTATTGACAATAATGCAGGATACGTGAAATATATTGTAAAATAATGCTAATAATACTAATAATGCATTTTCAGGTCCATTTCTCCAAAGGAACTTTACCTAAAAATATAAATTTAATTAAGAATAAATCGAAGAAATGAATGCATAAATACAAATATATAATATATTCAGGTTAATTAAAATTTCAAAGGGATCCTTATCGAAAACCATAAATTTAGTTAAAATAAATCGTAGAAAGTATATATGAATATAAATGTTTATATATATAAATTGTAAATATTACACAAAAAAAATATATATATATTAATATAATTAATATAATATGTCATAACACACAGAAATATATATATACATAATGCGTGAAATATAATGCAAAATAATGCTAATAATAACAATATTGCATATTCCAGTAAATTAAAATTTCAAAGGGAACCTTACCGAAAACCATAAATTTCATTAAAAATAAATGGAAGAAAAGAAATGTATAAATATAAATACATAATAAAATATAAAAAATATCTTAATACTATAACACAATAATGCTATGGTACTAAAATTATTCTGCATTCGATAAATACCGAAAACTATAAATTAAATTAAAAATAAATTGAAGAAAAGAATACATAAATATACATTTTTATATACATAAATATAAAATACCACACAAATTGATTAGTATAATTGATATAATATATAATAAAATATAAAAAATATCATAATATTATAATACTATAATGCTATGGTACTAAAATTACTCTTTATTAGATAAATACCGAAAATTATAAATTAAATTAAAAATAAATCGAAGAAAAGAATATATAAATATACATTTTTGCATATGTAAATATAAAATATTACATAAATGTATTAGTATAATCGATATAATATGTAATAAAATATAAACAATATCATAATACTATAATACAATAATACTATGGTACTAAAATTACTCTGCATTCGATAAATACCGAAAACTATAAATTAAATTAAAAATAAATCGAAGAAAAGAATATATAAATATACATTTTTATATATGTAAATATAAAATATTACATAAATTTATTAGTATAATTGATATAATATTTAATAAAATATAAAAAATATCATAATACTATAATACTATAATGCTATGGTACTAAAATTACTCTGCATTCGATAAATACCGAAATCTATAAATTAAATTAAAAATAAATCGAAGAAAAGAATATATAAATATAAATTTTTATATACATAAATATAAAATATTACATAAATCTATTAGTATAATTTGTATAATATGTAATAAATTATAAAAAATATCATAATACTATAATACTATAATATTATGGTACTAAAATTACTCTGAATTCGATAAATACCGGAAACTATAAATTAAATTAAAAATAAATCGAAGAAAATAATATATAAATATACATTTTTATATACATAAATATGAAATATTACATAAATTTATTAGTATTATAATTGATATAATATGTAATAAAATAAAAAATATAAATATATAATATATATGCATATATATATATATGTTTACTTATTTATACATTTAGTATTATTTCAGTATTATAGTATCATATAATAGCATTATATATATACATTTAGTATTATTTCAGTATTATAGTATCATATAATAGCATTATATATATATTTTTTCTTATTTGTAAATGTAGTATTATTTTAGTATTATAATATTATATAATACCATTATACATATATATTTTTTCTTATTTATAAATGTAGTATTATTTCAGTATCATAGTATTATATAGTAGCATTATTATATTGTATATATATCATCATAAAACTACACAAATAACAAAAATACCCTAAATACACAAGTATATGAGTACCCACATAAAATTTCATTTACAAAATTCTCGAGAATAATTTCGCGAAATTGTTCAGTTCGGCTTGAAAAAAATGCCTATTCCGAGTGTAGGCGTTTGCCGATATTTTTCAATTAACGCCGCGCCTTCGGATTCCCGTTGAAGACGCCGAATGGAGAATAATCGGTGGACGTGTCGTTTATGGAAGACGTCCGACGCGTGCGTTCACGGTAAATAGAGCAGTGCAAATCGGAAGGGTTGAAACTACCCTCCGGCGCCTATAAATAACGCTTTTCACTCGCCTCGCATCTAACAATTTAACGGAAGTCCACGCAGCGGATACTTCCCATGGAAGTTTATGAAAAATATTATTTTTCCATGGCATTTTGAGCGAATTCTTCGCAAGCACGAATATGGGAAAATGGTTCGAATGAAAATTGTGACATTTTTTTTTTTTATATTAATTTAATATATTTAACAACATTATTTATAATATTGTTATAATTAATTAATAAAAACAACATTAGTTATTATCAATAACATTTAATATATTTTTAACATAACATTTTTTTTAATGAAAATGTGTTTTTTATTAATGTTATCAAATTGGTGTTATTGTTAATACATATGTTATCGTCATTATATATAAATACTCTCTTGGAATAATTCATTCTATAATTACACGTATATATATGTATGTATTATATATTTGTCGGAAAAATTGTTTTTAAAGTTTTCTCAAGAATTGGAATATTGGAAAGTGTTTCAAATAAAATTTGTAAAGAGTGCAATTCAAAGCAACTTTTGTTTGAAACATTTTTTTTTAATTATTTGCTTTGATAATATTATTAAATTGTTAATAAGCAAAGATCGAATATCGGGAAATGGTGCGAAGAAAAATTGTGCAACGTGCGATTCTAGGGAAGTTTTGTGTGAAACATTTTTTTTTACTGAAAATGTATTTTTTTGAATATTATTAAATTATTTGGTATTGTTAATGTGTATTTTAAAGTTATTATGTATATACTCAGTTAGAATTATTCATTCTATAATTATATATATGTATATTTGTCGACCAAATGACACTTCGATGAATATTGTAGATAGTTTATAAAATTTTGTCGAAAATAGGAATATGTGAAAATGTTTCTAAGAAAGTTTTCTGTGAAACATTTTTTTATTTAATGCAAATGCTTTTTTATTAATATTATATATATATATATATATATTTTCTTGTAATTATATACATTCTATAATTATATATCTCTCTCTCTCTCTATATATATATATATATATATATATATATATATTTGTCGAAAATTGGAGTATGGGAAAATGTATCGAAAGAAAATTGTGTAGTGTGCAATTTGAAGCAACTTTTGTCTGAACATTTTTTTTTAATGAAAATGCTTTTTTATTCGTTTTCTTAAGTTATTCAGTTTTGTTAATATTTTTAAATTGTTAATGAGAAATATTCGAAGGAAATATGGAATGATATATTATATAATTATGTATTGGGAAATGGTCCGAAGGAAAACTGTGAGATGCTGTTTTTGCGTGAAACATTTTTTTTTACATTAAAATGTTTTTTAATCAATATTCTTAAATTATTTGTTATTGTTAATATGTATACATATATACTCAGAATTATTCATTCTATAATTATATATATATATATATATATAATTTTATAAAAAAAAATATATATATATATATTTGTCGACAAAATGACACTTCGATGAATATTACAGATTGTTTATAAAATTTTGTCGAAAATATAATATCTGAAAAATATATATTATATATTATATATATTATAATATATATATTATATATGTATATAGAAAATGTTTTCTTATTAATGTTATTAAATAGTTTATTTTTGCTAATATGTATTTTAGCGTTACTATGTATATATATATAATGTGTGTATCTAACAATTTAATCTAACAATTATATATGTATATATATAATGTATTTGTTGAAAAAATTGTTTATAAAATTTTATCGAAAATTAGAATATGGGAAAATGTTTTGAATGAAAATTGTGAGGCGGGCGGTACTAAGGAAGTTTTGCCTGAAACATTTTTTTTTTTAAATGAAAATATTTTTTGTCAATATTATTAAATTATTTATTTTTGTTAAAATATATTTTATTCTTATTATATATATATATACATTATATAGAACATATTATATACAGTATATGAGCCGTTTCTCTCTCTCTCTCTCTCTCTCTCTCTCTCTCTCTTATATATATATATATATATATAAGGTTACCATGTTGAAACATGTTTTTTTACAAATTTTGTTATTTATTAATGTAAATGTTATTTTTCGATTAATATGTATTTTAGTGTTATTATGTACATAATGTGTATATATATATTCACTTAGAATTATTCATTCTATAATTATATATATATATATCATATAATATATTCGTCGAAAAAATTGTTTATAAAATTTTGTCGAAAATTGGAATATCGGAAGATATTTCGAATGGAACTTATGAAGTGTGCAATTCGAAACAACGTTTATTTGAAACATTTTTTTTAAATATTCGATTTGTTAATATTATTCAATTGTTAATGAGAAATATTCGAAAGAAATATATAATTATATATATATATAGAGAGAGAGAATGAATAATTCCAAATGAGTTTTGTCTAAAAAATTTATTTTTAATACAGACATTTCTGTGAATATAGCAAATTGTTCATAAAATTTTGTTTGTAAAATATATGTATATATATATATATATATATATATATATATATATCACATAATTATGAAAGTGGTCTTATTTTCTATATATCAAAAAAAATGATTTATCTGTTATTTCATATATCATTAATTTTTAACTTATTTATTCAATGTATTTTTACGAAATTGTCAAAAATGAACCATTAGATAGTGGTCTTATTTTCAACATTATCTATTCTTATTTTAATTATGAAAGTGGTTAAGTCAAAAATTTAAATAAATTATATAAACAACTTGAAAATGGCATGGGCCTCATTGTGTTTTTTGAACTACATAATAAAATAAATGACAATCGAATTTTAATAATAACGACAACTTCATTTTTAACGAAATCACTAGAAGAATCAATAACAAGAAGAGTAAAAAATAGCGCGGGTGAATCTGTCTCTTGAACAAATTCAATGGATGAGATTTTGAAAAATGAACCTTATAAAATGTTCTATAAAACATCTTTAGATGATTCTAAATTTTTTTGGATCTTTCACCTCGAAAACTAAGACCAAAAATATAGGGAATGTTAAATTACTTCCATTATACACCACCATTAGACATTTGAAGAAAAACATAAATATATTATGATATAAAAATGTATTAAAATGTATTAATATATATAATGATAAAAATGGATTACTGTTTAAAAACAATTAATAAATGTAATAAATGTTCACGAATTATTTCAACATTAATGTATAAAATAAAATAATGTTGTTATAATGTATGAAATTGAGTCATTTATAGGACATAATTTAATTTTGATAAATGGTTAAAATTGAATACTATAATATATATTAAAATAGACACAAAATTTCAATTCATAGTAAATTTCCATTAAAAAACTAATAAAATTATAAATTAAAATATAATGTAAAAATATTTTTTAATATATATGAAAATTATAATAATATATGAAATTGTGTATTTTAATGAAATAATTTTAACTGATAAATTTTGAATTCAGTATCACAATGAAATGTTGAAATAGAAATATAAAATTTTGTCGAAATAGTTTTTTTTATTAAAATGTTTCAAAATGAAAAAATTGTAATGTTGAATTTCAGTAATAAATGTGTGAAACATTTTTTTTAGATGAAAATGTTTTTTATTAATATTATTAAATTGTTCGTTAAGTATTATATACGTTCTCACTTAGAATTATTAATTCTATAATTATATACATATATATAAATATTGTAGAGTATGCAATACCGAATGAGTTTTATTTAAAACATTTCTTTTTAATATGAACATTTCCATGAATATTATAAATTGTTTATAAGAATTTGACGAAAATGTAATATTGGAATGTTTGAATAATAAATATGAAAATGAATTTGAACAATGTATAAAACATTTTATTTAATGAAAATGCTTTTTTATTTGTTTTATTAATACTATTAAATTGTTCATTAGAAATATTCAAAATACATATATATATATATATATATATATATATATATATGTGTATATATGTATATATGGAATTAATGAAAATTTAATGTTGAACGTTTGAGTAATAAATACGAAAATTATAATGATATATGAAATTGTGTAGTTTAATGAAACTATTTTAACTGATAATATACCATTTATTCTAATTCATTATCATAATGAAATGTTGTGTATAGATATATAAAATCAATAATTTTCAGTATTCCGGTAGAAAATTATATATCAGAAATAATAATTTTATGATCATGAAATTAATATGTTTCTCATTAAAATATAATTTTGAATGTTTCGGTAATAAATATGAAAATGATAATAATGCATGCAATTGTGTATTTTAATGAAATAATTGTAATTGATAAATTTTGAATTCAGTATTATAATGAAATGTTGAAATGGAAATATGAAATTAAATAATAGCATTCCGGTAGGAAATTAAAATGAAATAATAATTTTATGATATGAAATTAAAGTGAAATTAAAATATAATGCGATGTTGAAATATACTGTTGAATGTTTGAGTAATAAATATGAAAATGATAATAATGTATCAAATTGTGTATTTTAATGAAATAATTCTAAATGATAAATTTCGAATTGAGTATTATAATGAAATGTTGAAATAGAAATATGAAATTGAATAATAGTATTCCGGTAGAAAATTAAAAAGAAATAATAATTTTATGATATGAAATTAAAGTGAAATTAAAATATAATGCGATGTTGAAATATAATGTTGAATGTTTGAGTAATAAATATGAAAATGATAATAATGTATAAAATTGAGTATTTTAATGAAATAATTTTAACCGATAAATTTCGAATTGAGTATTATAATGCAATATTGAAATATAAGTATGAAATTAAATAATAGTATTGTGATATTTAATTAAAATGCAATTAAGATGCAATGTAAAAATGCAATTATAAAATTGAATGCATGTAAAATTGAATGAAAATTACGATAATGTATGAAATTGTGTATTTAAATGAAATCATTTTAATTGAAAATTAAAATGCAATTAAGATTACGTACCTGGTGACATTAATGTATAAAATGAAATAATAATGTAAAATTAAAATGTAATGTTGATTGTTCGGGTAATAAATATGAAAATAATAATAACGTATGAAATTTAGTATTTTAATTAAATAATTTTAAATGATAAATTTTGTATTGTGTATTATAATAAAATATTGAAATGGAAATATAAAATAAGATAATCATTTTTGAATAAAAAATTAAAATGCAATTAAAATGTAATGTTGAATGTTTGAGTAATAAATATGAAAATAATAAGAATGTATGAAATTGTTGTGTATTTTAATTAAATGAGTTTGATTGGTGTTTCGAATTGAGTATTATAATGAAATATTGAAATGGAAATATAAAATCAAACAATAGTATTGCAATAGAAAATTAAAATGTAATGTGATGTTGGAATGTAATGTTGAATGTTTCAGTAATAAATATGAATATATATAATATTATAATATAATATAATATAATAATTATAATATAGTATATACATATATATATATGTATATATATAGTGTAGAAAAATTTGTTTTAGAATATTTTTCTAAATTTCATGAAAATGCGAGCTCCTTCTTAGTTTTTATATTTTATTTTTATATTTAAAAAAAATATTTTTTTTATGGTTTTCGGAATTTCGGTGATTTATTTTATTATATATATATACATATATATTTAAAAAAAATTATAATATAATTTTATTATATATATATATACAAAATGATAAAATGCATATTGTTTTTTCAATGAGAAAATTGTATATATAAAAAAAAACGAAATTGCGAAAATCACAAAAAAAATTTGAAAATATAAAATACAATATATAATAAAATAAATTGAAAATTTCAATGGAATTAAGACGATGTATAGGGTGACATAAAATTTATAAATAAAACAGTAAATTATAATTTATATAAATATATATATATATATATATATATATTGAATGTTTCGGTAATAAATATGAAAATGATAATAATGCATGTAATTACGTATTTTAATGAAATAATTGTGATTAATATATTTTAAATTGAGTATTATAATGAACTGTTAAAATGGAAATATAAAATGAAATAATATAATAGTATTGCAATTGAAAATTTCAATGGAATTAAGACGATGTATAGGGTGACACTAATCTATAAAATGAAATAGTACTATTATAATATAAAATTAAAATGAAATTGTAATGTAATGTGGAATGTTTGAGTAATAAATATGAATGATAATAATTTATGAAATTACGGATTTTGTTATAATGTAGTACTGGAATAGCGTACTGAGTATTTGAATAGTAAATTCGATATGTGATATTAATGTATAAAATGAAATTATAGCATTGCAATATAAAAAAAAAAAAACTTAAATTGTCCCGTGATCTTAGAACATAATGCTGGATATCCGAGTAATAAATATAAATATGATATTTACATATATAATAAAATATTATTGTTAGAATGAAATATTGGAACAGCATACCGAGTATTTTCACGTGTCTTTTTTCAAATTTTCTTAAATGCACGCATCATTTCCTAAAATTACTAGATTTTTTTGCGTGGGGGGGGATTACGAAAAATATCTTAAAGCCAATTTGTTCATCAGAAAAATGGAAAATCTCATGAATCATTCAGTTTAACGTACCCATTAATAAATTAAATGTACAAAGTAACATGCACTATATTGAATGCACAATTATTAAATGTTTTTATATAGATAGATGATGATATTCTATGTTTTTTTGTAGAATGTAATAATATTGTGTATTTGTAGATTTTTGGATTTCTGTGGAATAATTTGAGTATTATGGATTTTGTGTAATATTCTTGATATGATGATGAACATTAGTATAGGAGGAGTTTTTAGTTATATTGTTGAGGTGTTGATCAATATAGTGTAAGGTGAATTTCGAATGATATTGTTGAATAGAGTATAAAGTAAATTTTGAATAATAATGTCGAAATGGTGAATATATTATAAGGTGAATTTTACGTAATATTGTCCGGATGACAATTAATATAATATAAGGTAAATTTTGAATAGTAATATCCTATATTTTTATAGAATAATATTCTACGTTTGAGTAATATTGTTGAGATGTTGATGTATATATTATAGGGGCAATTTTGAATAATAATATTCTATATTTCTGTGCAGAATATAATGATATTTTATATTTCTATACTTCTATAGAATAATATTCTACGTTTAAGTAATATTGTCGAGATGCTGTTGAATGTAGCATAGTGTGAAGTTTGAATAATATTGTTGGAATGACGATGAATATACCATAAGGTAAATTTTGAATAATTATGTCGAGATGTTGATGGATACAGTACAACGTGAATTTTTAATAATAATGTATATGGTGAATGTAAGGTGAATATAGTATAAGGTAAATTTTGAATAATAATGTGGACACGTCGATGAATAAAGTATAGGGTAGCTTTTCAATAATAATGTCGAAATATTAGTGAATATAGTATTTTAGTAATATTATCGGATGTCGATTAATGTATTATAGGGTAAATTTTGAATAATAATGTCGAAATGTCGATGAATAGAATATAAAGTGAATTTTGAGTAATAATGTCGAGATGTTGATGAACGTAGTATAAGTTGAATTTTGAATAATATTGTAACAATGTCAATGAATATAGTATAGGGTGAATTTTGAGTGATTTGTCGATATGTTGTTCAATTTTGAACAATAATGTTAAGATGTCGATGAATGTACTATAGGGTGAATTTTCAATAGTAATATTCTATATTTCTATGTAGAATACAATAATATTCTATATTTCTATATTTTTATAGAATAATATTCTACGTTTGAGTAATATTGTCGAGATGGTGATAAATATAGTATATGGGGAGTTTTTAATAATAATGTCAAGATGTCGATGAATATAATGGTAAATTTTTAATAATAATGTCGAGATGTTCATAAATGTATTATAGAGCGAATTTTGAATAGTAATATTCCATATTTTCATGTAGAATATAATAATATTCTGTATTTCTAGATTTCTGTGGAATAATATTCTAAGTTTGATTAATATTCGAGAGATGTTGATGAATATAGTTTAGAATGAATTTTGAATAATATTGTCGATATGTAGATGAATATAGCATAGGGTGAATTTTGAATAATAATATTCTATATTTCTATATTGCTACATTTTTAGATTTCTATAGAATAATATTCTAGGTTTGAGTAATATTGTCAAGATGATGATGAATATAGTAAATGGAGAATTTTTAATAATAATATTGAGATGTTGATGAATGTATTATAGAGTGAATTTTGAATAATAATATTCTATATTTCTATATTTCTATGTTTCCATATTTCTATATAACAATATTCCAATTTTTAATAATATTGTCGAGATGTCGATGAATATAGCATGGTGTGAATTTTGAATAATAATATTCTATATTTTTATGTGGAATATAACAATGTTCTATATTTCTACATTTTTAGATTTCTATAGAATAATATTCTATTAGGTGTACAACTTTGCTCCCGCCGTTTTTTGCATTGGACGAAGGGGGAAAAACGGCGGGAGCAAAGTTGTGTACCTATTAGGTTTGCATAATATTGACGAGATGGTAATGAATATAGTATATGGGGAATTTTTAATAATAATGTCGAGATGTTGACGAATGTATTATAGGGTCAGTTTTGAATAATAATCCTCTATAATTCTGTATTTTTATATTTCTATACAATAATATTCCAATTTTTAATAATATTCTCAAGATGTTAATGAATCTATTATAAGGTAAATTTTAAATAGGAATATTCTATACTTCTATAGAAAAATATTCTAATTTTTTATAATATTGTCGAGATGTTGATGAATGTATTACAGGGTGAATATTTGAATAATAATATTCTATATTTCTATGTAGAATATAATAATATTCTATATTTCTAGATTTTTGGATTTCTATAGAATAATATTCTGATTTTGAGTAATATTCTTGATATGTTGACGAACATTTGTATAGGGGGAATTTTTGGTTACATTGTAGAGATGTTAATGACTATAGTATAAGGTGCATTTTTAATAATAATGTCGAGATATCGATGAATACAGTATAGGGTGAATTTTGAATAATAATGTCAAGATCTTGATAAATGCAGTATAGAATGAGTTTTGGGTAATATTGTCGAGATACTGATGAATGTATTATAGGGTAAATTTTGAATAAGAATATTCTATATTTTTATGCTCTAGATTTCTATAGAATAATATTCTAATTTTTAACAATACTGTCGAGATGTTAATGAATGTATTTTAGGGTGAATTTTGAATAATAATACTCTATATTTTTATGTAGAATATAATAATGTTCTATATTTCTATATTTCCACATTTTTAGATTTCTATAGAATAATATTCTAAGTTTGAGTAATATTGTCGAGATGATGATGAATATAGTATAGGATGAATTTTCAATGGTATTGTCGAGATGTTGATGAATCTATTATAGGGTGAATTTTGAATACTAATATTCTATATTTTTATGTAGAATATAAATAATAATATTCTATATTTCTAGATTTCTAGATTTCCAGATTTCTGTAGAATAATACGCTCATTTTTAGTGATATTGTTGAGATGTCGATGAATAATATAAGGTGAATTTTGAGTGATATTGTCGGCATGTCAATGAATATAGTATAAGGTAAATTTTGAATAATAATGTCGAGTAGTTGATGAATACAGTATAAGGTGAATCTCGAATAATAATGTCGAGATGTTGATAAACACAGTATAGGATGACTTTTGGGTAATATTGTCGAGATATTGTTGAATACAGTATCAGGTAAATTTTGAGTAATAATGTCGAGATATCGATGAATATAGTGTAGGGTGAATTTTGAATAATAATATTCTATATTTCTATATTTCTACAGAATAGTATTCTGATTTTCAATAATAATGTCGAGAAGGTGATGAATATAGTATAAGGTGAATCTTGAATAATATTGTCATATATTGATGAATATAGTATAGGGTGAATTTTGAATAATAATGTCGAAATCTCGATGAATATAGTATAAGGTGAATTCTGAATAAATGCTCCTGAAAATTTGTAATTTTATGATTAGGCTCATAATAGCAATTTTGCACGACTTCCGTGTAAATTATCTTACAAATACTTCAATTAAATTATTAAATTGTTTGTAACAATTTTTCCAAGTTTGCCGTATCGAAAAATGTTATATAACAATTGTAAAGCTTGTAATTCTGCACAACTTTCGCCAAAAATATTCTTTTCACATACTAATATTTAAAAAATATATTAAATTGTTTATAACAATTTTTCAAAGATCGTCGAATTGCAGAGTCTTTTTACTAAAAGTTGTGAAACGTTACATTTCATACAACTTTCATCCGAAATACATCTTTATCATACACATATTTCAAATAATATGCTAAATTGTTTATAACAATTTTGTAAAGTTCGCCATATTAAAAAATGTTTCTAATAAAATTTGCCAATCGTTCAAATCTGCACAACTTCCGCCAAAGATATTCTTGCCTATTCCAAATATTTCAACCAATATACTAAATTGTTTATAATAACTCCTTCAAAATTTGTCATATCAAAAAATGTTTCAAACAAAACTCGCAGATTCTGCGATTCTGCACGACTTTCGTGTGAAACATTTTTTTCCATCCCACGCACCTCGTCCGCTACAGTGGTTTTCATAAAAATCCCATAACCTCAGACCCCCGGAAACACCACAAAACCCTGAAGAATCACATAGAATCCCCTTCGACAACTGCAGCTCGCCGAGTCGGGGACCTGCGGAATGTATGCTCGACTATTTCTGTATTTGAACTGGCCCCATGTAACTTTCAACCCCATATAGACTCTTTGAATGAGTCACAACTGGGTTCCCACTCTTTTCCACAAATTTTCCGTCACTCGCAAGTAGGTTTCTGGTGTCTCGCGAAATTTGGAGACCCCATGCAGATTTTCAAGTAGGGCAAAAATTATGGGGAATGTTTATGGTGCCCATAGGTGGGAATCTATCTATGGAAAAATATGGAAGTGACTTATGGTAATGTTTGGAAATTTGTTTATAAGTGTATTTTTGTATATTGTTCAAGGGGGTGTGTATGGGGAAATGAAAAAATGGTGTACATTATTATTGTTTATATGGGAGATGTTTGGGAATTGAATTATAAATGTGTTTATGAATATGTTTCCAAAGGTGTATCTATGGTAAAATATTCGCGAAATATGGCGACCCTACGCAGATTTTCAAGTAGGGCAAAAATTATGGGGAATGTTTATGGTACCCATAGGTGGGAATCTGTCTACGGGAAAATATGGAAGTGACATAGGGTAGTGTTGGGAAATTTGTTTATAAGTGTATTTTTGTATATTGTTCAAAGGGGTGTGTATGGGAAAATGAAAAAATGTTGTACATTATTATTGTTTATATGGGGGATGTTTGGGAATTGAATTATAAATGTGTTTATGAATATGTTCCCAAAGGTGTATATATGGTAAAATATTCGCGAAATATGGCGACCCTATGCAGACTTCCAAGTAGGGCAAAAATTATGGGGAAGGTTTATGGTGCCCATAGGTGGGAATCTATCTATGGGAAAATATGGAAATGACTTATGGTAATGTTTGGAAATTTGTTCATAAGTGTATTTTTGTATATTGTTCAAGGGGGTGTGTATGGGAAAATGAAAAAATGGTGTACATTATTATTGTTTATATGGGAGATGTTTGGGAATTTAATTATAAATGTGTTTATGAATATTTCCAAAGGTGTATATATGGTAAAATATTCGCGAAATATGGCGACCCTATGCAGACTTTCAAGTAGGGCAAAAATGATGGGGAATGTTTATGGTGCCCATAGGTGGGAATCTGTCTATGGGAAAATATTGAAATGACGTATGGTAATGTTTGGAAATTTGTTTATAAGTGTATTTTTGTATATTGTTCAAAGGGGTGTGTATGGGAAAATGAGAAAATGGCATACATTGTTATTGTTTATATGGGAGATGTTTGGGAATTGAATTATAAATGTGTTTATGAATATGTTTCCAAAGGTGTATGTATGGTAAAATATTCGCGATTTATGGGGACCCTATGCAGACTTCCAAGTAGGGCAAAAATTATGGGGAATGTTTATGGTGCCCATAGGTGGGAATCTATCTATGGGAAAATATGGAAGTGACATAGGATAGTGTTAGAAAATTTGTTCATAAGTGTATTTTTGTATATTGTTCAAGGGGGTGTGTATGGGAAAATGAGAAAATAATGTATATTAATATTGGTTGTATGGAGATGTTTGGGAATTGAATTATAAATGTGTTTATGAATATATTTCCTAGAGCATATGTATAATAAAATCATACAGATGTCCAAGTAGGGTAAAAACAATGGGAAGTGTCTATTTCCAATGCAAACGTCACGCAAAACTTCCCATGACGCACCGTGTGCGTCACAGACCATATCTTCTCTTATTTCTCATACAACTCGAGGCAAAATTTTGCGTGACGCACCATTTGCGTCATAACTTATTGTGTCCGAGGACTCTTTAGTTTATTTTTAAATAAAATTCGAAATTTAAAAATTACATATTTGAAATTAATTATTCAAGACAAATTCAAGAATTGCGAAATTCTAAATTTCGACCATTATAATTTATGTAGATCAGGCAAAAAAGTGCGTGACGCACCGTATGCGTCACAAAAACTAACTGCTTTCATTGATTCTCACATTGCCTGGACCAAAAGAGCCCGTGACGCACCGTGTGCGTCATGACGCATTTGTGCGTCCAAAGTTTCCCATGAAAACGATCCGCAAAACTTCTATGACGCACCGTGTGCGTCACAGACCATTGCTTTCCTTACTTCTCGTAAAATTTGCGGCAAAATTTTGCATCATGATGTGAAATGTCAAATCACGCATACGGTGCGTCACATTTTTCTATCGTGCATATGGTGTTTCATGTTGCAAGATTCTACATGACGCATACGGTGCGTCATGAAGCAAAATACTTTTGACGCATACGGTGCGTCATGGCTGTAAAATGTTATTTAATATACACGTTACGCCAGGCTGAAAATATTTTTTATGACGCACGGTGCGTCACGGTGCAAATTTCTATATGACGCACACGGTGCGTCATGGTGTAAAATACATTTGCATATCGTGCATATGGTGGTGCATCTTACAAAAGTCTATATATCGCATGCTGTTCGTTATTTAATAATATTTCATATGACGCATCCGGTGCGTCATGATGGAAAATTCTTTCGACGCACACGGTCCGTCACTATGCAATATTCCATATGACACATACGGTGTGTCATGTTTGAAAATACTGTTGACGCATATGGTGCGTCATATTGCAAAATTTATATGACGCACCGCCTGCGTCACGACACTTGAATGTTTCCATTGATTCTCACATTGTCTGCACCAAAAGAGCCGTGACGCACCGTGTGCGTCATGGCGCATTCATACGTCCAAAGTTTCCTATGAAAAAGACCCGCAAAACTTCCATGACGCACCGTGTGCGTCACAGAATATTGCTTTTCTTACTTCCCGTACGACTCGCGGCAAAATGTTGTGTGACGCACCGTGTGCGTCACGGTGCATTTCATTACCCACCCTCCGATCTCCGCACAGGACCCTAAGGACCCCCCAAGTTCCAATTTCCACGACGCCTTTCCCGAAAATCCTGCATCCGTCGCTTCCCTGATCGTCTTCTCGTCTTTCGACGTCGGTCCACTTTTCACTCGACTCAAGCTTCCACACGCGTGCCATGTTCCACGCATTGCATCTCCAGTTCAAACACACACGCGTCCGAACAAAATCATCGCGACGCCTCAGTCAATTAATTCGCGGCAGACATTACTATTCCGTCACTATGCCTCGCGACAATTCTTTTGCCACCGCCTCAACTCGTCTCACAACACATTTCGCTTCCGAAAAAATTCGCCTGGGAACCCTTTTTTTCACGACGCACCGCAATATTTTTGGGCAGCAACGATATTCGGGTGGATCCAATTAATTTTACCGTGCAACACCATATTTTTCGGTGGCAATAAAGTTCGGGTGGGATTCATTTTTACTTAACGGGGATCCCAGTATTTTTGGGTACCAACAAAATTCGTGGGGCGGAATTCAGTTTTTGCCGTGTAGTAGAATATTTTGCGGGGGCCTCGCGACAATTTTTGGGCACCAAAAAAATTTGTATGGGAGATGACTTTTTTTGGATGCGACGCCGTATTTATGCGTATCGGAGACATGGGGTGGGATCTGTTAGATGTAAGAACTTTTCATTAGACCGCGTCTGCGTATTATTCTATACACTGCATATTTTGTTTCTCTTTTCTGATCTTCTTGTACTTACGTATCCGATAATACTGTTGTATCCTATGTGTTATTTGCTCTTGAGAATGTGTATCATACCAACTAATTATTGTATCGGGTGTACTTCATGTCAAGTGTACTTCATTTAAAATATAAGTGACTGTGCTCCATTTAAAACCCCAACAGTCAGGATAAGATATTTGTCAAAGTTTAATTTTGTTTCAGTCTAAATTGATGACGCACCGTATGCGTCATGAAAATAGTATTATGGAAATTTAATTTTGCCGCCGCCCGATTATGACGCACCGTATGCGTCATGTCGAATTTTAAGTTCTAAAATTGGTGATCCACCGTAGGCGTCTTGAAGAAAAATTTGACAAGGTTTAATATTTTTCTGCATTAAAATTAATGACGCAACGTATGCGTCACGATAAGAATATTGTCGAATTTGTTTTGCTTCCGTCTAAGTTGATGACGCACCGTATGCGTCATGACGTAGAATTTGAGAAATTTCAATATTTGACTCCAATAATATTGATGACGCACCGTATGCGTCACGACGTAGAATTTGAGAAATTTCAATATTTGACTCCAGTAATATTGATGACGCACCGTATGCGTCATGACGAGAAAATTGAGAAATGTCAACATTTCACTGCATCAAGTATGATGACGCACCGTATGCGTCATGATGAAAAATTTTACAATTTGTAATATATAACTCGATAAAAATTGATGACGCACCTTATGTGTAATTTCAAAAAATTTGGGAAATTTCAATATTAGACCTTGATGACGCACCGCATGCGTCATGATGAAAAATACAGAAATTTGAATATTTGACTGCATCAAAATTGATGACGCACCGTATGCGTCATGACGAAATATTTGAACAATTTTACTATTCGTTTCCATCAAAATTATTGACGCACCGTATGCGTCATGACGAAAAATTTGTACAATATTAGTATTTGCACGCATCAAAATTGATGACGCACCGTATGCGTCATGCTCGAAAAATTTGTGAAATTTGAATATTGAACTCCATCAAATATGATGACGCATGAATTATTGACGCACCTTATGCGTCATGACGGAAAATTTGAAAAATGTCAATATTTGACTCGCTCAAAATTGATGACGCACCGTATGCGTCATGACGAAAAATTTCAAAAACGTCAATATTTGACTCGATCAAAATTGATGACGCACCCCATGCGTCATATCCAAAAATTTAGGAACTTTCAATATTCAACATCAAATATGATGACGCACTGTATGCGTCATGACAAAATATTTGGACAATGTTACTATTCACTTCCATCAAAATTATTGACGCACCGCATGCGTCATGACGAAAAATTTGTACAATATTACTATTTGCCCGCAGCAAAATTGATGACGCACCATATGCGTCATGACGAATAGTTTGACAAATTTTCATATTTGGCTCGATCATAATTGTTGACGCATCCTATGCGTCATGACAACAAATTTGGGAAATTTGAATATTTGACTTCACTAAATCCGATGACGCACCGTATGCGTCATGCTCGAAAAATTTGTGAAATTTGAATATTTGACTCCTTGAAAATTGATGACGCACCGTATGCGTCATGACGGAAAATTTGAAAAATGTCAATATTTGACTCGATCAAAATTGATGACGCACCCCATGCGTCATGTCCAAAAATTTGGGAACTTTCAATATTCAACTACATCAAATATGATGACGCACCGTATGCGTCATGACGAAATATTTGAACAATGTTACTATTCGCTTCCATCAAAATTATTGACGCACCGTGTGCGTCATGACGAAAAATTTGTACAATATTACTATTTGCCCGCATCAAAATTGATGACGCACCGTATGCGTCATGATGAATAGTTTGACAAATTTTCATATTTGACTCGATCATAATTGTTGACGCACCGTATGCGTCATGACGACAAATTTGGGAAATTTGAATATTTGACTTCACTAAATCTGATGACGCACCGTATGCGTCATGCTTGAAAAATTTGTGAAATTTGAATATTTGACTTCATGAAAATTAATGACGCACCGTATGCGTCATGACGGAAAATTTGAAAAATGTCAATATTTGACTCGATCAAAATTGATGACGCACCCCATGCGCCATGTCCAAAAATTGGAGAACTTTCAATATTCAACTACATCAAATATGATGACGCACCGTGTGCGTCATGACGAAATATTTGAACAACGTTAATATTCGCTTCCATCAAAATGAATGACGCACCCTATGCGTCATAACGAAAAATTTGTACAATATTACTATTTGCCCTCATTAAAATTGATGACGCACCGTATGCGTCATGACGAATAGTTTGACAAATTTTCATATTTGACTCGATCATAATTGTTGACGCACCGTATGCGTCATGACGACAAATTTGGGAAATTTGAATATTTGACTTCACTAAATCTGATGACGCACCGTATGCGTCATGCTCGAAAAATTTGTGAAATTTGAATATTTGACTCCACGAAAATTGATGACGCACCGTATGCGTCATGACGGAAAATTGGAAAAATGTCAATATTTGACTCGATCAAAATTGATGACACACCGCATGCGTCATTGTCCAAAAATTTGGGAACTTTCAATATTCAACTACATCAAATTTGATGACGCACCGTATGCGTCACGACGAAATATTTGAACAACGTTACTCAATGGAACGACATGCAGAGCCGAATTATTTTTGGACCGCAGCCCGCGTTTACGCAGTTATTTTCTCCTGCCGCCCAGCTTCAGTCTGGGTGGCCCTGAGATTTTCGTGCCAGAGAACGGCCGCCATCTTGTTTTCTGGGGGTTCGCCTAACTCGCTTTTTATAGAAATCGACGCGTGTCAACTTCAAAAGGCGAATTAACCATGGATTCTGCATTTTCGGTCATTTATTTTAATAAAATTATTGACTGGACGTCTTGTATTTTGAAAGACCGCGTACTTTTTAATTTAAGAAAAATATTGAAAATGCATTTGGGGAAATTGGAAAATGCAATAGGAAACGCGAAATTATTATGGGAAACTATGATGTGAAGATGCGGAGAGTGTGAAATGGTTGTTTGAAATTTTGAAGTGACGGAGAAATGTGTAGTGGAACACGGATCGGCCGCCATCTTGGTTTTGTGGGCGTCGCCATCTTGGTTTTCGGGTCACGTGGTTTAGAGTAGTCGACGAATGTCAACTTCAAAATGCGAATTAACCATGGATTCAGTAGTTTCGGTCATTCATAATAAAAATATTGACTAGACGTCTTGTATTTTGAAGGATCGCGTATTTTTTAATCTGAAAAAAAAATATTGAAAATGCATTTTTGGCGCGTGTATGAGAAATTTGAAATTATTATGGGAAAATATGATGAGAAGATGCGGAGAGTGTGAAATTGTTTGAAATTTTGAAGTGGCGTAGAAATGTGTAGTGGCACCCGGATCGGCCGCCATCTTGGTTTTGTGGGCGCCGCCATCTTGGTTTTTTGGTCACGTGCTTTAGAGAAGTCATCAGTTGCCGATGGCGGGAAAGAAATTGAAAATAAATTTGGCAGGTTTCTTGACACGTAATAATAAATATGCTAATTAAACAATTTTGTCAAATTTTGACAAAATTACATACTTTTTAATGTGAGAAAAATATTGAAATATCCAAACGTGAAATACTATTTGGAAAATGTAATGTGAACATGTGGTGAATGCAAAATAATCGTTTAAAAGTTGTGAAGTATTGTAGAAATGGAATATAAAAATGTGAGGAATGTAAATACACTGTTTAAATATTTGACAACATTTCCAAGTTTAAGGTAAATAAGGTATTTGAACATTTTTATGGTGATTCACGTAACGTAAACATATAAACATGTAAACAATTTCTTAATATTAAATTAATGTCAATTTCGTACATGCAAATTAATATTTTAATTCAAATACTAAGTTAATTTTATTTTGTATTTTGAATATATATTTTTTCTTAACGCGAACGAAAAATGTCAAATGTATATTTGGAAAACATTTTAAAATTGAAATTTGTGAAGTTAATATTGAAGAAATGTGAAATAAAGATGTGAGAAATTTGAATACACTATTCAAAAGATATTTGACGACATTTCAAAGTATAAGATGTCTCAAATCAAATCAACAAATTAAAAATATTAACAAAAATAAATAATAATGTAAAACATTTTCATTTGGGAAAGAATTCAAACAAAAGTTATAAAGGTAAAAAATAATATTTCGTCGAAAAACTTTCGTTTATAATAAAGTTCGAAAAATTATTACTAACAATCTAGCAGTATTAAAAATCATGTTTATTTGTAACATTCTGTTATACCATAATTTCCGAAAAATTGTTATTAACAATCTGATAGTATTAAGGATAAGTTTTATGTGAAACATTCTGTTATGTAACTTACGTTATTCATGTATTTATTATTAAACAATTTTAATTAATTATTAAGAAAGTTAACTTTTAAAAAATTTTGGTTTATATAATACTCTGTTATATAACTGCTTAAAATAAAAATTTATATGTATATACTTTATATGTTATATATAGAACTAATACATACTATATATACTATAGTATTATAACTTATACATATATATGATATTCATTTATTTCTTTAAAAAATATTATTTTACATTACAAAATTCGAGACATTTTTATTAACAATCTAATAGTTTTAAGAATTATTTTTTGCCGAAAGATTTTATTAACTTATGAAAATAAAAATGTATTAATATATACTTTATATATTATATACATAACTTATATATACTATATTAACTTATTTCTTAAAAAAATATCATTTTATAATATAAAGTTCGAGAAAACGTTATTAACACTCTAATAGTATTACAAATAATTTTTCTTCGAAAAATGTTATTAACTTATTGAAATAAAAATGTATTTGTATATACTTTATATATTATATGTATAACTAATATATATTATATTAATTTATTTCTTTACAAAATATTATTTAAATTATAAAACTCGAGGAATCGTTAATAACCATAGAAAAATGTTGTTGACTTAGTACAATAAAAATTTATTGATATATACTTTATATATTATATACATAATTTATATATACTATATTAATTTATTTCTTAAAAAAATATTATTCTATAGTATGAAGTTCGAGAAAAAGTTATTAACAATCTAATAGTATTACAAACAATTTCTCCTCGAAAAAATGTTATTAACTTATTGAAATAAAAACGTATTTGTATATATAATTTATATATTATATATATAACTAATATATACTATATTAATTTATTTCTTTAGAAAATATGATTTAAATTATAAAATTTGAGAAATCGTTATTAACACTATAAAAATGTTATTAATTTAATAAAATAAAAATTTGTTGATATATACTTTATATATTATATACATAACTTATACATACTATATTAATTTATTTCTTCAAAAAATATTATTTTATAGTATAAAGTTCGAGAAAATGTTATTTACAATCTAATAGTATTACAAATAATTTTTCTTCGAAAAATGTTATTAACTTATTAAAATAAAGATGCATTTGTATATACTTTATATATTACATATATAACTAATATATACTATATATACTATAGTAGATAACTTATATATACTATATTAATTTATTTCTAACATTTATTAATATATATTTTAATGATGATAATTTAATAATAATAATAATGATAATTTTTCCTATTTATTTCTTTAGAAAATATTATTTAAATTATAAAATTTGAGAAATCATTATTAACAATAGAAAAATGTTATTAACAATGTAATAGTATTAAGAATAATTTTTTTCGAAAAATGTTATTAAGTTAGTAAAATAAAAATTTATTGATATATACTTTATATATTATATGCATAACTTATATATACTATATTAATTTATTTCTTCAAAACATATTATTTTATATTATAATTTATATTATTTTATATTGTATTTATAACAAAATTTTATAGCATCATAATCACCTATAATTAATTATTTTCAAATAAATAACTATAAGCTATATAATCACTGAGAATTTTCACTTTGGAAGTACATCTAATATGTACAACAATATGTGATATCACTGAGCAAAATTTGTTCAAATTTTTATTTCACTAATAATTCCTTTTCTACTTGATAATTTGATTTCCGATTTGTTTTCTACTAAAATGTACGTAAATACGGAAAAAATGTCGAGTCCTGTTGCTTTTCCATTGCCAACAAGTCTCGATTTTTGCTGTAAATGATTATGTATGATAATTCTTCTGGACCTACAACTTTTACTCATGGTATTCTGATAAAAGGAAAAGTATTTTATACATTATTACATGCGTTTGTAAATCGGCATATTATATGCTTGCTACACTTACTTTTTCGAAAAAAAATGTCGAGTCCTATTCCCATTGCCAACAAGTCTTAATTTTTTCCTATAAATGATTATGTATGATAATAAATGTGCCCTTACCAAAAAATAACAGAACTTTTGTAAACAATAATACTCAATATACGTCACCATATAAACCTTACGCTGGCAAAAGATGTCGGCCGCATTTTATTTATTTTTATTTATTTCCCGCCACTGCACTTTTCCCTTTGTGCACCTTCGACCTGGTCGCTTATCGATTTATCGCTTCGCATTAACCCTACCCACTGCCCGACGTCCCGACGTCTATTTAGTCCTCCTTTGTTATTATTATACACACATGTATATATATATATACATATAAATATATAGACTCACGTTATATGCGTTATAAGGCTTCGCGAATATCGCCAACGTCGAACATATCGACATTCTTCTGGATTTGGTAATTTAGGAGGCTGAATGTGACGTCATAAAACAAGATGGCGGACAAGATGGCGGCGCCCAGTAAGCGTTTTTCTGGGTTTGTTAATTTGGGAGGCTGAATGTGAAGGGACTCTCGTGTGACGTCATAAAACAAGATGGCGGCGCCCAGTAAGCGTTTTTCTGGGTTTGTTAATTTAGGAGACTGAATGTGAAGGGACTCTTGTGTGACGTCATAAAACAAGATGGCGGCGCCCAGTAAGCGTTTTTCTGGGTTTGGGAATTTGAGAGGCTGAATGAGAAGGGACTCTCGTGTGACGTCATAAAACAAGATGGCGGACAAGATGGCGGCGCCCAGTAAGCGTTTTTCTGGGTTTGGGAATTTAGGAGGATGAATGTGAAGGGACTCTTGTGTGACGTCATAAAACAAGATGGCGGATAAGATGGCGGCGCCCAGTAAACGTTTTTCTGGGTTTGTTAATTTGTGAGGTTGAATGTGAAGGGACTATCGTATGACGTCACGAAACAAGATGGCGGCTCCCAGTAAGCGTTTTTCTGGGTTTGTTAATTTATGAGGCTGAATGTGAAGGGACTCTCGTGTGACGTCATAAAACAAGATGGCGGCGCCCAGTAAGCGTTTTTCGGGGTTTGTTAATTTATGAGGCTGAATGTGAAGGGACTCTTGTGTGACGTCACGAAACAAGATGGCGGACAAGATGGCGGCGCCCGGTAAGCGTTTTTCTGGGTTTTGTTAATTTGGGAGACTGAATGTGAAGGGACTCTTGTGTGACGTCACGAAACAAGATGGCGGCGTTTATGCAGTAGGCGGTGGAGAAAAATTGATTTTTGGCGGTGATACGATATTTTGTCGGGTTTTTTAGGAGGAATTTTGGAACTTGCGAATTTTGGAGGTATTTTGGAATGGCGGTCATGCGATATTTTGTCGGATAAGGAATTTTATGAGATTTGTGAGATGTGCGGGATGAATTATGGCGTTTTGGGGGGAATTTTGGAATGGCGGTGATACGATATTTTATTGGGTAAGGAATTTTGTGTGATTTGTGAAATGGGTGGAGTATGGGTTTTTGAGGGAAATTTTGGGATTTGCGAACTTTGGAGGAAGTTACGAATTTGATCAGTTCAGGCATTATTATTTCGAAATATTATATTGAAATTTTCTATTAGCAAATGTCATTCTTTCAAATGTTACTATTTTTCTGGGTTTGGTAATTTAGGAGGATGAATGTGAAGGGACTCTCGTGTGACGTCATGAAACAAGATGGTGGACAAGATGGCGGCGCTCAGTAAGAATGCGTTTATGTAGTAGGCGGTGGAGAAAAATTGATTTTTGACCGTGGTACGATATTTTGTCGGGTTTTTTAGGTGGAATTTTGGAACTTGCGAATTTCGGAGGTATCTTGGAATTTTGATAGGGAATTTTATGAGATTTGTGAGATGTGCGGGATGAATTATGGGTTTTTGAGGGAAATTTTGGAATTTGCGAACTTTAAGGGAAGTTAGGAATTTGATCAGTTCAAGCATTATTATTTCATATTTTCTCATCAAATGTCATTATTTCAAATGTTATTATTTTTAATTTTTATTACTTCAAATATTTCAAAATTCAAATTTTATTGTTTTCGATTCTATTATTTCAAATATCTCAAATTTTTAATTTTATTATTTTCCACTCTGCTATTTTAATTTTAATTATGTGAAATTATATTATTTCATACATTATTATTTAAAATGTTACCGTCGCAAGTCCCACCTTGAAATTTTCTCTTATCAACTATTACTATTTCAAATGTTACTGTTTTCAATATTTATTTTTTCAAATTTCTAATTTCCTTATTCTGAATTTTAATTATGTCAAATGTTTCAAATTTCAAATTTATTATTTTATTATTTCGAATTCAATTCAATTTATTACGTCAAATTGTATTATTCCAATTTTATTATTACCAATTTTATTATTTCAAATATTTTAATTCCGACTTTAAAATGTTCTCTTATCGACTTTCATTATTTCAAATGTCACTATTTTCAATTTTTTGTTATTTCAAACATTTTAAATTTCTATTTTTATTATTTTCAATTTAATTATTTTATACGTTATTATTCAAAATTTTGTCCGTCGCAATTCTCAGCTCGAAATTTCCTATTATGAAATGTCATTATTTCAAATGTTATTATTTTTAGTTTTCATTATTTCAAACATTTCAAGTCTGTAATGTTATTATTTTCAATTTTAATTATATCAAATGTTTGACATTTCTAATTTTATTATTTCGTACATTATTACTTAAAATTTTGACCATTTCAATTCCCACCTTGACATTTTCTCTTATCAAATATCATTATTTCAAATGGTATTATTTTCACATTTTATTATTTTAAACATTTCAATTTTCTAATTTCATTATCATCAATATTAATTATTTCAAATATTTCAAATTTCCAATTTTATTATTTCGTATTTCATTATTTCATATCTTACTATTCAAAATTTTGGCCGTCGCAATTTCTGCCCCGAATTTTTACCATTTCCAAAATGTAAAATTTCTAATTTCATTATTTTCAAGTTTAATTATTTCAAATTTTATTATTTCATAAATTATCATTTAAAATTTTATCCCTCGCAACTCCCACCTTGAAATTTTCTATTATGAAAAGTTATTATTTTCAATATTCCAAATTTCTTATTATTCTATTTGGTATTCTATTTTTAAATTCTAATTACTTCAAGTCTAATTATTTCCTACATTATTACTTAACATTTTCGCCGTCCCAATTCCTACCTTGACATTTTCTATTATCAAATGTCACTATTTTCGTTTTTTATTATTTCAAACATTTCAAATTTCTAATTTTATTGTTCCGAATTATATTGATTTCAATTTTCACTATTTTATATTTTATTATTTCCTACATTATTACTTAAAATTTTCGCCGTCCCAATTCCTACCTTGACATTTTCTATTATCAAATGTCACTATTTTCGTTTTTTATTATTTCAAACATTTCAAATTTCTAATTTTATTATTTCGAATTATATTGATTTAAATTTTCGCTATTTTATATTTTATTATTTCCTACATTATTACTTAAAATTTTCGCCGTCCCAATTCCTACCTTGACATTTTCTATTATCAAATGTCACTATTTTCGTTTTTTATTATTTCAAACATTTCAAATTTCTAATTTTAATATTTCGAATTCTATTGATTTCAATTTTCACTATTTTATAATTTATTATTTCCTACATTATTACTTAAAATTTTCGCCGTCCCAATTCCTATTGACATTTTCTATTATCAAATGTCACTATTTTCGTTTTTTATTATTTCAAACATTTCAAATTTCTAATTTTATTATTTCGAATTATATTGATTTCAATTTTCACTATTTTATATTTTATTATTTCCTACATTATTACTTAAAATTTTCGCCGTCACAATTCCTACCTTGACACTTTCTATTATCAAATGTCACTATTTTCGTTTTTTATTATTTCAAACATTTCAAATTTCTAATTTTATTATTTCGAATTCTATTGATTTCAATTTTCACTATTTTATATTTTATTATTTTCTACATTATTACTTAAAATTTTCGCCGTCCCAATTCCTACCTTGACATTTTCTATTATCAAATGTCACTATTTTCGTTTTTTATTATTTCAAACATGTGAAATTTCTAATTTTATTATTTCGAATTCTATTGATTTCAATTTTCACTATTTTATATTTTATTATTTCCTACATTATTACTTAAAATTTTCGCCGTCCCAATTCCTACCTTGACATTTTCTATTATCAAATGTCACTATTTTCGTTTTTTATTATTTCAAACATTTCAAATTTCTAATTTTATTATTTCGAATTATATTGATTTCAATTTTCACTATTTTATATTTTATTATTTCCTACATTATTACTTAAAATTTTCGCTTCAAATTCCTACCTTGACACTTTCTATTATCAAATGTCACTATTTTCGTTTTTTATTATTTCAAACATTTCAAATTTCTAATTTTATTATTTCGAATTCTATTGATTTCAATTTTCACTATTTTATATTTTATTATTTCCTACATTATTACTTAAAATTTTCGCCGTCCAATTCCTACCTTGACATTTTCTATTATCAAATGTCACTATTTTCGTTTTTTATTATTTCAAACATTTCAAATTTCTAACTTTATTATTTCGAATTTTATTGAATTCAATTTTCACTATTTTATATTTTATTATTTCCTACACTATTACTTAAAATTTTCGCCGTCCCAATTCCTACCTTGACATTTTCTATCATCAAATGTCACTATTTACGTTTTTTATTATTTCAAACATTTCAAATTTCTAATTTTATTATTTCGAATTATATTGATTTCAATTTTCACTATTTTATATTTTATTATTTCCTACACTATTACTTAAAATTTTCGCCGTCCCAATTCCTACCTTGACATTTTCTATTATCAAATGTCACTATTTTCGTTTTTTATTATTTCAAACATTTGAAATTTCTAATTTTATTATTTCGAATTCTATTGATTTCAATTTTCACTATTTTATATTTTATTATTTCCTACATTATTACTTAAAATTTTCGCTGTCATCACTTCCTACCTTGACATTTTTTATTATCAAATGTCACTATTTTCGTTTTTCATTATTTCAAACATTTCAAATTTCTAATTTTATTATTTCGAATTCTATTGATTTCAATTTTCACTACTTCATATTTTATTATTTCCTACATTATTACTTAAAATTTTCGCCGTCCCAATTCCTACCTTGACATTTTCTATTATCAAGTGTCACTATTTTCGTTTTTTATTATTTCAGACATTTCAAATTTCTAATTTTATTATTTCGAATTATATTGATTTCAATTTTCACTATTTTATATTTTATTATTTCCTACATTATTACTTAAAATTTTCGCCGTCCCAATTCCTACCTTGACATTTTCTATTATCAAATGTCACGATTTTCGTTTTTTATTATTTCAAACATTTCAAATTTCTAATTTTATTATTTCGAATTATATTGATTTCAATTTTCACTATTTTAATTTTATTATTTCCTACATTATTACTTAAAATTTTCGCCGTCCCCATTCCTACCTTGACATTTTCTATTATCAAATGTCACTATTTTCGTTTTTCATTATTTCAAACATTTCAAATTTCTAATTTTATTATTTCGATTTATATTGTTTTTCAATTTTCACTATTTTATATTTTATTATTTCCTACATTATTACTTAACATTTTCGCCGTCCCAATTCCTACCTTGACATTTTCTATTATCAAATGTCACTATTTTCGTTTTTTATTATTTCAAACATTTTAAATTTCTAATTTTATTATTTCGAATTCTATTGATTTCAATTTTCACTATTTTATATTTTATTATTTCCTACATTATTACTTAAAATTTTCGCCGTCACAACCCCCACCTTGACATTTTTTCTTATCAACTCTCTTATCTCTACTCCAAATTTTCCTGTTTCAACTTTCCTTCCTACACACGTCGATTCTCGTAAACCACCGCATCCGTCAACATATGAAACTATCCCATAAATATTTCACACCATCCTCGGCTTCTTGCCGGACACCCCGTAGGATCCATCGATGCAGAGGACAGGCGTGGTTATTTTTAGCCATTCGGCCCGTGGCTCGGAAATGGGGCGACTAATTAATATGTCACGATGCGCTGGAAATCCAATATGGCGGACGACCGATTACGATGACGCTCATCATGTTCCGTTTTATCTGTCGCACCGAACCCCACCGATAAAGACGCAGGTGAGCCTCGATCTATGGGGTGTGCCGTTCGTCACCCGATATCGGAATAACCTCGGCAGATCAAAATAGAAACGGGCAAAATTGAAGATAAGGAAAAGACAGGATGATGGGGGTCCCGGGGTCCCGGGGGTCCTGGGAATTTTGGGGTTTAGGGGGATTATGGGAGGTGGGGGTTTCAACATTGTTTGGTATGGTGGGGAAATGGAGAATGTTAAGAAAATCAACAAAAAAAATTCATAAAGTTGTGAAATTTTGAGATTTTGGAATGAATGCTCGAAGATGAAAAATGTGATATTTTTACGTCCATAACTGGAAAGTTTATTATTAGAATTTTATGGATACGATAATTTTATGTTATTTAAATATTGCGAAGTTGTATATTGTAAACATTAAGGTTAAAGCTGGCAATTTGTGAAATTAAACATTTTTTTTCTGAACAGATTTTGAATGTAGGAAATTTCAAATTTTTAATTGGTAGAGTTGCAATGTACTGTATTTATAGGAAATTGAAAATGTTGAGGGTGAAAATAAGAAATGCAATCTCAACATTTTACTATTGCATAATTTGAACAGTGAACTATGAATAATTTGAACAGTTGTGAAATTTTTAAGTTTTGAATGAATGCATCGAAGATGAAAAATGTGACATTTTTACGTCCATAAAAAGTTCAATTAAATTTTAATGGATACGATATTTTATGTTGCGAATGTTAAAATATTGTGAAGTTGTATATTGTAAACATTGAGGATAAAGCTGTTAAATTTGTGAAATTAAACATTTTTTCCGAACGGTTCTGAATGTATTTCAACATTTTTAATGGCAGAGACTGCAATGTTTCTGTATTTATAGGAAAATGAAGAATGTTGAAATATTGAAAATAAGAAATGCCGGAATCTTTTTTTACTATTGCATAAAACAGTGAACTATGAATAATTTGAACAGTTGTGAAATTTTTAGATTTTGGAATGAATGTCGAAGATGAAAAATGTGAAATTTTTACGTTTTGGAATGTTCATTATTAGAATTTTAATGGATACGATAACTTTACGAAAATGTTAAAATATTTGAAGTTGTATATTGTAAATATTTGAAATTAAAAACTGGAAATTTGTGAAGTTAAACATATTTTACATTAATGTAGGAAATTTCAACATTTTTAAGTGGCAGAATTATTACTGTATTTAAGGATAATATTTTTAGTTGTGATGATAAAATATTGCCAAATCTGAGTTCTTGCTATTACATAATTTGAACAGTGAACTATGAAAATTTGAAATTCTGAAATTTTTTTTTTGAATGAATGCGAAGACGAAAAATTTGACATTTTTACGTTCATAGCTGGGAAGTTCATTATTAGAATTTTAATGGATACGATAATTTTATGTTGCGATGTTAAAATATTGTGACGTTGTATATTGTAAACATTATGGTTAAAGCTGGAAATTTGTGAAATTGAACATTTTTTCCGAACAGATGTCTGAATGTAGGAAATTTCAACATTTTTAAGTGGTAGAGGCTGCAATGTACTGTATTTATAGGAAAATGAAGAATGTTGAGGGTGAAAATAAGAAATGCCGGAATCTGAGTATTTTACTATTGCATAATTTGAACAGTGAACTATGAATAATTTGAACAGTTGTGAAATTTTGAGATTTTGGAATGAATGCTCGAAGATGAAAAATGTGACATTTTTACGTCCATAACTGGAAAGTTCATTATTAGAATTTTAATGGATACGATAACTTTATGTTGCGATGTTAAAATATTGTGAAGTTGTATATTGTAAACATTGAGGATAAAGCTGGAAATTTGTGAAATTAAACATTTTTTCCGAACGGATGTCTGAATGTAGGAAATTTCAACATTTTTAAGTGGTAGAGGCTGCAATGTACTGTATTTATAGGAAAATGAAGAATGTTGAGGGTGAAAATAAGAAATGTCGGAATCTGAGTATTTTACTATTGCATAATTTGAACAGTGAACTATGAATAATTTGAACAGTTGTGAAATTTTGAGATTTTGGAATGAACGCTCGAAGATGAAAAATGTGACATTTTTACGTCCATAACTGGAAAGTTCATTATTAGAATTTTAATGGATACGATAATTTTATGTTGCGATGTTAAAATATTGTGAAGTTGTATATTGTAAACATTAAGGTTAAAGCTGGAAATTTGTGAAATTCAACATTTTTTATGAACGGATGTCTGAATGTAGGAAATTTCAACATTTTTAAGTGGTAGAAGCTGCAATGTACTGTATTTATAGGAAAATGAAGAATGTTGAGGGTGAAAATAAGAAATGCCGGAATCTGAGTATTTTACTATTGCATAATTTGAACAGTGAACTATGAATAATTTGAGCAGTTGTGAAATTTTGAGATTTTAGAATGAATGATCGAAGATGAAAAATGTGACATTTTTACGTCCATAACTGGAAAGTTCATTATTAGAATTTTAATGGATACGATAATTTTATGTTGCGATGTTAAAATATTGCGAAGTTGTATATTGTAAACATTAAGGTTAAAGCTGGAAATTTGTGAAATTAAACATTTTTTCGAACAGATGTCTGAATGTAGGAAATTTGAACATTTTTAAGTGGTAGAGGCTGCAATGTACTGTATTTATAGGAAAATGAAGAATATTGAGGGTAAAAATAAGAAATGCCGGAATCTGAGTATTTTACTATTGCATAATTTGAACAGTGAACTATGAATAATTTGAACAGTGTGAAATTTTGAGATTTTAGAATGAATGCTCGAAGATGAAAAATGTGACATTTTTATGTTCATAACTGGAAAGTTCATTTTTAGAATTTTAATGGATACGATAACTTTATGTTGCGATGTTGAAATATTGCGAAGTTGTATATTGTAAATATTAAGGCTAAAGCTGGAAATTTGTGAAATTAAACATTTTTTCCGAACGGATGTCTGAATGTAGGAAATTTCAACATTTTTAAGTGGTAGAGGCTGCAATGTACTGTATTTATAGGAAAATGAAGAATGTTGAGGGTGAAAATAAGAAATGCCGGAATCTGAGTATTTTGCTATTGCATAATTTGAAGAGTGAACTATGAATAATTTGAACAGTTGTGAAATTTTGAGATTTTAGAATGAACGCTCGAAGATGAAAAATGTGACATTTTTACGTCCATAACTGGAAAGTTCATTATTAAAATTTTAATGGATACGATAATTTTATGTTGCGATGTTAAAATATTGCGAAGTTGTATATTGTAAATATTAAGGTTAAAGCTGGAAATTTGTGAAATTAAACATTTTTTGCGAACGGATGTCTGAATGTAGGAATTTCAACATTTTTAAGTGGTAGAGGCTGCAATGTACTGTATTTATAGGAAAATGAAGAATGTTGAGGGTGCAAATAAGAAATGCCGGAATCTGAGTATTTTGCTATTGCATAATTTGAACAGTGAACTATGAATAATTTGAACAGTTGTGAAATTTTGAGATTTTAGAATGAATGCTCGATGATGAAAAATGTGACATTTTTACGTCCATAACTGGAAGGTTCATTATTAGAATTTTAATGGATATGATAATTTTATGTTGCGATGTTAAAATATTGTGAAGTTGTATATTGTAAATATTAAGGTTAAAGCTGGAAATTTGTGAAATTAAACATTTTTTCCGAACGGATGTCTGAATGTAGGAAGTTTCAACATTTTTAAGTGGTAGAGGCTGCAATTTTATACTATTATAGAAATGGGGAAAATTTAATGTGCACAGGCGGCAGGGTTATGGTGTGTTTATGGGGGTTGCGGGGGTCCCCGGAATTTTGGGGTTTAGGGGGTGGGAGATTGAAGATTTTTTTAAAGCTGACAATTTTACTATGGTAATTTAAACAGTTGTAAAATTTTCAGATTTATGAAGGGAAATGGAATTGGAAAGTTATTTTTAGATTGTGATATTAAATATTGTGAAATTAAACATTTTTGGTTTTTTTAGGGAGGGGCGGTATTTTGGAATTTGCGAGATTCGGAGTTGGAAACCTGTGAAATTAAACATTTTTTAAAAATGTGGAAAATTTGGACATTTTTAATATAGTACCGAATAACAGGGTGATGGGGGTCCCTGGGGTCCCAGGAATTTTGGAGTTTAGGGGGATTTTGGGAGGTAGGAGGGTTCTACATTTTTGGGTATGTTGTTGCAATGGAGAATGTTGAGTTTGAAAAAAAAAGTTTAATAAAATGTGATATTTTATGTTAATAATTGCAAGGTTTGTTATTACATTTTTAATGGATACCATATTTTTTCGTTGTGATATTAAAATATTGCGAAGTTCTATGTTATAAACAATAAAGTTAAAGCTGGAAACCTGTGAAATTAAACATTTTTTAAAAATGGTGGAAATGTCAACATTTTTAACTTAATAGTTCAAGTATCATTATTGGAATATTTATGGGTTATATCAATTTTAAGTGGTAGATGCTGCAAAGTTGTACTATTATAGAAACGGGGAAAATTTAATGTGAGAAGAAGACAGGATGATGGTGTTTTTATGGTGGTCCCGGGAATTTTGGGGTTTAGGGGGATTATGGGAGGTGGGAGGGTTCAAGATTTTTTGGTATGTTAGTAAGAAATTCGACAAAAAAATTTCAAGTTGTGAAATATTGAGATTTTAGAATGTTAAGTGTGATTTTTTATGTTAATAATTGGGGAGGTTCATTATAATAATATTAATGGATACGATTTTAATGATTAGTACCCATTAAAAAATGTGAGGGTGAAAATGTTCAGGATAAAAATAAGAAATGTCAGAATTCAAGAATTTTACTATGCTAATTTGAAAATTTGTGAAATGTTGCGATTTTAGAATGAAAAATGTGATATTTTTATGTCAGTAGTTGGAAGGTTTATTATTAGGATTTTAATGGTTACGGCATTTGTAAGTTGTGATAATAAATATTGCATAATTATATACCACAGGAATGTTGAGGTTAAAGATGGAAACGGGCGAACTTAAAATTTTTTTGAAATTTCAACTTTCTTAACTTAGTGTGTTCAAGGGTTATTATTGGAACATTTATGGATTTTAATATTATTAGGTGGTAGAGGCTGCAAAGTTGTAGTATTATAGAAACGGGGAAAATTTAATGTGCAGAGGCGGCAGGGTGATTGTGTGTTTATGGTGGCTGGGGGGTCTAGAAATTACGGGGTTTAGGGGGATTGTGGGAGGTCGGGAGTTCAAGATTTTTTGGTGGTAGAGAACGTTAGAAACTGAATGCGTTCATAAAATTGACATGATCGACTGCATAATGTCATAAAAATTATATCACGCACCGTATGCATCGAAAAGTATAGGACCCACAGTGTGGGTCAGAAAAAATGACATGTATTGAATATATCATATAATGACGTATAATGCAAATGCATATATATATATATATATATATATATATATATAATGTAATATTGGATATCTTATATTTGAAATCTTTGAAACAACAAAAATTGAAAATAATGACATTTGAGAAAAGAGAATTTCGAGGTGGGAATTGTGACGGCCAAAATTGAAAATAATAAAATATGAAATAATTAAAATTGGAATAATAAAATTGAAAATAATAAAATTAGAAATTTGAAATATTTGTAATTATTAAAATTGATAAAAATGAGTTTAGAGATTTGAAATATTTAAAATAATTAATACTGAAAATAATAAAATGCGAAATTTGAAATATTTCGAATAATAAAAATTGAAAATAATAACACTTGAAATAATGATAGTTAACAAGAGAAAATTTCAAGGTGGGAATTACGATGGTCAACATTTTAGGTAATAATGTATGAAATAATAAAATATAAAATAATAAAGTTCGGAATGATAAAATTAAAAATTTGAAATATGGGAATAATAAAAATTTTAAATAATATTGTTTGAAATAATGACATTTGAAAATGGGAATTTACGGTGGACAACATTTTGAATAATAATTTATGAAATAATAAAATGATGTATAATACAAATGCATATAATATGTGCCGTCTATATATATATATATATATATATATCTTGTAATATTGCATGACGCACAGGCTGCGTCATAAAAACATATGACCCACCGTATGGGTCAGAAAAAATACATGTATTGTGTACGTCGTATAATGTTGTGTGACCCACCAGATATGTTACGAAAAAAAAAATGTATATATTATGCATATCATGCATACATATATACATTTGAAATAATAAATTTGTGAGAAAAAAAATCAATATGGGTTATGTGTGTGTGTATATATATATATATACACACACACATATTAGAAACGATAAAACGCAACATTTGAAATGCACCCGTGTCAAAAACACGTATTGATTTTTTTCTCACAATTTTATTTTATATATAATATATTTTATATGTTATATATAAATGTTGCATTTTACAGTTTCAAATTCGATCACATGCAATTTTCTATTGTGAAATGTGATTATGTCAAATTTCATACTTTTCAATGTTTAATATTTCAAATATTTGAAATTTCAAATTTTATTATTTAAGTTTTAATTAATTCAAATTTTATTTTTTCCGAATTTTTCATTACTTCACACTGATGTTCCTGTTTGTATTACCTCCTCTTTGTATGTATCGGTCGTTTTGCCATGTGTAGTGATTAGCCAGCCGTCTCCCAGTTTAAATTGGCGCCAAGGGCGGCATTATTTCAAATTTGGCCCATGTACATTTTCAAACGTCGTATTTTTCTATTTCAAATTGTATCATTTGCACTTTCCAAATACCAAATATTATTACAATTTATTTATTTTCAATTTTAATTATTCCCAATTTTTCAATTTACAAATTGTATTATTTCAAATATTATTATTTTATTGAATTTTATTATTTCAAATTGTATTATTTCAAATTTTGCCGCAAGCAGAGTTTGACCGTCCTAAGTCTCACTTTCAAATTCGGTCACATACAATTTTCTATTATCAAACGTCATTATTTCAATTGTTACTATTTCCAATTTTTATTATTTCAAATATGTCAAATTTCTAATTTTATTATTTCTTAATTCTGCGGCATGCACATTTTGACCATTACAATTAATCACTTTTTGACCATTGCAAAATATCAAATTTGTTATTTAAAATTTTATTGTTTCATACATTATTATTTCAAATTTTGGTGCTATTTTCAAATTTGATTATTTCAATTTTTATTACTTAAAATTTTATTATTTTATACATTATTATTTCAAATGTTCCCGCATCCACATTTTTAAACACTTCATTTCTCCGTTGCAAATTGCAATTTACAAATTCCAAATATCATTATTACAAATATTATTATTTTAAATGTTTATTATTGCAAACTCTCAAATGTTAATATTTCGAATATGATTGCTCCGCATTTCATTGTTTGCAATTTTACTATTTCATTAATTATTATTTCAAATTTATACCGCATGCAGATTTTCACCGTCGCAATTCCTACTTTCAGATTCCACCGTATGCAATTTTCTATTATCACTTGACATTATTTCAAATGTTTTTATTATTATAATATTTATTATAATTTTTATTATTTCAAATGTTTCACGTTTCTAATTTTATTAAACCGAATTTTATTATTTCAATTTTAATTATTTCAAATTTTTAATATTTCATACATTATTATTTTAAATTTATGCCGCATACAGATTTTGACCGTCTATTATAAATGTTCTATTATAAAATGCACTATTTAAAATGTTATTATTTCAAATTTTCTTATTTCCGAATTTTCCACTACTTCACATTGATTTTCCTTCTCAATGTATCTCTTTTCTGTATGTATCCGACGTTTTGCCGTGTTGTAGTGATTAGCCAGCCGTCTCCCAGTTTAAATTGGCGCCAAGGGCCTTCGTCCCCTGCCGCGTTTCGTTTCTAATGGCCGATATATTCTTAGCCGCGAGCTCTTAATGTAGGCCGCCTGCCGAAATATCTCGCCGAGACGAATCCTCGCTTTTCCTGCCTTTCCTAACATAGGTCCGCTTCGTCTGTTTCTGCAAGCTGTCATCGCATGTTGTGACGCACACGGTGCGTCAACGATTTTTCCAAAATTTCACCAAAATATTAAGCGCGAAATTCAAATTGTTGATAACTAAAAAAAGAAAAAATACTGACGTATTCGGCGAGTGATTCCAAAGCAGAGAGGTGGGATGCATTTTTTTGTTAAATGCATAGTTTACGCGTAAAAAAATAATTACTATAGTAACTTACCAATTTTTTAAATAATTTTTTTCAATCGATATGGAACGCCGTAAGAAAAAGATGCATACCACACTTTTCATTCACGTTTACCTGTAGATTCGCAATATATTTTTATATTTACAAAATTTTACCAAAATATTTTCCGCAAAGAAGCGGGAAATTCAAATTTTTGATAATTAAAAAAGAAAAATACTGACAGATTTCGCGCTTAATTCCAAAACAGAAAGGTGAGATGCATTTTTTTTGTTAAAACGCACAGTTTACACATAAAAAAATTGTTTCTATAATAATTGACCAGTTTTTTAAACAATTTTTTTCGGGCGAAGGGAGCGCCGTATGAAAAAAAATGCATACCACACTTTTCATTCAAGTTTACCCGTAGGTTTTGAATATATTTTTATTTTTCTAAAATTTTTTTGAAATATTTTCCTCAAAAGAGCGGGAAATTCAAATTCTTAATAATTAAAAAATAAATAAATAAAAAATACCGACGTATTCTGCGCTTAATTCCAAATCAGAAAGATCTGATGCATTTTTTGTTAAAAAGGACAGTTTACGTGTAAAAAAATGTTTCTATAATAACTGACTGATTTTGTAAACAATTTTTTTCTGGTCAATAGTGCGCCGTATGAAAAAAAATGCATACCACATTTTTAATTCACATTTACCCGTAGATTCGTAACATATTTTATTTTTCCAAAATTTCACCAAAATATTTTCTGCAAAAAAGCGCGAAATTCAAATTCTCGATAATAATAATAATAATAAAATAAAAATACTGACTTATTATGCGGGTAATTCCAAAACAGAAAGATGAGATGCATTTTTTCATTAAAAATTACAATTTGCGCGTAAAAAAATTATTTCTATAATAACTAACTGATTTTATAAACAATTTTTTTCTGGCGAATAAAGCTTCCCATGAAAAAAATGCATATCACACTTTTTATTCAAGTTTAGCCATAAATTCGCAATATATTTTTATTTTTTCAAAATTTCACCAAAATATTTTCCGCGAAAAGGCGCGAAATTCAAATTGTTGATTATTAAAATAAAAAATACTGACGTATTCCGGACTTAATTCCAAAACAGAAAGATAAGATGCATTTTTGTTATTAAAAGGCACAGTTTACGCGTAAAAAAATATTTCTGTAATAAAAGACCAATTCCTTCAATAATTTTTATCTGACGAATGAAGCACCCTATGAATAAAATTTATACCATACTTTTCATTCACGTTTACCCGTAGATTCGCAGAATATTTTTATTTTTCTAAAATTTCACCATAATAGTTTTTGCAAAAAGGCGCGAAATTCAAATTGTTAATTATTAAAATAAAAAATACTGACGTATTCCGCGTTTAATTCCAAAACAGAAAGATAAGATGCATTTTTTCATTAGAAGCGACGATTTACGCGTAAAAAAACGATCTCTATAATAATGGATCAATTTTTTAAATAATTTATTTCCGGCGAATGGAGCGCCGTACGAAAAAAATGCATACCACACTTTTCATTCACAATTACCCGTAGATTCGCAATATATTTTTATTTTTCCAAAATTTCACCAAAATATTTTATTTGAAAAAGCGGGAAATTCAAATTCTTGGTAATTAAAAAAGAAAATACTGACGTATTCCGCGCGTAATCCCAAATCAGAGTGATCTGATGAATTTTTTCGTTAAAATGCACAGTTTACGCGTAAAAAAATACTTCTATAATAAAAGTCGAATTTTTTAAATAATTTTTTTCCCGCGAATGAAGCCGTATATGAAAAAAAATGCATATTACACTTTTCATTCACATTTACCCGTAGATTTGAAATATATTTTTATTTATCCAAAATTTCACCAAAATATTTTCCTCAAAAAAAGCGCGAAATTCAAATTCTCCACAATAAAAAATACTGAAGTTTTCCGCGGGTAATTTTAAATCAGAAAGATAAGATGCATTTTTTCATTAGAACGCACAGTTTACGTGTAAAAAATTATTTTTATAATAAATGACCGATTTTTTAATATTTTTTTTCTGGTGTATGGAACGTCCTATAAATAAAATGAACACCACACTTTTCATTCACGTTTACCCTTAGATTCGCAATATATTTTCATTTAAATTATAAATCATTTACTGCCTCCGTTCAAATATATAGTACGTATTTTCGTATGTTTGAGAAATATTTTGTAAACTGGCAAAAAAATGATTAAAAAAATGTCGATTGAACGCAATACATTTAGAGTCGTTATTTTCTTGTCTCGAATTCGTGCGGCTACGAGTGGAGACGCTATTTTTGCAGGGAATTTATCGTTAATCGATCGAGTTCAAGGTTCGGCCGACTGTTAAGTGTCCGTCTTTCTATCTGTCCGTCGGCCAGGCCGTTTATCGATGGCCCAACACACGCAGACCACGGCACGATTCTTTCAACCCTCCAATCCGTGGGGTATCAAAAATCAAACAGTCTCTTTAAGGCCTGATTAAAGTGTTCAAATGAAGTATATGGTGTGTCAACAATTTGGACGACAGGAAAATTGAAATTTGACAAGATTTTTCTTGTGACGCATACGGTGCGTCATCAATTTTAATGGGGTTAAATATTACATTTTCGCAAATTTTTGTCATGACGCATACGGTGCGTCATCAATTTTAATCGGGACAAATATTCAAATTTGTCAAATTTTTTATTATGACGCGTACGGTGCGTCAACAATTTTAATTTAGTCAAATATCAAAATTTCTCAAATTTTTTGGACATGACGCATACGGTGCGTCATCAATTTTAATGGTGTCTAATATTAAAAGTCCTCGAATTTTTGGTTGTGACGCATACGGTGCGTCATCAATTTTGATGGGGTCAAATATTAAAATTTTTTAAATTTTTCGACATGACGCATACGGTGCGTCATCAATTTTGACAGGGGCAAATATGAAAATTTCGCAAATTTTTCGTCATGACGCATACGGTGCGTCATCATTTTTAATGGAGTCAATTATTAGGCACAATTCTTTCAACCCTCGAATCCATAGGGTATCGAAAATCAAACAGTTTCTTTAAGTCCTGATTAAAGTGTTCAAATGAAGTATATACTGCGGCAGCAAGTTTAATAGGGTTAAATGTTGAAATTTGGGGAATTTTTCGTTGTGACGCATACGGTGCGTCATCAATTTGAATGGAATGGAATAGTAAGGATTATCAAATTTTTTGACGTGACGCATACCGTGCGTCATGAATTTTGACGGAGTTAAATATTAAAATTTCTCAAATTTTTGGTCATGACGCATACTGTGCGTCATGAGTTTTCCCGGAAACAAATATTAAAGTTGACAGAATTTTTCGACGTGACGTATGCGGTGCGTCATCATTTCGGACGCCCGCACAATTAAGATTTTTAAATATTTTTATCGTGACGCATACGGTGCGTCAACAATTTGGACCGTGCCTATTTGAAGTTTGACAATATTTTCAACGTGACGCATACGGTGCGTCAACAATTTTGGACAAAGGCAAAATTCTAGTTTGACAATATTTTCATCGTGACGCATACGGTGCGTCATCAATTTTAATGGGGTCGAGTATTAAAATTTGTGAAATATTTTTGTCATGACGCATACGGTGCCTCATCAATTTTAATGGAGTCAAGTATTTAAATTTCTCAAATTTTTCCACATGACGCACACGGTGCGTCATCAATTTTAATGGAGTCATATATTGACATTTTTCACATATTTTGTCATGACGCATATGGTGCGTCGTCATTTTTAATGGAATCAAATGTCATAATTTAACAAATTTTTTATTATGACGCATACGGTGCGTCATCAATTTTAATCGAGTTAAATATTAAAATTTGTCAAATTTCTCGACATGACGCATGCGGTGCGTCATCAATTTAGATGGATGCAAATATTAAAATTGTACAATATTATTATCGTGACGCATACGATGCGTCACAGAATTTGGACCGTGCCAAATTTAAGGTTTTATAATATTTTTATTGTGACGCATATGGTGCGTCATGAATTTTCCCGGAAACAAATATTAAAGTTGACAGCATTTTTTGACGTGACGCATACAGTGCGTCATCATTTCGGACGCCCGCACAATTAAGATTTTAAAATATTTTTATCGTGACGCATACGGTGCGTCAACAATTTGGACCGTGCCAATTTGAAGTTTGACAATATTTTCATCGTGACGCATACGGTGCGTCATCAATTTTATTGGGGTCGAGTATTAAAATTTGTGAAATATTTTTGTCATGACGCATACGGTGCGTCATCGAATTTAATGGAGTCAAGTATTTAAATTTCTCAAATTTTTCCACATGACGCACACCGTGCGTCATCAATTTGGATGGATGCAAATATTAAAATTGTACAATATTATTATCGTGACGCATACGATGCGTCACACAATTTGGACCGTGCCAAATTTAAGGTTTGATAATATTTTTATTGTGACGCATACGGTGCGTCATCGACTTTATTGGAGACAAATATTGAAATTTCTCAAATTTTTTGACATGGCGCAGACGGTGCGTCATCAATTAAATGGGAGGCAAAATTAAAATTTATTAAATTTTTCGACATGACGTGCGTCATTATATTTGATGGAGTCAAGTATTACAATTTTACAAATTTTCGTAATGACGCATACGGTGCGTCATCATTGTTAATGGAGTTTAAACATTGAAATTTCTCAATTTTTTCGACATGACGCATACGGTGCGTCATCAATTTTAATCGAGTCACATATTTAAATTTTTTGTCATGACGCATACAATTTGGACGGTGCGAAATTTAAAGTTTGACAATATTATCACCGTGACGCATACGATGCCTCAGAGATTTTAATCGGGTTAAGTATTAAAATTTGGGGAATTTTTAAACATAACGTAAACGGTGTGCCATTAATTTTCACGGAAACAAAATTAAAATTTTACAATATCATTATCGTGACGCATACGATGCGTCACACAATTTTAATGGAGTTTAGTATTGAAATTTCTCAAATTTTTCACGGTGCGTCGGCCGTTTAGACGTAGTCAAATATAATTTGTCAAATTTTTCCACGTGACGCACCGTAAAATCAATTTTAATCGGATAAATATTGAAATTTCTCGCATTTCTCTTCATGACACATACGGTGCGTCATCAATTTTGATGGAAGCAAATATTAAAATTGACAGCATTTTTCAGCGTGACGCATACGATGCGTCACGCAATTTAGACTGTGCTAAATTTAAAGTTTGACAATATTTTCATTGTGACGCATACGATGCGTCATCAACTTTACTGAGGACAAATATTGAAATTTTTCAAATTTTTCCACATGACGCATACGGTGCGTCATCAATTTTCCCGTAAACAAATATTAAAGTTGACGGCATTTTTTGACGTGACGCATACGGTGCGTCAACAATTTGGATGAAGACATAATTAAAATTTAACAATATTTTTATTGTGACGCATACGGTGCGTCAGCAAGTTTAATCGGGTGAAGTACTAAAATTTTTCAAATTTTTCGTCGTGACGCATACGGTGCGTCATCAATTTTCCTGAAGTCAAATATTACAATTTCTTAAATTATTCGTCATGACGCATACGGTGCGTCATCACTTAAAAAGTTCTCTTAAATACACATCCGCAAACTTTTATTATATTTTCTACGTTATAATTAATTAGAAGATGCACAGTCGATACCACAAATGTATATCATATGAACTTTTTTCTTATCATATTTCATCCTCAAGGGAAAAAAGGGAATTGTTTATTATGGAAGTATATTATATTTATAAGTTTATTATGGAAGTAACATTAATCATCTTCACAAATTAGCGTCTGTTACAAAATGTTTGATTTATATTTTGAAAAATGCTCTGCATTAATGATATTATATAGTGGGTAAAAATAATATAATAATTGTTTTGTCATGAAAATTATAAATTTCTAATAAATAAACATCCGCAAACTTCCATTTGCCACATTAAAATTAATTAAAGAATGTACAGTCTGTGCTACATATGTACATCACCTGAATTTTTTTTGTTATCAACATTCATCACCAAGGGAAGAAAAACTTTATTTTTTATTGAAGTATAGAGATATCATCTCCATAAATTAGCATCTATTATAAAATATTCGATTTATACTTTAATCCGAAAAATTCTCTGCGTTAATGATCTTATACAGTATGTAAAAACAATGCAACAAATTTTTTGCAAAGTAAATTAAAAATTTCTAATAAATAAACATCCACAAACTCTTATCCTGTAACAAACTTTTATTTATTATATTATAATTAATTGAAAAATGTACATTCTCTGCCACAAATGAATATCACATTAACTTTTTTCTTAGCATCTTTCATTAAGAAAGAAAAAAAATTATTTATTATTGAAGTATATAGTAACATTAGTCATCTCCATAAATTAGCATTTATTATAAAATATTTGATTTATATTTTGAAAAATGTTTTGCATTAGTAATCCTATGCAGCGTGTAAAATGAATGAAATAATTCGTTTGCGAAGTCAATTAAAAATGTCTAATAAACACACATCTATAAACTTCCATTTGCTATATTAAAATTAATTAAAAAATGTACAGGCTTTGTCACACATTTACATCATATGGAATTTTTTCTTATCATCTTTAATCTCTAAGGGGAAAAAATTGTAATTGTTTATTATTGAAATATATAGTAACGTTAATCATCTCTATAAATTAGCATCTAAATTATTCGATGCAGAGTTTGAAAAATGCTGTGCATCAATAGTCTCATATAGTGTATAAAAATAATGCAATAATTCTTTTGCAAACGAAATTATAAATTTTTAATTAATAAATATCGACACACTTTTATATCTATATTAAAATTAATTAAGAAATGTAAAATCTATGCCACAAATTTATATAATATGACATTTTTTCTTGTCACCTTTCATTACAAAGGGAAAGAAAATAATTGTTTATTATTAAGCATTGTTTATTATTTAAGCAACATTAATAAATTCTATAAATTAACCGGTAACATTAATTCTACGTTATAATGAACTTAAAATGTACAGTCAGTGTCAAAAATGTATTTGGTACGAAGATTTTTGTCATCACCTTACGTCATGAAAAAATAATATTTAAATAATGAAAAATAAAAAATAAAAGTGTTTATCCGAAATATACGATGTAGATTTTGAAAATGTCCTTATTAATGGTTCTATATAGTGTACAAAAGAATGCAAGAATTTGTTCGCGAAAAAAATTGTAAATTTTTAATAAATCAACATCCACGAACTTTTTTTTCTACATAAAATTAATTAAAAAATGTACCGTCTGTACCAACAATTCACATCATATAAAATGTTTTCTTATCACCTCTCATTACGAAGGGAAAGAAAATAATTGTTTATTATTAAGCATTGTTTATTATTGAAGCAACATTAATAAATTCTATAAATTAACCGGTGACATTAATTCTACGTTATATTTAATTTAAAATGTACAGTCAGTGCCAAAAATGTACTCGGTACGAAGATTTTTGTCGTCACCTTACGTCATGAAAAAATAATATTTAAATAATAAAAAATACAAAAATAAAATTGTTTATCAGAAATATGCGATGTAGATTTTGAAAATGTCCTTATTAATGATCCTATATAGTGTACAAAAGAATGCAATAATTTGTTCCCGAAGACACGAGGGCGCTTTTATATGAAATTGGATTGGGTTATCGATTATGTGAACTTATTAGGCCTTGGCTCATAAGAGGATTACGTTTTTCTTCGGGGCGAAGCCTAATTTCTCACGGCCGCATCGTAAATTATCAAAGAATCAAGAATCAAAGATTTATTATTAACGCAAAATTAACTTTCATCCGGATTCTGTCAGATAACTCGATTTTTACTCGAAAACGAAAAGTTTATATGAACTTTTTTCATTATTGTCCGACATAGAATCGATACAAAAAATTGCAAACGATTTATTCGAAAAATTATAAACTAAAAAAAAAATGTTTTCCGAAAATGAAGCGGTCTGCCGAAAAAGTGCATCACACCTTTTTGTCTCAGTTTTTCCGGTAGAATATGATCGTATTTTTTTGGAAATTTTTTGAAGGAATTTTTGAAAGGTTCCTTTCGGCATTTTTTGAAAATATTGTTTTGGAAAATATTATTAAATCGAAAAAATAAAAATTGCATGCGATTATTCGGACAAAATAGAGGAGAAAAGGTTCTATGGGGGTTTACATTAGAACGTGAAGGTGGTGAGAAAAAAAATTCAAACTTTTGTATTTATGACAGGAAGTGTACAATTTTTGTTTTCTTTTTTTACTCGAAAAGCCAATATTTCCTGATGCAAGTTTATATGAACTTTTTTCATTCTTGCCCGACATAGAACCGACACGAAAAATTGCAACCAAGTTTTTTGAAAAACTGTAAACTAAAAAAATTTTTTTTTTCGAAAAGGTAGCAATCTGCCGAAAAAGTGTATCAAACCTTTTCGGCTCATTTTTTCCGGTGGAATATGATCGTATTTTTTTGGGAATTATTTAGACGAATTTTCGAAAAGTTACTTTTGGCATTTTTTTGAAAATATTTTGGGAGAAAATCGGAAAAATAAAAATTGCATGCGATTATTTGAGCAATATAGAGAAGGAAACGTTCTATGGGGTTTTTCGATGGAACGTGAAAGAGATGAGAAAAAAAAAGTCAAATTTTGGTATTTATGGCAGAGAGTGTACATTGTTTTTTTCTTTTTTTTTTTACTTGAAAAGTCGATGTTTGCAGATGCAAGTTTATATGAACTTTTTTCCTTATTGTCCGACATATAAATGAGACAAAAAATTGCAACCGATTATTTCAAAAAATTAAAAACATATGCATATTGTCACAGGTACTAGAAAAAATGTATGAATTTTTTTTCTCGAAAACGAAGCAACACATCGAAAAAGTGCGTCACACCTTTTTGTCCCAGTTTTTCCGGTAGAATTTTTGGACGGTTCCTTTCGGCATTTTTTGAAAATATTATTTTGGTGGAAAATCACAGAAATAAAAATTGCATGTGATTATTCGGGCAACATAGAGGAATAAATGTTCTATGGGGTTTTACGTTAGAACATGAAGGTTATGAGAAAAAAAAATTCAAACTTTGGCATTTATGACAGGGAGTGTACAATTTTTGTTTTTTTTTTTACTCGGAAAGGTGATGTTTGCGGATGCAAGTTTATGGGAACTTTTTTCATCGTTATCCGACATATAATCGATAGAAGAAATTGCAAGCGATTTTTTTGAAAAAAAATACTAGAAACATATGCAAAAACAAAAATTTCTAACATTTTTCGTCATGGCATACGGTGCGTCATCAGTTTGACAATATTTTTATCGTGACGCATACGGTGCGTCATCAATTTTAATGGAGACATATAATAAAATTTGTCAAATTTTTCGTCATGACGCATACGATGCGTCATCAGTTTTGACGGAAGTAAATACTAAAATTTGTCAAATTTTTCGTCATGACGCATACGATGCGTCATCAGTTTTGACGGAAGTAAATACTAAAATTTGTCAAATTTTTCGATATGAGGCATATGGTGCACTTTGCATCCACTTCAACTTCTCAAAATATAAAACCGATCCGCGAACTGAAGTTTTTGGCGCCATTTTGGGAGCATTTCTCATATTATGCGATATATTTTCGACGATATCTCTGGAAGTATTGCCAATTTTGAGGTGCGGTTTCGATTTTTCTGAGTCACTTTGCGTCGACTTTGATATCCTAAAATATGAAACTGATCTGCAAACTTTTATTTTTGACGCCATTTTGGGAACTTTTCACATAAATCAAATATATTTTTGACGATATCTCTGGAAGTATTGCGAAATTTTAGGTGCTGTTTCGATTTTTCTAAGTTACTTTCCATCCACTTTAACATCCCAAAATATAAAACAGAATTGTGAACTTTAATTTTTGACGCCATTTTGGGAACTTTTCACATAAATCAAATATATTTTTGACGATATCTCTGGAAGTATTGCGAATTTTTAGGTGCGGTTTCGATTTTTCTGAGTCACTTTGCGTCGACTTTGATATCCTAAAATATGAAACTAATCTGTAAAATTTTATTTTTGACGCCATTTTGGCAACTTTTCACATAAATCAAATATATTTTTGACGATATCTCTGGAAGTATTGCGAATTTTTATGTGCGGTTTCGATTTTTCTGAGTCACTTTGCATCCACTTTGATATCCTAAAATATAAAACCGATCTGTGAACTTTTATTTTTGACGCCATTTTGGGGGCATGTCACATAAATCAAATATATTTTTGACGATATCTCTGGAAGTATTGCGAATTTTGAGGTATGGTTTCGATTTTTCTGAGTCCTTTTACATCCAGCTTATCTTCCCAAAATATCAAACCGATCTGTGAACTTTCATTTTTGACGCCATTTTTGGAGCATTTCTCATATTATGTGATATATTTTTGACGATATCTCTAGAAGTATTGCGAATTTTGAGGTATGGTTTCGATTTTTCTGAGTCCTTTTACATCGACTTTGATCTTCCCAAAATATCAAACCGATCTGTGAACTTTCATTTTTGACGCCATTTTTGGAGCATTTCTCATATTATGTGATATATTTTTGACGATATCTCTAGAAGTATTGCGAATTTTGAGGTGCGGTTTGGATTTTTCTGAGTCTCTCCGTATCCACTTTTATATTTCAAAATATAAAACTGATCCGTGAACTTTCATTTTTGACGCCATTTTGGGAGCTCTTCACACATTTTATTATTTAATATATTTTTGACGATATCTCTGGAAGTATTGCGAATTTTGAGACACGGTTTCGATTTTGTGGAGTTACTTTGCATCCACTTCGATTTCCCAAAATATAAAACCGATCCGCGAACTGAAATTTTTGACGCCATTGTGGGAGCTCCTCACACATTGTATTATTTAATATATTTTTGACGATATCTCAGGAAGTATTGCGAATTTTGAGGTACGGTTTCGATTTTTCTGAGTCCTTTTACATCCAGCTTGTCTTCCCAAAATATAATACCGATCCATGAACTAAAATTTTTGACACCATTTTGGGAGCTCCTTACACATTTTATTATTTAATATATTTTCGACGATATCTCAGGAAGTATATCGAGTTTTGAGGTGCGGTTTCGATTTTTCTGAGTCCTTTTACACCCAGCTTCCCTTCCCAAAATATGAAACCAATCTACGAACTTTCATTTTTGCTTCACATTTCGCCAATTTGCCATCTTTGGCATCTTTCCGTGCGAAAGAAAGCCATTATTCGGCTCCACGGATCCTGGAGGATGTTCGCAGGGCAACGTGTCCCGTATTGATCCCGTAGTGCATCCCCACCAGCTTCAGAACCCTGCCAATCTCACCCCACCAGCGACACAAGCCTTTCTACCCTTGGCTGCCACCCCCTTCGCAACCTAAAGCGTGTCATGTTATTCCACTCGACGCCGTGGCGCACGTGCGCAAGCTAATTATGGAAGAGAGTGTACTGTAGCAGTGAGAAAATGTTGACGCAGAAGTTCAGGCGGCTGCTGATTGGTGGAACTTCAAAACCGCGGCTCCTGATTGGCGGAACTTGAAAACCGCGGGGCGCCGAAACAAAATGGCGCCGGACGGCGGACAGTTTGAGAGGAGGTCAAGATTTTAGTGACCCAGCGTGTGGGTCATGGGATAACAAATTTCGGGATGTGCGGTGGGTCATGGTTTTGGGTGACTCGGCAGGTGGGTCGTGATTTTTCTCATGACTCAGCAGGTGGGTCGTGATTTTTCTCGTGACTCAGCAGGTGGGTCATAGGATTTTTACATGACTCAGCAGGTGGGTCATGATTTTTCTCGTGACTCAGCAGGTGGGTCATGCAATGTCAAATTACGTGTGTGGTATGTGTAATCTTTTGTGACGCATACGGTGGGTCATGATTTTTCACGTGACGCATATGGTGGGTCATGATTTTTCACGTGACGCATATGGTGAGTCATGATTTTTCACGTGACGTATATGGTGGGTCATGATTTTTCACGTAACGCATATGGTGGGTCATGATTTTTAACGTGACGCATATGGTGGGTCATGATTTTGTGTGACTCAGCAGGTGGGTCATGATTTTTTCATGACTCAGCAGGTGGGTCACAGGATTTTGAGCATGACTCAGCAGGTGGGTCATGATTTTTCTCGTGACTCAGCAGGTGGGTCATGCAATGTCAAACTACGTGTCTGTTATGTGTAATTTTTTGTGACGCATATGTTGGGTCATGATTTTTCACGTGACGCATATGGTGAGTCATGATTTTTCACGTGACGCATATGGTGGGTCATGATTTTTAACGTGACGCATATGGTGAGTCATGATTTTTCACGTGACGCATATGGTGGGTCATGATTTTTCACGTGACACATATGGTGGGTCATAATTTTTTCCGTGACGCATATGTTGGGTCATAATTTTTCACGTGACGCATAATTGATTTTTCACGTGACGCATATGTTGGGTCATTATTTTTTTCGGGACACAGTGGGTGCGTCATAATTTTTCAAGTGACGCATATTTTTCACGTGACGCATATGGTGCGTCATAATTTTTCATGTGACGCATATGGTGCGTCATAATTTTTCATGTGACGCACATGATGGGTCATAATTTTACACGTGACGCATATGGTGAGTCATAATTTTTCATGTGACGCATATGGTGAGTCATGATTTTTCACGTGACGCATATGGTGAGTCATGATTTTTCACGTGACGCATATGGTGGGTCATGATTTTTCACGTGACGCATATGTTGAGTCATAGTTTTTCATGTGACGCATATGTTGGGTCATTATTTTTTTCGGGACACAGTGGATGCGTCATAATTTTTCAAGTGACGTATATTTTTCACGTGACGCATATGGTGCGTCATCATTTTTCATGTGACGCACATGATGGGTCATAATTTTACACGTGACGCATATGGTGAGTCATAATTTTTCATGTGACGCATATGTTGGGTCATGATTTTTCACGTGACGCATATGTTGAGTCATGATTTTTAACGCAGCGCATATAGTGAGTCATGATTTTTCACGTGACGCATATGTTGAGTCATAGTTTTTCATGTGACGCATATGTTGGATCATGATTTTTTTCGGGACGCAGGCGGTGCGTCATAATTTTTCACGTGACGCATATGGTGGGTCATGATTTTTCACGTGACGCATATGTTGGGTCATAATTTTTCACATGACGCATATGATGAGTAATGATTTTGCACATGACGCATATGGAGAGTTATGATTTTTAACGTGACGCATAAGGTGGGTCATGATTTTTCACGTGACGCATATGTTGGGTCATGATTTTTCACGTGACGCATACGGTGCGTCATAATATTTTCCGTAACGCATCTGTTGGGTCATTATTTTGTTCGAGACACAAGGGGTGCGTCATAATTTTTCACGTGACGCATATGTTGGGTCATGAATTTTCACATGACGCAAATGGTGAGTCGTAATTTTTCACGTGAAGCATATGTTACAACATAATTTTTCACGTGACGTAAATGGTGGGTCATCATTTTTTACGTGACGCATAGGGTGAGTCATAATTTTTCACGTGACGCATATGTTGGGTCATGATTTTTCACGTGACGCATATGTTGGGTCATTATTTTTTTCGGGACACAGGGGGTGCGTCATAATTTTTCACGTGACGCATATGGTGGGTCATGATTTTTCACGTGACGCATATGGTGAGTCATAATTTTTCATGTGACGCATACGTTGGGTCATGATTTTTTTCATGACGCATATGTTGAGTCATGATCTTTCATGTGACGCACATGATGGGTCATGATTTTACACGTGACGCATACAATGGGTCATGAATGTTCACGTGACGCACAAGTTGAGTCATAATTTTTCACGTGACGCATATGTTGGGTCATGATTTTTCACGTGACGCATACGGTGGGTCATATTTTCCGTGACGCATATGTTGGGTCATGATTTTTTTCGAGACACAGGGAGTGGGTCATCATTTTTCACGTGACGCATATGGTGGGTCATGATTTTTCACATGACGCAAAGGTGGGTCATGATTTTTCGGTATGCATACGTTTGGTCATGATTTTTCACATGACTCAGCATGTTGGGTCATGTTAAATTTTATATTATGTGTAATTTTTTATGTGTTGGGTCATGATTTTGCACGTGACGCATATGGTGAGTCATGATTTTTCACGTGACGTATATGTTAAGACACAATTTTTCATGTAACGCATATATTGGGTCATGATTTTGCACGTGACGCATATGGTGGGTCATGATTTTTCACGTGACGCATATGTTGGGTTATACTTTTGAATGTGACGCATATGTTGGGTCATGATTTTTCACGTGACGCATATGTTGTGTCATAATTTTTCATGTGACGCATATGTTGGGTCATGATTTTTCACGTGACGCATATGTTGAGTCATAGTTTTTCATGTGACGCATATGTTGGATCATGATTTTTTTCGGGACGCAGGCGGTGCGTCATCATTTTTCACGTGACGCATGTAGTGGGTCATGATTTTTCACGCGACGCATATGTTAAGACATAATTTTTCATGTGACGCATATGTTGGGTCATGATTTTTCAGGTGACGCATATGTTGGGTCATGATTTTTCACGTGACGCACATGTTGGGTCATGATTTTTTTCCGTGACGCATAGGGTGAGTCACGATTTTTCACGTGACGCATATGGTGGGTCATGATTTTTCACGTGACGCATACGTTGAGTCACGATTTTTCACATGACGCATATGTTGAGTCATGATTTTTGACGTGACGCATATGGTGAGTCATAATTTTTCATGTGACGCATATGGTGGGTCGTGATTTTACACGTAATGCATCCGGTGGGTCATGATTTTTCACGTGACGCATATGTTGGGTCATGATTTTTCACGTGACGCATATGTTGAGTTATAGTTTTTCATGTAACGCATATGTTGGGTCATAATTTTTCACGTGACGCATATGGTGAGTCATAATTTTTCATGTGACGCTTATGTTGGGTTATGATTTTTCACATGACGCATATGATGAGTCATAATTTTTCATATGACGCATATGTTGGGTCATGATTTTTCACGTGACGCATATGTTGGGTCATGATTTTTCACGTGACGCATAAGTTGAGTCATAGTTTTTCATGTGAGGCGTATGTTGGGTCATGAATTTTCACGTGACGCGTGTGGTGAGACATAATTTTTCATGTGACGCATATGTTGGGTCATAATTTTTCATGTGACGCATATTGTGGGTCATAATTTTTCACGTGACGCATATGTTGGGTCATGATTTTTCACGTGACGCATATGTTTGGTCATGTTTTTTCACGTGACGCATATGTTGAGTCACGAATTTTTACACGCATACGGTGAGTCATCATTTCATGTGACGCATATGTTGGGTCATGATTTTGCATGTGACGCGTATGGTGGGTCATGAATTTTCACGTGACGTATATGTTGGGTCATGATTTTTCACGTGACGCATATGTTGCGTCATGATTTTTCACGTGACGCATATGTAGGGTCATGATTTTTCACGTGACGCATATGGTGAGTCATGATTTTTAACGTGACGCATATGTTGAGTCATAATTTTTCATTTGACGCATATGTTGGGTCATGATTTTTCACGTGACGCATATGGTGCGTCATAATTTTTCACGTGACGCATATGTTGGGTCATGATTTTGCACGTGACGCATATGGTGAGTCATGATTTTTCACGTGACGCATATGTTAAGTCATCATTTTTCATGTGACGCATATGTTGGGTCATGATTTTGCATGTGACGCATATGGTGGGTCATGAATTTTCACGTGACGCATATGTTGGGTCATGATTTTTCACGTGACGCATATGTTGCGTCATGATTTTTCACGTGACGCATATGTAGGGTCATGATTTTTCACGTGACGCATATGGTGAGTCATGATTTTTAACGTGACGCATATGTTGAGTCATAATTTTTCATTTGACGCATATGTTGGGTCATGATTTTTCACGTGACGCATACGGTGGGTCATAATATTTTCCGTGACGCATATGTTGGGTCATGATTTTTTTTCTGGACACAGGGGGTGCGTCATGATTTTTCACGTGACGCATATAGTGAGTCATAATTTTTCACGTGAAGCACATGGTGGGTCATGATTTTTCACGTGACGCATATGTTGGGTCATGAATTTTCACGTGACGCATATGTTGGGTCATGACGTGACGCATATGTTGGGTCATGATTTTTCATGTGACGCACATGGTGGGTCATGATTTTTCACGTGACGCATATGGTGAGTCATCATTTTTCACGTGACGCATATGGTGAGTCATGATTTTTCACGTGACGCATATGGTGGGTCATAATTTTTCACGTGACGCATATGTTGGGTCATCATTTTTCACGTGAAGCCTATGTTGGGTCATTATTTTTTTTGGGACACAGTGGGTGCGTCATAATTTTTCATGTGACGCATATGGTGAGTCATAGTTTTTCATGTGACGCATATGTTGGGTCATTATTTTTTTCGGGACACAGTGGGTGCGTCATAATTTTTCAAGTGACGCATATTTTTCACGTGACGCATATGGTGCGTCATAATTTTTCATGTGACGCATATGGTGAGTTATAATTTTTCATGTGACGCATACGATAGGTCATAATTTTTCACGTGACCCATATGGTGAGTCATGATTTTTCACGTGACGCATATGGTGAGTCATAATTTTTCACGTGACGCATATGTTGGGTCATGATTTTTCATGTGACGCATCATGATTTTTCACGTGACGCATATGTTGGGTCATAATTTTTCACATGACGCACATGTTGGGTCATGATTTTTCACGTGACGCATACCGTGAGTCATCATTTTTCACGTGACGCATACGTTGGGTCATGATATTTCATGTGACGCATATGTTGGGTTATGATTTTCAACGTGACGCATATATTGGGTCATGATTTTTAATGTGACGCATGTGTGGAGTCATGATTTTTTTTCTGGACACAGGGGGTGCGTCATGATTTTTCACGTGACGCATATAGTGAGTCATAATTTTTCACGTGAAGCACATGGTGGGTCATGATTTTGCACGTGACGCATATGTTGGGTCATGAATTTTCACGTGACGCATATGTTGGGTCATGATTTTTAACGTGACGCATACGGTGGGTCATGATTTTGCACGTGACGCATATGATGGGTCATAATTTTTTTCTGTGACGCATATGTTGGGTCATGATTTTTCACGTGACGCATACGGTGGGTCATGATGTTTCAAAGTGACGCATATGTTGGGTCATAATTTTTCACATGACGCACATGTTGGGTCATGATTTTTCACGTGACGCATACCGTGAGTCATCATTTTTCATGTGACGCATATGGTGGGTCACGATTTTTCACGTGACGCATATGGTGAGTCATGATTTTTCACGGGACGCATATGTTGCGTCATGATTTTTAACGTGACGCATATGGTGGGTCATTATTTTTCTCGTGACGCATACGGTGAGTCATAATTTTTCACGTGACGCATATGTTGGGTCATGATTTTTCACGTGACGCATATGTTGGGTCATGATTTTTCAGATGACGCATATGGTGGGTCATGATTTTTCACGTGACGCATATGGTGAGTCATGATTTTTCACGTGACGCATATGGTGGGTCATGATTTTTAACGTGACGCATATGTTGGGTCATAATTTTTCACATGACGCATATGTTGAGTCATAGTTTTTCACGTGACACATACGTTGGGTCATGATTTTTCACGTGACGCATACGGTGGGTCATAATTTTTTCCGTGACGCATATGTTGGGTCATGACTTTTTAATGACGCAAGGGGTGGGTCATGAATTCTTTTCCGTGACGCATATGGTGGGTCATGTTTTTTTCGTGACCCAGCGGATGAGTCATGTAACAAATTTCGAGTATGTGATGTATCTTTTTTCGGGATGCGAACGGTGGGTCAGGATTTTCTGTGACCCAGCAGGTGGGTCATGGAATAACAAATTTTGGGTATTCGTGTCATTTTTCGTGACGCATACGGTGGGTCTGAATTTTTTTCCGTGACACATACGGTGGGTCATAATTTTTCATGTGACGCATACGTTGGGTCATGATTTTTCTCGTGACGCATACGGTGGGTCACGATGTTTCACGTGATTCATAAGGTGGGTCATGATTTTTCATGTGACGCATCTGGTAGGCTATGGGTTCTTTTCCGTGACGCAGGGATGCGTCACAATTTTTTCCGTGACCCAACATGTGGGTCATGGGACAGAAAATTTGAGGGAAATGTGTCATTTTGTGTGACCCAGCAGGTGGGTCATTATTTTTCACATGACGCATATGGTGGGTCATGAATTTTCACGTGACGCATATGGTGGGTCATGAATTGTGACGCATATGGTGAGTCATAATTTTTCATGTGACGCATATGTTGGGTTATGATTTTTCTCGTGACGTATACGGTGAGTCATGATTTTTCACGTGACGCATATATTGAGTCATGATTTTTCATGTGACGCATCTGGTGGGTAATAAGTTCTTTTCCGTGACGCAGGGAGTGCGTCACGAATTTTCCGTGACCCAGCATGTGGGTCATGGGACAGAAAATTTGAGGGAAGTGTGTCATTTTGTGGGACCCAGCAGGTGGGTCATTATTTTTCATGTGATACATATGGTGGGTTATAATTTTTTTCTGTGACGCATATGTTCGGTCATGATTTTTCACATGACGCATATGGTGGGTCATAATTTTTCACGTGACGCATATGGTGAGTCATAATTTTTCACGTGACGCATACGTTGGGTCATGATTTTTCTCGTGACGCATACGGTGGGTCACGATGTTTCACGTGATTCATAAGGTGGGTCATGATTTTTCATGTGACGCATCTGGTAGGCTATGAGTTCTTTTCCGTGACGCAGGGGGTGCGTCACAAATTTTCCGTGACCCAACATGTGGGTCATGGGACAGAAAATTTGAGGGAAATGTGTCATTTTGTGTGACCCAGCAGGTGGGTCATTATTTTTCACATGACGCATATGGTGGGTCATGAATTTTCACGTGACGCATATGTTGGGTCATGATTTTTCACGTGACGCATATGGTGGGTCATGAATTTTCACGTGACGCATATGGTGAGTCATAATTTTTCATGTGACGCATATGTTGGGTTATGATTTTTCTCGTGACGAATACGGTGAGTCATGATTTTTCACGTGACGCATATATTGAGTCATGAATTTTCATGTGACGCATCTGGTAGGCTATGGGTTCTTTTCCGTGACGCAGGGGGTGCGTCACGAATCTTCCGTGACCCAGCATGTGGGTCGCCGAACAGAAAATTTGAGGGAAGTGTGTCATTTTGTGTGACTCAGCAGGTGGGTCATTATTTTTCACATGACGCATATGGTGGGTCATGATTTTTCACGTGACGCATACGTTGGGTCATGATTTTTCACGTGACGCATATGGTGGTTCATAGTTTTTCGTGACGCATATGGTGCGTCACGCAATATTACATGACACACGACACATATTACATGTATTTGTGTTATATGTAATTTTATGACGTATAAGATATATATAATTTTTATGACCCATACGGTGGGTCATTATGGTGCATATATTTAAAATCTCAAACTTTTAGGAATAGTTTCAAATTGTACCCAGTACTAATACTTTTAGAACTTTCCCCCAAATGTTTACAGGAAAACCACTTACGCATAATGGGTGGTCGAACAATTAAAATTTGACAATGTGTCATTTATGTGTGCGTCATCAATTTTAGTGGTGTCATGATTTTTCACGTCCAATTGACGCATAAGGTGCGTCATCAGTTTTGGTGGAAGCAAATATTAAAATTGACATGCCTTTTATCGTGACGCATACGGTGCGTCATGAATTTTACTGGAGTCAAATATTAAAATTTCTCAACATTTTCCGCATGACGCATACGGTGCGTCATCAAGTTTTCTGGAGTCAAATATTTAAATTTCCCAAATTTTTTGTCATGACGCATACGGTGCGTCATCAATTTTGACGGAAGCAAATATTAAAATCGACAGAAATTTTCAGCGTGACGCATACGGTGCGTCATGAATTTGAACGGCGGCAAAATTAAAATTTGACAATTTTATTTTGACGCATTTGATGCGTCATCAATTTTAATGAAGCCAAGTACAAAAATTTCTCAAATTTCTCTTCATGACGCATATGGTGCGTCATCAATTTCGACGGAAGCAAATATTAATATCGACAGAATTTTTCAGCGTGACGCATACAGTGCGTCATGAATTTGGACGGCGCCAAAATTTTGATTTGGCAATATTTTTATCGTGACGCATACGGTGCGTCATCAATTTTGACGGAAACAAATATTAACCCTTAAACGCATAGTGTCTCATTTTTTTCATATACCTTTACAATAATCTACATACATTCAATATTTTTTGGATACAAATTAAAAAATCATGCATTTAATCCTTAATAATTTTATTTTACATCTATCTACCCCAGCGCATCACTAAATATGCATAATTAAACTCCTACTCCCGAAAAATAGGTTCCATCAGTACAAAAATGTCAAAAATGAAAATGTAAATTATTTTAACAGTGCATGATTCCTTAAAGAAAATTTCCATAAAAACTTTCTTCTTTTACAGAAAATTTCTGTAATTCGCCACACCTTATACGTTTCTGTGCCACCTTTGAAATTAATCGAATTAGTCCGAGTGCCGGGGGGCCTAATTCGATTTGCCGGCATCCGTTCGCGGTTTATCTTGTAAAACTGACCACTTGTCACTTTTATTCTGAGTCGCACGCCCCGCTAATGCCGTTACACAGACTCGAATCCCATTAAATATGTGTGCCGAATTAGCCTAATTGCGAGCCACGCATCAAGTGCCCTTAATTAGCAATTTTCAACATAAAAAATATATTAACAATAAAAATATAAAAACATAGCAAAATTTCGCTGCGAGGGCAAACATAAAATTAAAAAAGAAAATAGTAAAATAAAATGAAATAAAATAAAATAAAGTAATATAAAATAAAAAATAAAATGAAACAAAATAAAAATAAAATAATGTAAAATAAAAAATAAATAAATAAAAATTCTGAAATAAATATTCTGAAAAAAAATTCTGTTATAATTAAAGTAAAAATTCTAAAAAAAAATTGAAAAATACAATAAAATAAAAATTCTAAAAAAAAATTGAAAAAAATAAAATAAAACTCTGAAAAAAAAATAAAATAAAACTCCTAAAAAAAACAAAATAAAAATAAAAAAATAAAATAGCAATTAAAAAAATGAGTTTTGATGGAGAACTGGTTTTTTGGGAATAGTTTCTGTGGATTTCTGAAAATAATGAATTTTTTTGGTTTTAGGTCAGTGGGGACCGTCCAGGAGAAGGAGAGGTGGGCGAAAACGCACATGGAGTTGTGCCGCTGTCGTTTCGGTGCCAGCATGTGTCCAATTTTGGAACGCATATAGGTGAGTGACGATTTTTATGGGGGCGTGGGTGTAGATAGAGGATTGGACATTTTATGCGGAGGATAGCTCTGGATTTAATGAAGCTATGGGAAAATGGTTGAGGAGAAAGTTGCTTGGGACGAAAGGATCTATGTTTTTATATACGCACTTTTTGTAAAAGCGCACTGATGCACTCAAAAAATGCAAGTGCACTTATTTTTTTAAGGTAACAATGTAATTTTCTTTACACGGTTCGATTGAGACGAAAATTATGCGTATAAAAGTACTTACACGGAATATTCGAAAAATCGATAGTTTGAGAGATATCTCTATTTTTATATAAACATGTATATATATATATGTATATATCGGGAGGATCGGACATTTTCTATGGCTGGTATCTCCGTATTTAATTATGCTACGGAAAAATGGTTGAGGAGAAAGTTGCGTGGGATGAAAGGATCTATATTGTCATGTATGCATTTTTTTCAAAAGTGCAATGATGCACTTGAAAAATGCAAGTGCACTTGTTTTTTTAATGCAAGTATATAATTTTGTTTACACAGTTTGATTCAGACGTATGTTCTGCGCATAAAAGTATTTGAACGCAACTTCCAAGAAATCGATAGTTTTCGAGATATTTAATCATTTATAATAATGTATATACATATATATATATACATATATTGGAAGGTTCGGACATTTTCTATGGCTGGTATCTCCGTATTTAATTATGCTACGGAAAAATGGTTGAGGAGAAAGTTGCGTGGCATGAAAGGATCTATATTGCCATGTATGCAGTTTTTGCAAAAGTGCAATGATGCACTAGAAAAGTGCAAGTGCACTGCTTTTTTTAAGATAACCATATAATTTTCTTGATAAACTTCGATTCAGACGCAAATTCTGCGTGTAAAAGTATTTACACTAGATATTCGAAAAATCGATATTTTGCGAGATATTTCGGTTTTTATATATATTTGTGTAGAAGGAAGATCAGACATTTTCTATGGCTGGTATCTCCGTAATTAATTATGCTACGGAAAAATGGTTGAGGAGAAAGTTGCGTGGCATAAAAGGATCTATATTTTTATGTATGCACTTTTTGTAAAAGTGCAGTGATGCACTTGAAAAGTGCAAGTACACTGCTTTTTTTAGTATAACTATATAATTTTCTTTATAAATTTCGATTGAGACGCAAATTCTGCGTATAAAAGTATTTACACTAGATATTCGAAAAATCGATATTTTGTGAGATATTTCGATTTTAATATATATTTATGTAGAGGGAAGGTCAGACATTTTCTATGGCTGATATCTCCGTATTTAATTATGCTACGGAAAAATGGTTGAGAAGAAAGTTGCGTGGGACGAAAGGATTTATCTGATCCTGTATGCACTTTTTGGAAAAGTGCAATAATGCACTCGAAGAGTGCAAATGCACTTCTTTTTTTAAGGCAAATACATAATTTTCTTTATATATTTTGATTCAGATGCAAATTATGCAGATAAAAGATCCTGGCGAGGATATTCGAAAAATCGATATTGTGCAAGATATTTGACTTTTAATATACCACCAATTTTGACCGGCCCGAGATACTTTTATATTGATAATAAAAAAAAAATGATAGAGGAAAAATATGTATGGATTAATATTATCCATCTTTGCACCTACTCACTTTTTCCGAAAATGCATTGATGCACTCGAAAAGTGCAAGTGCACTATTTTTTTCAACATAAATATAAATTTTTCTTTACGCCATCCGACTCAGCTTCAAATTCTACACACAAAAGTATTTATACAAAATATTCGAAAAATCGATAGTTTTCGAGATATTTCAATTTTTCCTACGATATATCTTGTATATCGCTCCAACAAAATGGCCGCCATATTGTAACTACCGCCCGTCCCGACAAAATGTTACAAACGTTACTTTTCTGTTGATGTTAGAAAAAAATGTTTCAGACAAAAGTTGTATGGAATAATATTGTCTACCCTTTCACGTATTTACTTTTTCCGAAAATGCATCGATGCACTCAAAAAGTCCAACTGCACTATTTTTTTAAACGAAAGTATACATTTTACTTCACGTCAACCGATTCAACAACAAATTCCGCGCACAAAAGTACTTATAGAAAATATTGGAAAAATCGGTATTTCGCAAGATATTTCAATTTTAATATACCAAAAATTTTGACCGGCCTCTAGATACTTTCCTGCTGATGTTACAAAAAAATATTTCAGACAAAGGTTGTATGGAACACTATTGTCCACCCTTTCACGTATTCACTTTCTCCGAAAATAGATCAATGCACTCAAAAAGTGCAACTGTACTATTTTTTTCAACTTAAACATACATTTTTCTTCACGTCGCTCGACTTACCTATAAATTCTACGTACAAAAGTATTTGTGCAAAATATTCGCAAAATCGATATTTTGCAAGATATTTCACTTTTTCCTACATCCGAAAATCTCAGGTCCGGCGGCCATATTGTAATTGACTCTCGTCCGACAAAATGGCCGCCATCTTGTGCTTGACGCCCGTCCCGACAAAATGTTACAAACATTCCTTTTCTGTTGATGTTGGAAAAAAATGTTTCAGACAAAAGTTGTATGGAATGATATTGTCCATCTTTCCACATACTCACTTTTCCCGAAAATGCATCGATACACTCGAAAAGTGCAACTGCACTATTTTTTTTAACATAAATATACATTTTTCTTCACGCCATTCAACTCAACTGTAAATTCAGCACACAAAAGTATCTGTACAAGAAATTCTAAAAATCGATATTTTGCAAGATATTTTGATTTTAATATACCACCAATATTGACCGGCCGCTAAATACTTTTGTATTAATACTAGAAAAAAATGTTCCAGACAAAAGTTACATGGAATGACATTGCCTATAGCTACACGTATTCATTATTCACGAAAATGCATCGACGCACTCAAAAAATGCAACGGCACTATTTTTTTCAACATAAATATACATTTTTCTTTATGCCATCCAACTCTACTACATTTTCTACGCATAAAAGTATTGATGTAAAATATTCGAAAAACCTCCAGTTCCCGAGATATTTCACTTTTTCCTACACCCGAAAATCTCAGGTCCGGCGGCCATCTTGTATTAACTCTCCAACAAAATGGCCGCCATCTTGTGCCTGACGCCCATCCCGACAAAATGGCCGCGAACCTCGAATTTCCTCAAAATTTTCAGCCCTCGTTGACTCGCGAAAGTTCGCTATAACTGACATGACAGCGTCGACGATAAATGGATCAATCCTTATGCGTGTGTGTGAGTGTGTGAGGCCTTAGTATCGACAAGGTACATATTCCGCGTTCAAGGTCGCAGCGGTCTCTATATTATTCAATCGGCGATATGCATCTGTGCACATGTGTGCATGCATCGATGCGTCTATAAAAGTGCTCAAAGTCGCATACTCGCTTTTGAACTAATCCAAGGCGAGCCCTTTTAAATCTAGAACCTCAGACGGAAACGAAAATCTGCTTGTTATATTGAATCGCAAAAAAAAAATTACTAAAAAATAACATTAATTGTGTTTAAATGCATTTAGAAAGAAAATTTGGGTTTATTGATAATAATGTTGAATCTTAGAAAATATGAGAAGCAATTTTGATATTTTGCAAAATTGTCATATTATTGTTGTGTATTTTAATATAGAAATGCAATATTGACCGTATAGAATAGAATTAAATTACTATATTATGGAATACGACACTGGGGACACCATAGATTTACATATTCTATAGAGAAAATTTAATACAAGATTCAATTATATTTAGTAGAAGAAATTGTGCGGATGAGCATGCTAAATTTGAAAAAAATATACAAGGGATTCTTTTGAGAAATTGTCAAGTTTGTCGGAATGTAAATATTATTGTAATGTATTATGGAAATTTTTATGGCAATGTAATATTGATGCTATACGACGAATAGAATATTAAAAATATATTATGCAATGGACACTAGAGTTTTTCAACATAAACAATATAAGAATTATATTTATTTTAAATTTGCATCTGAAGGGATATGAAAGTAAAATTCTGTTTATTAGTATGCTGAATTGCGAGGAAAATAAAGACCTAATTATATTTCTTAAAATGTTGTATTATGAAAAATATGAAAATTCAGTTATATTTATTTTAATATGGAATTTTGTAAAATATGAAAATTCAGTTATATTTATTCCAAATTGACATCTGGAGGGAAATGAAAATAAAATTCTATTCATATGTATACTGAATTGCAAACAAAAATTACATCCGAAAAATATGAAAAATCTCAGATTGTTCGGAAAAATGGCCAATTCAGTTATATTTATTTCTATTAAATCAAAATGACCTATATTTATTCCAAATTTGCATATAGAGAGAAATGGAAATAAAATTTTATTTATATGTATACTGAATTGCAAAGAAAAATAAAAGCCTAATTATATTTTTTAAAACGCTATATTATGAAAAATATGAAAATTCGCCAGTATTTATTAGGTTGTTGAACAGCGAAAAATATGAAAATTCAGTTATATTTATTTCAATATTGAATCTTGTGAAATATGGAAATTCAACTATATTTATTTCAAATTGGCATATGGAGGAAAATGAAAATAAAATTCTATTCATATGCATACTGAATTGCAAAGAAAAATTAAGGTCTAATTATATTTCTTAAAATGTTGTATCATGAAAAATATGAAAAATCGCCACTATTTATTAGATTTTTGAACAACGAAAAATATGAAAATTCAGTTATATTTATTTCAATATTGAATCTTGTGAAATATGAAAATTCAGTTATATTTATTCCAAATTCGCATATGGAGGGAAATGGAAATAAAATTCTATTCATATGTATACTGAATTGCAAAGAAAAATTATGGTCTAATTATATTTGTTAAAATGTTGTATTATGAAAAATATGAAAAATCGCCAGTATTTATTAGATTTTTAAACAGCGAAAAATATGAAAATTCAGTTATATTTATTTCAATACAGAATCTTGTAAAAAATGAAAATTCAGTTATATTTATTCCAAATTAGGTAATAAGGTATAATTATATTTGTTAAAATGTTGTATTATGAAAAATATGAAAATTCGCCAGTATTTATTAGGTTGTTGAACAGCGAAAAATATGAAAATTCAGTTATATTTAATTTAATATGGAATGTTGTGAAATATGAATATTCAATTATATTTATTCCAAATTGCATCTAGAAAGAAAATAAAATTTATTTATATGATAATAATTGCAAAGAAAATTAGAATTATATTTCTTAAAATGTTGTATTACGAAAAATATGAAAAATCGCCAGTATTTATTAGATTGTTGAACAGTGAAAAATGTGAAAATTCAGTTATATTTATTCTTTTATAGAGGGAAATGAAAATTGTCAGATTGTTGCAATTAATTTCTAAAATTATACTGAAAAATATGAAAATTCGCCACTATTTATTAGATTGTTGAACAACGAAAAATGTGAAAATTCAGTTATATTTAATTTAATATTGAATCTTGTGAAATATGGAAATTCAACTATATTTATTCCAAATTGACATATAGAGATAATTCTATTCATATATACTGATACATATAAAAATTAAGGTTTAATATATTTCTTAAAATGTTGTAATGAAAAATATGAAAATTCGCCAGTTATATTTTAATATTGAATTGAAATATGAAAATTCAACTGCATTTATTCCAAATTCGCATCTGGAGGGAAATGGAAATAAAATTCTATTCATATGTATACTGAATTGCAAAGAAAAATTAAGGTCTAATTATATTTCTTAAAATATTGTACTATGAAAAATATGAAAATTCAGTTATATTTATTTCAATATTGAATCTTGTGAAATATGGAAATTCAACCATATTTATTCCAAATTGACATATAGAGGAAAATGGAAATAAAATTCTATTCATATGCATACTGAATTGCAAGAAAAATTCAGGTCTAATTATATTTGTTAAAACGCTATATTATGAAAAATATGAAAATTCGCCACTATTTATTAGGTTGTTGAACAGCGAAAAATATGAAAATTCAGTTATATTTATTTCAATATTGAATCTTGTGAAATATGAAAATTCAGTTATATTTATTCCAAATTTGCATCTGGAGGAAAATGAAAATAAAATTCTATTCATATGTATACTGAATTGCAAAGAAAAATTAAGGTCTAATTATATTTGTTAAAATGTTGTATTATGAAAAATATGAAAATTCGCTACTATTTATTAGGTTGTTGAACAGCGAATAATATGAAAATTCAGTTATATTTAATTTAATATTGAATCTTGTGAAATATGGAAATTTAATTATATTTATTCCAAATTGGCATCTGGAGGGAAATGGAAATAAAATTCTATTCATATGTATACTGAATTGCAAAGAAAAATTAAGGTCTAATTATATTTCTTAAAATGTTGTATTATGAAAAATATGAAAATTTGCCAGTATTTATTAGATTGTTAAACAACGAAAAATGTGAAAATTCAGTTATATTTATTTCAATATTGAATCTTGTGAAATATGGAAATTCAGTTATATTTATTCTAAATTTGCATCTGGAGGAAAATGGAAATAAAATTTTATTTATATGCATACTGAATTGCAAAGAAAAATGAAGGAATAATTCTATTTGTTAAAATGTTGAATTTTTGAAAAATATGAAAATTCACTGCTGTTAATATAATTGTTAAACAGCGAATAATATGAAAATTCAGTTATATTTATTCAAATATTGAATCCTGGGAAATATGAAAATTCAGTTATATTTATTCCAAATTTGCATCTGGAGGAAAATGGAAATAAAATTTTATTTATATGCATACTGAATTGCAAAGAAAAATTAAGGTCTAATTATATTTGTTAAAATGTTGAATTTTTGAAAAATATGACAATTCACTGGTGTTAATTGAATTGTTAAACAGAGAATAATATGATATTTCAGTTATATTTATTCAAATATTGTATCCTGAGAAATATGAAATGCAGATATGGTTATTGGAATGAGATACTATAAATGCTACATACTCAGATATTCTATATATATTGATACTGTACATACAGAATAGTATATGAAACAATAATGTATGGTGGGGAATCTATATATTCACACATTTCATACAGATATTTATACTATACATGTCGAAGGGTATATGAAATAACATTGGAATATTATATGAGGAAATGTGACATTATGAATGCAATATATTCACATATTCTGTACATACATTGATGCCGTACTTGTAAAATGGTATATAAAGCAATGTATGATGGAATGTGACATTATGAATGCAATATATTCACATATTCTGTACATATATTGATGCCGTACTTGTAAAATGTTATATAAAGCAATGTATGATGGAATGTGACATTGTGAATGCAATATATTCACATATTCTGTAGATACATTGATGCCGTACTTGTAAAATGGTATATAAAGCAATGTATGATGAAATATGACATTATGAATGCAATATATTCACATAGTCAGTGCATATATTTGTACCATACTTGTACAATGGTATATGAAAACACTAATATGTCTCAAAATGAGATATCATATATTTATATATCCTACTCATATCAATGCTATACATATAGAAAGTTACATGTTTACCACATATTCACATTATACCATAGAATAGCATACGGAACAATAATGTACATTAGAATACGTCACTACATATTACATATTCACATATTTCATGTATATTAACACTATCCACTAATAGTCACATGGTCCGTACATGTAATGACCCTCTGCATACATATCGATATAATTAAAGTAATATATTGTAGAAACCCACACTACAGATATCATATATTAACATATTGTGTACATGTGTTGATACTATACGTACAGAATAGTATATAAAATAACAATGTACAGTGGAATACGACACTATAAAAGCTATATATTCAAATATTTTACATATATTGATACGATAGATATAGAATAGTATATGGAACAATAATATATAGTGGAATACGATACCATAGATGCCATATATTTAGATATTCTACATATATTGATGCTATACGCACAGAATAATATATGAAATAATGTATGAAATAATAATATATGATAGAATTCAACACTATAAATACCATCATTTCAAATATTCCACGTATATCAATACTATCGGTACAAACTAGTATATGAAACAATAATATATAGTGGAATACAACACTACACATGCCATATATTCACATATTCTACATATATCAACACTATCCACACAGAATAGTATAGAAAACAATCATGTACACTGAAATACGTCACTACACATGCCATATTTTTATATATTTTACATATATTGTTGCTATAGATACAGAATAGTGCATGAAACAATAACGTATAGTGGAATACAACATTACACATGCCATATATTCACATATTTTACATATATTGATACTGGAGATACAGAATAGTATATGAAACAATAATATATAGTGGAATATGTCACTATAATTGCCATATATCTACATATTCTACATATATTGATACTATAGATACAGAATAGCGCACGAAACAATAAAGTATAATGGAACATGACACTACATATGTCATATATTTACATATTCCATATATATTGATACTATCCACACAGAATAGTATACGAAACAAGAATATATAGTGGAATATGATACCATATATTTATGTATTCTACATATATTGATACTATAGATATAAAATAGAAAACAATAATATATTATCAAAATTGACACTATAGATACCACAAATTCACATATTCTGTATTTATAATCATTTTATACATATAGAATGAACATATTCTACAACATGAAAAGAGAACATATTCTGTACACATAGTTATATTATACATATAGAATTGTATATGAAACAATAATATATTACGGAATACGACACTATAGATATATTGACATACTCTACATATGTTCATACTATGGATATAGAACAGTATATGAAATAACAATATATAGTGGAATACGATACCATAGATGCCATATATGTCGGGAATAAAGGGACCCAATTAACACGGCGATTACGAATAGTACGCGTTTATTAAGAATAATTACACAAAAATAAAAAACATAAGCTGAATGTCGATAGAATGATTTCGGATGCTGCATATAGCACGACTTCGCGATGACGACTGTCTTTTTCGACTACTCTCCCCATTCTCTCGCCCATCCAGTGACGTATCGTCAACTGTCCTCACATATATACATATATATTGATACTATATGTACAGAATAGTATACAAAATAATAAATATGATGGAATGCAACACTATAGGTACCATATATTCATTCAGTCCATACGTATATTGCTACTATACATTTAGAGTGATATATGAAACAACAATGTTTGATGGATTCCGACACTATAGATGCCATAAATTCACATATTCTGTACACATAATTATATTATACATACAGAATGGTATAATATATAAAACAATAATATATTATGGAATAGAATACTATAGATACCATATATTCATATATTCCACAGATATTGATACTGTATGTACAGAACAGTATGTGAAACAATAACGTATAGTGGAATATAACACTACATATGCCATATATTCACATATTCTACATATATTGATACGATAGATGCAAAATAGCATATGAAACAATAATGTATAGTAAAATACAACGCTATAAATACCATATTTCATATATTCTATACACATACTTATATTACACATACAGAAGAGTATAAAAACAATATTATATTATGCAATTACAACACTATCAATACTACATATTCAAATATTCTATACATATAATTATATTATACATAGAGAATGGTATTTGTGACAATAATATATTATGGAATACGGTACTAAATTGCTATATATTTAGATATTCTGTATATATTGATATCATAGATGCCATATATTCACATATTCCACATACATTAACACCTACCCCCCACACACACTCTGAAATGTCACCTTTTTGATCCCCGGCATCGCATCCACAACAGCCACATATTCACACATTACACACATATTAATAATACAATAGAAACAATAATGTACAAGGGAATGCAACACTATAGATACCATAATTTCACATATTCTATACATATTGATACTATAGATACAAAATAGTACATGAAACAATAATGTATAGTCGAATATGACACCATAGATACCATATATTTAAATATCTTATATATAACTTGATACTATATGTACAGAATAATATACAAAATAATAATATATGATGGAATCCAACACTATAGATACCATACATTTACATATGCCATATGCGTAACTATGTTATTCATGTAGAATTGTATATAAAACAATAATACAATAATAATATAGATACCTTGTATTCACATATTCTGTACACACAGTTATATTATTCATATAGAATTGTATATAAAACAATAATATTTTATGGAATACGACACTGTAGATACCATATATTCATATATTCCACATATATTGATTATATCCACAGAGAATAGTATACAAAACAATCATGTACACTGAAATACATCACTGCATATACCATATATTTATATGTTCTACATATATTGATACTATAGACACATAATAGTATATGAAAGAATAATATTGCTGGAATACGATACTACGTATGCCACATATTTACATATTCTACATGTATTGATACTATAGATATAGAATAGTACATGAAAGAGTAACAGATAGTGGAATACGACACTATAATAGCCATATATTTACATATTCTACATATATCGATACTATCCACACAGAATAATATATAAAACAATAATGTCTAGTGGAATGCGATACCATAGGATGTCATATATTTACATATTCTACATATATTGGTACTATATGCATAGAATAGTATATGAAACATTAATGTATACTGGAATATGGCACTATAGATACCACAATTTCACATATTCTAAATATACTGATACTATAGACACAGCATAGTATACAAAACAACAATGTACATTGAAATATGTCACTACATACCACATAAATTCACATATTCTGTCATATAATTATATTACATATATAGAATTGTACATGGAACAATAATATATTACGGAATTCAACACTATAGTTACCATATATTGACATATTCTACATATATTGATACTATGGATACAGATTAATATATGAAACAATATATACTGGAATACGATACCATAGATATGCCATATATTTAGGATATTCTATATATATTGATACTATAGACACAAAATAGTATATGAGACAATATCGTAAGATGGAATGTGACACTATAGGTACCATATATTCACATATTCTGGACAATAATTATATTATACATGTATTGATATTATAATAGGTGTACAACTTTGCTCCCGCCGTTTTTTGCATTGGACGAAAGGGAAAAAACGGCGGGAGCAAAGTTGTGTACCTATTAGATGCAGAATACTATATGAAACAATAATGTATATTGGAATATGACACTATAATTTAGTATATTATAATCGCCATATATTTGGATATTCTATATATATAAATACTGTGGATAGAAGATAGGATATGAAACATTAATGTATACTGGAATATGACCCTATAAATGCCTTATATTTACATATTATACATATATCGACACTATCCACACAAAGTATTATACTACACGGAACAATAATGTATAATGTGTAATGTATAATACATAATAATATATTATGCAAACTAATTTTATTATAGATACCACATATTCTGATATTCTATGCATATTGATACTATAGATACAGAATAATACATTAAATAATAATGTATGGGTGGAATACAACACAATAATTGCCATATATTAGGATATTCTACATATATTGATGCTATAGAAACAGAATAGTATATGAAACAACAATATATATTGGAATATGACACTACACATGTCATATATTTAGATATTCTACATATATTGATACTGTATGCACAGAATACTATACAAAACAATAATGTACACTGAAATTTGTCACTACGCATGCCATATATTTACATATTCTACATATATTGATGCTATAGAAACAAAATAGTATGTGAAACAATAATATATATTGGAATACGACACTACGCATACCATATATTCAGATATTCTACATATATTGATAATATATACACAGAACACTATGCAAAACAATAATGTACACTGAAATTTGTCCCTACACATGCCATATATTTACATATTTCACCTATATTGATACTATAGATACAGAATAGTATACGAAACAATAATATATATTGAAATGCGACACTACACATGTCATATATTTAGATATTCTACATATATTGATACTGTATGCACAGAATACTATACAAAACAATAAACGTACACTGAAATTTGTCACTACACATGCCATATATTTATATATTTTATATATATTGATGCTATAGATACAGAATAGTGTATGAAACAACAGTATATATTGGAATATGACACTACACATGTCATATATTTAGATATTCTACATTCATTGATACTATAGATACGGAATAGTATGTGAAACAATAATATATATTGGAATACGACACTACACATGTCATATATTTAGATATTCTACATATATTGATATTATATGCACAGAATACTATACAAAACAATAATGTACACTGAAATTTGTTACTTTACATGCCATATATTTATATATTCTACATATATTGATGCTATAGAAACAGAATAGTATGTGAAACAACAATATATATTGGAATACGGCACTACACATGCCATATATTTAGATATTCTACATATATTAATGCTATAGAAACAAAATAGTATGCGAAACAATAATATATATTGGAATACGACACTACACATGTCATATATTTAGATATTCTACATATATTGATACTATATGCACAGAATAGTATACAAAACAATAAATGTACACTGAAATTTGTCACTACACATGCCATATATTTACATATTCTACATATACTGATACTATCCACAGAGAGTACTATAAAATAAAATAAAAATTCTGAACCATAATGACATCAAAATTCTAAAAAAAAAACTCTGAAAGAAAATATCACAAAAATTCTGAAAATAAATAAAATAAAATTTCTGAACCAAAGTAACATAAAAATTCTGAAAAAATTAAAATAAAAACTCTGAAAATAAACAATACACATGCCATATATTTGCATATTCTACATATATTGATACCACCCACCCAAAATAGTACACAAACCAACAATGTACACTAAAATCCCACACTACCTTCCACATTTTCACATATTTCACATACATCAACCCCACCCCACACCCACACACACACCCTGAAATGTCGCCATTCCGCCCCCTTTCCCCCTAGTTTCCATCTTGATGACCAGTGAACGTTTTCGCCGGGTCCGCGGGTCGTCGTAGGTGGAATCGGGCGGAGAATTAATTATGTTTGGCTTCGGGCGGCGACACGCGAGCGGGAAATCTTCCGAATGTCCCTTTATCACGCGAGTCCCTTTATAACGTCGTTACGTATGTGCGGGTCTTCGCCCCGCTTTAATTCCCGAGCGAGCGGATTGATGCGAAACGTGCGTTGACCCACAACCGATGGATTCCCGCACCGAGGCCTTTAATAATCGACCCGAGGCCTTTCGCAATTCGGCGGCAAAGGTGTGTCGGAATGTGCAGGCGACTTGCGAATAAGTCGTTATGTAAGCATTTTTTTGTTTTGGTTACATATATGGATGAGGTGTTTTTGATGATTACGGTTGGGCAAGGTTTTTAAAGTTAACCAATAAATGCAATGCAGCAGCTGTGGTATAAGCAGATATTTCTTTGAAATTATTTTTGTTTTAAATTTTGCGTATTTTTCGTTTTATAATATTATAAAATAATATGTTGTAATATTATAAAACGAAAGATATGCAAAATGTACAAGTTTTTACAAAATTACAATTACAAAGTATTATTTTGTAATTTTACAAAACATTATTTTGCAATTTTACAAAATAATATTTTGCAATGTTACAAAATAATATATTGCAATTTTACAAAATAACATTTTGTAAATAAATGAGGTAATGTGGATGGTTTGTTAAAGTTTTTAAGAGTCTCATGAGTGAAGTACCAACCAACCAACATAACCAATAAAAATAAGGCGGCAGTTATTTTTTTTTTATATTTCGCGTATATTACGTTTTATCATAGTACAGAATAATATTTTGTAATTTTACAAAATGATGTTTTGTAAAGAAATGACATAATACGGATGGTTTGTTAACCTTTTTTTAAAGAGTCTCATATGTGAAGTAATTGACTTAACCAATAAATGTAAGGCGGCACTTATTTTTTTTTTAATTTTGCGTATTTTACGTTTTAGAACGTTACAAAATATTATTTTGTAATTTTACAAAATAATACATTGTTACAAAATAAAGTGATGTGGATGGGATATTTTATAGATTATTTTTTTTATTTCTTTCATAATTTTAAAAATTTTGCATATTTTACGATTTATACGAGTACAGAATATTATTTTGTAATTTTACAAAATAATATTTTGTAAAAAAATGAGTTAATGTGGATGGTTTATTAAAGTTTTTTAAAGAGTCCCATAAGTGAAGTAATTGAGTTAACCAATAAATGTAATGCGGTACCTTTAGTATGTGCAGATATTTTACATTTTTTTAAATGTATACGTATTTTACTTTTTATAATATTACAAACTATTATTTTGCAAATAAAAAAAATTAATACTTTGTAAAAAAAATGAGGTAATGTGGATGGGATAGTTTTGAAGATTATGGTTATTAAAGTTGTGAGTTTGTGATTATGGTTAGTAAAGTCTTGTGAGTGAAGTAACTGACTTAATCAATAAATGTAATACAGAAGTTGTGGTATAAGCAGATGTTTTATAGAGATATTTGATATTTTTTTTTTTAATTTTGCGTATTTTACGTTTTATAATATAACAAAATATTATTTTTTAAAATTACAAAAAAAATAAAAATGTTGTAAATTCATAATAAACAAATGTGGTAATGTGGATAGTTTGTTAAAGATTTTTAAAAGCCTCATAAGTGAAGTAATGGACTCAACCAATAAATATAATGCGGTACCCGTGGTATAAGTAGATATTTTATAGAGATTATATTTTTTTATATTTTTTTATATTTTTTTAAATTTTACGTATTTTACATTTTATAATGTTACAAAACATTATTTTATTATATTACAAAGTATGACTTTGTAATTTAGCAAAATATTATTTTGTAAAAAAATTAGGAAGAGTGTCGTATCTGAAGTAATTGACTTAACCAATAAATACGATGCAGGAACTGTGGTATAAGCAGATATTTTATAGAGATTATTTTTTTTTATATTTTTTTAAATTTTGCGTATTTTACGTTTTATAATATTGCAAAATATCATTTAGAATTTTATTACATTTTTATATTTCATTTATATTTATTATATTGTCATTATATTATCATTTATATTTGTTATATTAATTATAATTTTAGAAAATAATATTTTGTAAGAAAATGAGGCGAGTTGTTAAAGGATGGTTACGTCAGAAGTTTTTTGGTTTGATTATGTGGATGGGGTCTTTTTGATGGTAATGGTTGTGAATGCGGCACCTGTGGTATAAGCCGATTTTTTATACAGATGTTTTTTTTTACATTTTTTTCAGGTTTTGCGTATTTTACGTTTTAGAATGTTATAAAATATTATTCTGTAAAAAAATCAGGTAATGTGGATGAGGTACTTTTGATGATTATGATTATTCAAGGTTTTTAAAGAAGTTTGGGGTAAATTTTAATTTTTTTTAATTTTTTTTTAGATTTTGTGTATTTTACGTTTTATAATAGTACAGGTTATATATATATATATTTTACAATAGTATAATAGTAGAATATTATTATGTAATTTTGCAAAATAAGATTTTGTAAAAAAATGAAGTAACTTGGACGAAATATTTTTGGAGATTATCATTGGGCAAGTTTCTTCAAGAGTCTTTTAAGTAATTGACTTAACCAATAAGTGTAACGCAGCAATTTTTTTTTTTTTTAAATTTGGCGTATTTTCCGTTTTATAATAGTACAGAATATTATTTTGTAATTTTGCAAAACATTATTCTTTAATTTTACAAAATAATATTTTGTGATTTTACTAATAATATTTTGTAATTTTATAAAATACTATTTTGTAATATTATAACATATTATTTTGTAATTTTACAAAATAATATTTTGTAAAAAATGAGGTAACATGGATGGTTTACTAAAGTTTTTTAAAGAGTATCATAAGTAAAGTAATTGTTTAGACCGATAAATGTATTGCAGGAGCTGTAGTATGAGCAGATATTTTATAGATATTTCATTGTTTTTTTTTAATTTTGAGTGTAATTACAATGTAAATATGCTTGTAAAACGAAGACTATATATAGTTGTCGGAATGTGCAGGCAACTTGCGAATAAGTAATTACGATTACGTTTGGACAAGGTTTTTAAAGAGTTTGATAAGTGAAGGAATTGAGTTAACCAATAAATGTAAGGCGGTAATTATTTCTTTATTTTTTTTAAATTTTGCGTATTTTACGTTTAATAATAGTACAGAATATTATTTTTTAAGTTTACAAAATATTATTTTGCAAAAAAATTAGGTAATGTGGATGGGATATTTTCGAAGATTATATTCGAGGCGATGGTGCTTGTTAAAGTTTTTTTATAGATTCTTTTGGTAAATGCGGTAAATCGATTAATATGTTATATGTTTTTAACTTTTGAGTAAATTTACAACTGAGAGAACTTGATAATGTGGAGTTCAATTGTAAACAAATGATTCCGCTTTCTGTTTTGGCCTTGGTAGTGTATAGGTGAGAGAGATAATTTTCAAATTATATTTGAGGTGAAGCGTTTGGTACAGAAGTTTGTTTAAATTTCTTTTATATTCTTTCACAAACCTATGTAATCATGTACATGTAATTTTTTCGGGTCAAAACTAAAAAATTATGTATTTAAGGGGGAAATTGACAACATTTTTCAACGTGACGCATACGGTGTGTCATCAATTTCAATGACGTCAAATACTAAAATTTATCAAAATTTTCTTCATGACGCATATGTTGCGTCATCAATTTTGATTACGTCAAATGTTAAAATTTGTCGAATTTCTCATTATGCCGCATACGATGCGTCATCAATTTTAATGGAGTCAAATATTAAAATTTCTCAAACTTATTGCCATGACGCATACGGTGCGTCATCAATTTTAACGGAAGCAAATATTGAAATTTCTCTTCATGACGCATACGGTGCGTCATTAATTTTGACGGAAGCAAATATTAAAACTCACAGCATTTTTCAACATGACGCATATGGTGCGTCAACAATTTGGACGGCGGCTAAATTAAAATTTGATAATATTTTTATCATGACGCATACGGTGCGTCATAAATTTTGATGGAAGCAAATATTAACCCTTAAATGCATAGTATCTCGAAAATGAAACACTGTTTTTAAGTCCTAATTAAAGTTTTACCTGTAGTGAAAGTTTTACTTTTGGCTGTATGCCATACTAGCTCGATGCATTAAAAAATAATATGAAAAAAAAAGTTTAGATTAAGAAGTTAAGATCAATTGTTTTGACGGGTCTCAAGAAGTTAATAAAACTTAGGAGTGATAATAAAATGAAATGTAATAAAATACAAACAAAAATAAAACACAATAAAATAAATGAATTAAAAATTCGTAATATAATAATTAGTAAGTAAACGTACGCATATTTTTTTCTTAGCAATAGAGTTTACATGAAATTTATAGAAATTGTAAAATTCTTTAAAAAATTCTTTAACGAAATTACCATAAAATTTTGTTTAAAATCAATTTTATCAGAGTTTCTAGTCGTTTTTTGAACTATTATATTGCGTGAAGCATTTTTCTCTATGAAGAAAGACCATAGGAAATAAGCGAGAAAAACATGAAAGCAATCGCGTTTAAACGATTGAATATTGATGTAAATACTTAAATGGGCAAAATAGATACAATGTGTCAGAATAACTGTCATACAAAGACAGCGTGTAGGAAAACAGAAAAAATTCGTGAGCGATGCTTAAAGTGTTAACACTGTTTTGTCTATTTAAGTATTTACATCAATATTCAATGGAAATCGAAGCGAATCACGATACATATGGAAATTTTGTATGGTTCCTCTTCATAGGGAAAAATGCTTCACGCAATATCATATTTTAACACTAAATCTACCATTAGTGGTCAAATTGATTGTTTTCAAATTTTTGTGCAATGTACACATATTTAAACGATATCATACATATATTTTTCAGTATTTACTTCGCTTTTTTTGTTTTAAGACAGACATTTTGAAACTAATCTTTCAGAAATATGTTATACGAGAGAAAAGAAGTTTTGGTTTTTTAAGTTTACAATTATAATTATATAAAAATAAATTTGGGTCGAAATATTATGAAAGTTCTTCACTTTATATACATTCAGTAATAAATTGATCATTATCTACATTCCGTCATAAAAACGATAACTTCCTTAATCACAAGAGTGTGTAGAAATAGGTAACAAAAAGTTTCGGTAGGTTTATTGTTAAAAACACTAAAATACATCCTATTTTACAATTTCTATAAATTTCCCACAAATTTATTTTTTAAGTAAGAGACTTACGATAATTATTGAAAAACATTTTTTTTAATAGCACCTAAACTACTTCCAATTATACAATTTCTGAAAGTGTCACAAAAATTGGTTTGTAAATAACAAAGTTATGATTTTTTGTAACGTACAAGTTTCCCAAAAATCTGCGGTCCCAAACATATTCCTTATAGATTTTCTATCGGTCCTTAAAGTGTTAATAAAAACTTTTAGTTTGTCGATACTGCAGATTTTATTTCAAAGCATTCTCTAATTGGAGAATTTTCATTCAACTTTTACAATTATAAGTATTTCACGCACTCGAAAAAGAAAGTTACAAATCTTTGAAATCTCAAGAAAAAACAAGTTGTGGTCAGATATAACCGCCATAGTTAAAAATATATACATCTATATATATACATTTCAAGTATATTTAAGAATATACATGTTTAAAATATTAAAATTTCCTAAATTTTTCGCCATGACGCACACGTTGCGTCATCATATTTGATCGAGTAAAATATTAAATTTCGCAAAGTTTTCGTCATGACGCATATGGTGCGTCATCAATTTTGATGCGATTAAATATTAAAACCTTTCAATTCTTCCTTTCCTTTAAAACTATATTAAAACCTTATAAATATATAATAGTATTAAAACCTTTCAAATATTCAAATTTTGCAACTTTTTCGTTATGACGCATACGGTGCGTCATCATATTTGATCGAGTAAAATATTCACATTGTTCAAATTTTTCGTCATGACGCATAAGGTGCGTCATCATATTTGATGGTGTCAAATATTAAAATTTGTCGAATTTTGTCGACATGACGCATACGGTGCGTCGTCATATTTGATTGATTAATACATATAAAAATATTTATATATTCACAAAATAATATATTTTTAATCAAATGATATATAATAGTATATAATAATAAAAATCACATATAACCGCCGTATAAATATATAAATACATATATATTTTTAACCACTATCTTCATTTTATTTTTTATTATTATTATTTACATTAGTTTTTATTATATTTACTTTATATTTTATATTATTTATTATTTCTTTATAATAGGTACACAACTTTGCTCCCGCCGTTTTTCCCTTTCGTCCAATGCAAAAAACGGCGGGAGCAAAGTTGTACACCTATATTTATATATTTATATATATATAACATAATAAGCCTTACAACCCCTCTTCCCATATTGATCCCAATATTGATGAAGTCCAATATTAAAATTTATCAATTTCTTCATCATGACGCACACGGTGCGTCATCAATTTGGATGGGATAAAAATTGAAAATTTCTCAAATTTTTCGTCATGACGCATATGGTGCGTCATCATATTTGATCGAGTAAAACATTAATTTTCGCAATTTCCACCGAAGCAAATATTAAATATTCTCAGATTTTTCGACATGACGCATACGATGTGTCATGAATTGTGATTAAAGTCAATCATTAAATTTTTTAAATTTTGCCGTCTTGACGCATACGGTGCGTCATTAAAGGTCCAATCTTGAAATTTCCCAAATTTTGTCAACATGACGCGTAATGTGCGTCATGGATTTGGATGCGGTCAAATATTAAAATTTCCCAAATTTTTTGTCATGACGCATATGGTGCGTCATCAATTTTGATGGAGTCGAATATTAAAATTTCCCAAATTTTTTGTCATGACGCATACGGTGCGTCATTAATTTTAATGCGGGAAAATATTAAAATTTCTCAAATTTTTGTCATGACGCATACGGTGCGTCATCAATTTTGATGGAGTCAAATATTAACATTTCCAAATTTTTTGTCATGACGCATACGGTGCGTCATCAATTTTGATGGAGTCGAATATTAAAATTTCCCAAATTTTTTGTCATGACGCATACGGTGCGTCATTAATTTTAATGCAGGAAAATATTAACAAAATTTTGTCGCCATGACGCATATAGTGCGTCGTCAATTTTAATGGAAGTAAACATTAACATTCCCAAATTTTTCGTCATGACGCACACGGTGCGTCATCAATTTTGCTGATCTCAAATATTAAAATATTTCTCCATGACGCATACGGTGCGTCAATAATTTTAATAGAAGCGAATATTACAATTTCTGAATTCTTCTTCATGACGCATACGGTGCGTCATCATATTTGATCGAGTCAAATATTAAAATTTTGTCGCCATAACGCATGTGGTGCGTCATTAATTTTAATGGAAGCAAATATTAATATTTCCAAATTTTTCGTCATGACGCATACGGTGCGTCATCAATTTTGCTGATCTCAAATATTAAAATATTTCTCCATGACGCATACGGTGCGTCAATAATTTTAATAGAAGCGAATATTACAATTTCTGAATTCTTCTTCATGACGCATACGGTGCGTCATCATATTTCATCGAGTCAAATATTACAATTTTGTCGCCATGACGCATATGGTGCGTCATCAATTTTAATGGAAGCAAATATTAACATTTCCAAATTTTTCGTCATGACGCACACGGTGCGTCTTCAATTTTGCTGATCTCAAATATTAAAATATTTCTCCATGACGCATACGGTGCGTCAATCATTTTAATAGAAGCGAATATTACAATTTCTAAATTCTTCTTCATGACGCATACGGTGCGTCATCAATTTTGGTGCAGGCAAATATTAACATTGTTCAAATTTTGTCACCATGACGCATATGATGCGTCATCAATTTTAATGGAAGCAAATATTAATATTTCCGAATTTTTTGTCATGACGCATACGGTGCGTCATCAATTTTGCTGATCTCAAATATTAAAATATTTCTCCATGACGCATACAGTGCGTCAATAATTTTAATAGAAGCGAATATTACAATTTCTAAATTCTTCTTCATGACGCATACGGTGCGTCATCATATTTGATCGAGTCAAATATTAAAATTTTGTTGCTATGACGCATATGGTGCGTCATCAATTTTAATGGATGCAAATATGAACATTTCCAAATTTTTCGTCATGACGCACACGGTGCGTCATTAATTTCGCTGATCTCAAATATTAAAATATTTTTTCATGACGCATACGGCGCGTCAATAATTTTAATAGAAGCGAATATTACAATTTCTGAATTCTTCTTCATGACGCATACGGTGCGTCATCATATTTGATCGAGTCAAACATTAAAATTTTATCGCCATGACGCATATGGTGCGTCATTAATTTTAATGGAAGCAAATATGAATGTTTCCGAATTATTTCGTCATGACGCACACGGTGCGTCATCAATTTTGCTGATCTCAAATATTCAATTTTTTCTCCATGACGCATACGGTGTGTCATCATATTTGATCGAGTCAAATATTAAAATTTTGTCGCCATGACGTATATGGTGCGTCATTAATTTTAATGGAAGCAAATATTAACATTTCCGAATTATTTCGTCATGACGCACACGGTGCGTCATTAATTGTGCTGATCTCAAATATTAAAATATTTCTCCATGACGCATACGGTGCGTCAATAATATTAATAGAAGCGAATATTACAATTTCTGAATTCTTCTTCATGACGCATGCGGTGCGTCATCATATTTGATCGAGTCAAATATTAAAATTTTGTCGCCATGACGTATATGGTGCGTCATTAATTTTAATGGAAGCAAATATTAACATTTCCAAATTTTTCGTCATGACGCACACGGTGCGTCTTCAATTTTGCTGATCTCAAATATCAAAATATTTCTCCATGACGCATACGGTGCGTCAATAATTTTAATAGAAGCGAATATTACAATTTCTGAATTCTTCTTCATGACGCATACGGTGCGTCATCATATTTGATCGAGTCAAATAATAAAATTTTATCGCCATGACGCATATGGTGCGTCATCAATTTTAATGGAAGCAAATATTAACATTTCCGAATTATTTCGTCATGACGCACACGGTGCGTCATTAATTTCGCTGATCTCAAATATTAAAATATTTCTCCATGACGCATACGGTGCGTCAATAATTTTAATAGAAGCGAATATTACAATTTCTAAATTCTTCTTCATGACGCATACGGTGCGTCATCATATTTGATCGAGTCATATATTAAAATTTTGTCGCTATGACGCATGTGGTGCGTCATCATATTTAATGGAAGCAAATATTAATATTTCCAAATTTTTCGTCATGACGCACACGGTGCGTCATTAATTTTGCTGATCTCAAATATTCAATTTTTTCTCCATGACGCATACGATGCGTCGTCATATTCGATTGATGAATATATATAAAAATATATATAATAGTACATAATAATAAAACTCACATATAACCGCCGTTTAAATATATAAATATATATATATATATGTTTTTAATCATTGTTTTCATTTAATTTTTTTACTATTATTATTTACATTATTATTTATTATATTTTATTTATATTTTATATTATTTTTTGTTTATTTATATATATTTATATATATATATATATAACATAATAACCCTTACAACCCCTCTCCCCACCCCAAAAATTTCTCTCTCACATTCTCTAATTCCTGAATTTTCATTCTACTTTTACAAATTAAGTAAATAAGTATTTGTAATTAAGTAAATAAGTATTTGACGCACTCAAAACAAAAAAAAAAGTTACAAATTTTTGAAATCTCAAGAAAAAACAAGTTGCAAGTTTTTTAACCATTATTATTTATTATTTATTTGTACATATTTAGTTATATATTTATATATATTTTTCAACCATTATTTTTATTTTATTTTTTATTATCATATATATATTTTGTTACTCATTATTATTATTATTTACATTATTATTTATTTATATACATTGACATATATATATATATATATATATATTTACGTATATATAATATAGTAACCCTTACAACCCCCTCTCCCCACCCCAAAATTCCCCTCTCACCTTCTCCACCCGCACAAAACGCATGCCCTTTTTTCCCCTCCCTCCCTTTTCTCTTCTCCTACCCCCACTTCTCACAACCCCACTCCCCCCACCCCTCCGAAAAACGCTGCCGGCGTAGTCCACTTTCTCGGTGCGCAGCAGCGGCGGTCGCCCACTGCGCATGCGCGCCACTATTGGCCGACTGCGCCCGACCAGTCAGTCGACTGGCGACCGTCGCCCAGTGTACAGCGCCGCGATTCGTACGTGTCGCCGTCCCTCGCCACACACACACACACACACCTACGCACACGCACGGATCCACACCCACAGACATCGACACCGGACACAAGGTAACGGCCGGAGACATTTTGCGCTCTTTTATGCGTTTTAGGTTAGTGTGCGTGCACGGGCACATGTCCGTGTGCCAGCCTCGGCCGACGTGGCTGGGTGCGGGTTTTCGGCAAAAGGGGGGGGCCTTCGAATTCGGCTGCGGGGAAAAATGTTTGCCACTCCGTAGGGCGCAAGGAGGAGGGGTCAATATTTTGGTGGAGCAGCAGCGGGGTGGTCAATGCAAAGGGTTGGGGGTGTTTGGGGATATGTTGGATGGCTGGATGTGAGTCGAATTATGTCAGATGGGATTGAGTGGGTTTCAGGGAAAAATGTTGATGGGGGTGTATGTGTTAAAGGGGAGATTATGTCAGATGGGAGAGGAGTTGAAGATTGGTGGGTAGAGAGAAAAATGTTGAGTCGGGGGTCTATGGATTGGGTTCAATATTTTGATGCCGATAAAATTGTAGATGATATGTTTTAGAGCGAAATATGTAGGTGGAAGTTTGTAGGTAGCGTATTTAGGAGCAAAACAGTAGACGAATTGTATTAAGTTGTACAGGTATCAAAAAGTTCAAAATTTTGGTTTTAACAAAGAAAAAGTTGGAAAATTGGTTTGCATATTTTTCTTTTACATGTTAGATGTTATGTCAAATGGATAATAGTGCAGTAGGAAGTTTGTTGAATTTTAGGTAAAGGGTGCGGAATTGAAAAGTAGAAAGTTGAGTCCGATTCAATATTTTGACGTTGGCATAATTCTGCTGTTGATATGTTGGTCAGTTTGGAATAGATTGTTTTAAGAGGAAATGCGTAAACTTTAGGTGTTGACACAATTATGGCAAAGCGAATTTGGAAAAATATGTGTCAGAATCGCAGGGTTCAATATTTTGATGTCGATAAAGTTGTAGCAGACGATATGTTGGGCCAATTTGGCATAGACTGTTTTCAAGCGAAATATGTAGGTGTAAGTTTGTAATATTTGAGGTAGCGTATTTAGGAGTAAAACAGTAGAGGACTTGTATTAAGTGGTATGGGTATCAGAAAATTCAAAATATTGCTTTCAACATAATTGTGGCAAAGAAAAAGTTGGAAAATTGGTTTGCATATTTCTCTTTTACATGTTAGATGTTATGTCAAATGGATAATAGCGCAGTTGGAAGTTTGTTGTATTTTAGGTAAAGGGTGCGGAATTGAGAAGTTGAAAGTTGAGTCTGGTTCAATATTTTGATGTTGGCATAATTATGTAGATGAAATATTGATCAATTTGGAATAGGCTGTTTTAGAGAGAAATGTATAAAATTTAAGTGTCGACACAATTATGGCAAAGAAGAAGTTAGGAAATTGATTTGCGTATTTGAACGTAAGGCAGTTTTTGAATTATGTTGAATGGGATTGCAAGTTTTGTATTTGATGTAATGGGTGCGAAGTAGGAGGGTAAAAAGTTGAGTTTAGAAGTGTATGTATTGCAGGCTTTAATATTTTGATGTCGACACAATTTTGGCGGATCATATATTGGCCAATTTAGAATACGCTGTTTCAGAGGAAAATATGTAGGTGCAAGTTTGTTGTGTTTGAGGTAGCATGTTTAAACAGAAGACAGTAGACAAAACGTCTTAGATTGTATGAGCATTGGAAAGTTCAAAATTTTATCATTGACGCAATTGAGGCGAAGAAGAAGTTAGGATGATTATTGTATTTGAGGTAGCATGTTTAGGTGAAAGACAGTAGTCAATTTGTGTCAAATGGTATGGGTATTGGAAACTTCAAAGTTTTTGTGTCAACATAATTGTGGCAAAGAAAAAGTTCGGAATTAATTTGGGTGTTTGGACGTAGGGCAGTTGTTAAATTATGTCAGATAGATAATATCGTAGGTGCAAGTTGGGTTTGAGGTAAAGGGTGCAGAGAAAGAGATTAAAATGTTGAGTCTAGGCGTGTATATATTGCAGGGTTTAATATTTTGATGTTGACGTAATTGTGTGAATGATACGTTGGTCAATTTGAAATAGGCTGTTTTCAAGAAAAATTTGTAGGTGTCAACACAATTGTGGTGAAGAAAAAGTTGAGAAATTAGTTTGCATGTTTGGACGTAGAGCAGTTGTTAAATTATGTTGAATTATGCGATTGCAAGTTTGTTGTATTTGAGGTAAATTAAGAGAGTAAAAATTTGAATCGGAGGTGTAGGTATTGCAGGATTCAATATTTTGATCTTGGAATAATTCTGCGAATTATATGTCGGTCAATTGGAATATGCTGTTTTAGAGGAAAATATGTAGTTGCAAGTTTGTTGTATTTGCGGTAGTGTGTTTAGGAGCAAGACAGTAGATGAATTGTATTCAGCGGTTTGGACATAAGGCAGTCGAATTATGTCAGATAAAAAATTACGCAGTTGGAAGATTGTTGGGTGTGAGGTAAAGGGTATAGAAAGAGTATAATGTTGAGTCCGAAGGTGTATGTATTGCAGGATTCAATATTTTGATGTTGACATAATTTTGTGGATGACATGCTGGTGAATTTGGAATAGGCTGTTTTCGATCAAAATATGTAGGTGTAAGTTTGTTACATTTGAGGTAGCGTGTTTACGTGGAAGACAGCAGATAAATTGTATCAGATGGTATCGGTATTGGAAACTTCAAAATTTTGTCATTGACGCAATTGAGGCGAGAAAGAAGTTAGGAAATTGATTTGGATGATTATTGTATTTGAGGTAACATGTTTAGGAGAAAGACGGTAGATAAATTGTATTAAATTGTATGGGTATTGGAAAGTTCAACATTTTGGTATTGAGATTCTGACAATTGTTGCGAAGAAAAAGTTGTGAAATTGGTTTGGACATAGGACAGTTGTTGAATTATGTCATATGGATAATAGCGAATTAGAAGTTTGTTGGGTTTGAAACAAAAGGTGCGGATTAGGAAACTAGGAAATTGAGTCCGAAGGTATAGGTGTCATTATAGGTTTCAATATTTTGATGTCGGCATAAATTTACAGATGGAATGTTGATTAATTTGGAATAGGCTCTTTTAGAGGATAATATGTAGAAGCAAGTTTGTGGTATTTAAGGTAGCGTGTTTAGGAGCAAGACAGTAGTCAATTTGTATTAAGTGATATTGGTATTGGAAAGTTTAAAATTTTGGCATTGACGCAATTGTGAAAAAAAAAAAGTTATGAAATTGATTTAGGTAGTTGGACGTAGAGCAGTTGTTAAATTATGTCAGATAGATAATATCGTAGGTGCAAGTTTGTTGGGTTTGAGGTAAAGGGTGCGGAATAAGAAAGTAGAAAATCAAGTCTAAGGGTGGAGGTGTCATAGGTTTGAATATTTTGATGTTGGTATAATTTTGCAGATGGAATGTTGGTCAATTTGGAATAGGCTGTTTTAGAGGGCAATTTATAAAATTTAGGTGTTGACACAATTATAGCGAAGACGAAGTTAGGAAATTTATTTGGATGTTTGTTGTATTTGAGGTAACATGTTTAGGAGGAAGACAGTAGGTAAATTGTATCAGATGGTATTGGTATTGGAAAGTTCAAAGTTTTGGTGTCGAGACAATTGGAGAATTCGTTTGCATGTTTGGACATAGGGTACTTGAATGATGTCAGATGGATAATAGCGTATTTGCAAGTTTTTTGTAATTGAAGTAAACGGTGCAAAATAGGAGGGTAAAACGTTGAATCCGGTGGTATATGTATTGCAGGGTTCAATATTTTGATGTCGACACAATTGTGGTGAATGATATGTTGTAATTTGTATATTTGAGGAAGTGTGTTTAGGAGGAAAACTCTAGACAAATTATATGAATTGTTAGATGGGATTTGCAGTTGGAAGATTGTTGGGTTTGAGGTAAAGGGAGTAGAGAGAGTAAAATGTTGAGTGGGGGGTGTATGTATTGCAGGGTTCAATATTTTGATGTCAACACTATTGTGGCGATGATATGTTGGTCAATTTGGAATAGGCTGTTTTAGAAGAAAATGTGTAAAATTTAGGTGTCAACACAATTGTGGCAAAGGACAGTTTGGAAATTGATTTGGGTCTTTTGACGTAGGGCAGTTCTTAAATTATGTCACATGGGATTACAAGTTTGTTATATTTAAGGTGAAGGGTGCGGATTAAGGGAGTAGAAAGTTGAGTCTGAAAGTGTAGGTGTCGCAGGTTTCAATATTTTGGTGTTGGCATAATTTCGCAAATGATATGTTGGTCAAATTGTAATAGACTGTTTTACAGGAGAATATGTAGGTGCAAGTTTGTTATATTTGCGGTAGCGTGTTTTGGTAAAAGACAGTAGTGAACTTTTATGGGGTGATATGGGTATTGGAAAGTTTAAACTTTCGATGTGAAGACAATTGTGACGGATGATATGTCGGTCAATTTGGAATAGGTTGTTTTCCAGCGAAATATGTAGGTGCAAGTGTGTTATATTTGAGGTAAAGAGATGCAGAGTAAAATAGTAGAAAGTTGAGTCCGGTTCAATATTTTGACATCGATATAATTATGGCGGATGATATGTTGGTCAATTTGGAATAGACTGTTTTAAAGGAAAATGTGTAAAAGTTAAGTAGCGATACAATTGTGGTAAAGGAGAAGTTGGGAAATTGATTCGGATGACTGTTGTATTTGAGGTAAAAGTGTGAAGTAGGAGAGTAGAAAGTTGAGTCCGAAGGTGTGGGTGTTGCAGGTTTCAATATTTTGATGTTGGCATAATTTTGCAGATGATATGTTGGTCAATTTGGAACAGGCTGTTTTCAAGTCAAATATGTAGGTGTAAATATGTTGTATTTGAGGTAGTGTGTTTGGGAGAAAAATAGTAGTCAAATTGTATTAGGTGGTATGGATATTGGAAAGTTCAAAATTTTGGTGTCAACATAATTGTAGCAAAAAAAAGTTAGGAAATTGATTTGGGTGTTTGGACATAGGGCAGTTGAATTATATCAAATAGATAATAGTGAGAGTTAGAAGTTTGTTGGGTTTGAAACAAAATGTGTGGAGTAGGAAACTGGAAACTTGAGTCCGAAGATGTAGGTGTTGCAGGTTTCAATATTTTGATGTTTACATAATTATGCAAATTATATGTTGGTCAATTTTGAATAGGTTGTTTTAGAGGAAAGAATGTAGTTACAAGTTTGTTGTATTTGAGGTAACGTGTTTAGGACAAAAACAGTAGACAAATTGTATCTGGTAATATGGGTATTGGAAAGTTCAAAATGTTTGTGTCAACACAATTGTGGCGGAGAAAAAGTTTTGAAATTGTTGGAATATGTCGGATGGGATTACAAGTTTGTTGTATTTGAGGTAAAGGGGGTAGAAAGAGTAAAAAGTTGAGTCGGGGGTGTATGTATTGCAGGGTTCAATATTTTGATGTCGACACAATTGTGGTGAATTATATGTTATAATTTATATATTTGAGGTAGCGTGTTTAGGAGAAAGATTATAGGCAATTTGTATTAGGTGGTATGGGTATTGGAAAGTTCAAAATTTTAGCGTTGACACAATTGAGGCGAAGGAAAGTTCAGAGAAAAATGTGTCAGTGTCGCAGAGTTCAATAGTTTACTGTTCGCAAACGTGCAGATAAAATGTTAGGCCATTTGGTATAGGCTGTTTCAGAGGAAAATATGTAGGTGCAAGTTTGTCGTATTTGAGCTAATATGTTTAAGAGGCAGACAGTAGATAAATTGTATTAGGTGGTATAGGTATTAGAAGGTTCAAAATTTTGGTGTCGAGACAATTGTGGCAGATGATATGTTGGTCATTTGAAACAAGCTGTTTTAGAAGGAAATTTGCAAAATTTAGGTATTAACACAATTGTGGCGAAGAAGAAGTTGGGAAAGTGTATGCGATGGTTTGGACATAGGGCAGTTGTTGAATTATGTCAGATGGGATTCCAAATTTTGTATTTGAGATAAAGGGTGCGGTGTAAGAGAGTATAAAGTTGAGTTTGCAGAGTCCTATACTTTGATGTCGACACAATTGTGATGAATGATATGTTGGTCATTTGGAATAGGCTGTTTTGGAGCGAAATATGTAGGTCTAAGTTTGTTATATTTGAGATAAAGGGCTACGGAGTAAGAGAGTAGAAAGTTTTGTCTGAGAATGTAGGTGTAATGGGGTTCAATATTTTGATGTTGCATAATTGTGGCGGATGATATGTTGATCATTTGGAATAGGCTGTTTTCAAGCAAAATATGTAAATGTAAGTTTGTTATATTTATGGTAGCGTGTTTATGTGAAAGACAGTAGTCAAATTGTATTGCGTGATATGGGTATTGAAAAGTTCAAAACTTAGGTGTTGACACAATTGTGGTAAAGAAGAAGTTGGGAAATTGATTTGGATGATTATTGTATTTGAGGTAGCATGTTTAGGTGAAACACAGTAATTAATATGTATTAGGTGGTACGGGTAATGGAAACTTTGGCGTCAACACAATGCTGGTGGCTAAAAAGTTCCTAAATATAAAATACAGTGTTTCAAAGTAATACACTTGAAAGTTATATTTAGTAAGATCAGTACTTAGTAGGTCAATATTACGCTGACAAAATTATGGTTACAAATTTGTCGTATCTGAGGTAAAAGATTTCAAGGGAAAAGGAAGTCAATTTGCATCGAATGGTATGGGTATTGAAAGATTCAATATTTTGGCGTCGACACAATGTAGACAGCTAAAAAGTTCACAGATTTAGAATAGGGTGTTTCAAAGAATAAATGAATTCTAAGTTGTATTTTGTGTGATTGGTGTTTAGTTGATCAATATTGTACTGACAACATTGTGGTGTCAAGTTTGTCGTATTTGAATTAAAGAGTTTTAGTGGAAGACAATACAGAAGTTGTATTGCATTGTAGGCATATTCAAAGTTTTAATATTTTGTTGGCTACACAACGCTAATAGCTAAACGTTCATAAATTTACAACAGCATCTTTCGAGTAATGTTATTGTTACAATATATTCAATGGTCAACGTTGTAAGGATACGATTGTGCTTAAAAATTTCTTGCATTTGAGGTAAAGAGATTCACAAAGATAGGAGTCAATTTAAGGTGACAGTTTCGATATTTTTGTGTTTCTATGATGATCGTAGCTAAAAAGTTCAGAAACTTAAAATAGAATGTTTTGGAGTAATGCAGATCGCTACTCAATTTTGTTGCGGAATGCTCAATATTGCACTGACACATTTGTAGTTACAATTTTTTTGTATTTAGTATGAAAGGTTTCAGGGAAAATTCTGTGGGGTGGGCACTTAAGCGTTCAAAATTTTAATGTCAAACAAATTAAGCCAGCTATAAAGTTTTAAAATGAAAAACAGAACGTCTCAAGACGGATATACTACTTAAATAGTATTTAATGAAACTGGATTAATATAAAAGTGTTAGAAAAGTGTCCGATAATAGCTAAACTTGTAATACGTATACTTGAATGTTCAATACTTCAGTGTTGATACAATTATGTTCGCCAAAAAGTTCATAAATTTAAAATGGGATGTTTCTGGGTAATACAGTAATTACGTTGAGTTGTGTAGCATGTGCACTTATGCGCTTAATATTTCAGTGTTAATATTCTGCTTAATTGTATAATATACAAAAATATTATCACCGCTAACTACACTTATATTCAGAACGCATTAAATTTATACAATGAAAAGCAACAAAATGCATAATAAGAAATATAATATAAAAGCAACAAACCTTTATACATTCACAAGAAATGTTATCGCTAACTATATTATATACAGAACGCATTAAATTTATACAAAGAAAAGCAACAAACCTTTATACGTTCACAAAAAATATTATCATCGCTAACTATATTATATTCAGAACGCATTAAATTTATACAAAGAAAAGCAACAAAATTAAAATAAGAAATATAATATAAAAGCAACAAACTTTTATACGTTCACAAAAAATATTATCATCGCTAACTATATTATATTCAGAACGCATTAAATTTATACAAAGAAAAGCAACAAATCTTTATACGTTCACAAAAAATATTATCATCGCTAACTATATTATATTCAGAACGCATTAAATTTATACAAAGAAAAGCAACAAAATGCATAATAAGAAATATAATATATTATAAAAGCAACAAACCTTTATACATTCACAAGAAATGTTATCGCTAACTATATTATATACAGAACGCATTAAATTTATACAAAGAAAAGCAACAAAATGCATAATAAGAAATATAATATAAAAGCAACAAACTTTTATACATTCACAAGAAATGTTATCACTAACTATATTATATACGGAACGCATTAAATTTATACAAAGAAAAGCAACAAACCTTAATACGTTCACAAAAAATATTATCATCGCTAACTATATTATATTCAGAACGCATTCAATTTATACAAAGAAAAACAACAAAATGCATAATAAGAAATATAATATAAAAGCAACAAACCTTTATACATTCACAAGAAATGTTATCGCTAACTATATTATATACAGAATGCATTAAATTTATACAAAGAAAAGCAACAAAATGCAAAATATTATCGCTAACTACACTTATATTCAAAACGCTTTAAATTCATTCTTAACCAAAGCGTTCCTTAAACTAGAATATAGCGTCTTAATATATTAACAAATTCAACGCCTCGTAATACTCAGCGAAAAAGTTCTAGACATAACTAAAGTCTTAACGCTTAGTTTTACAACACTTAAAGTTAATCGTACTAACATCGTCTAACAGCAACACTTTTTCCCCACGTATTCAGTGATCGACAACCCCACACGAACCTTTTCAGGTGTGTCAGCTCAAACCCGAAACCCAAAGCATCGCATCAACCAAAAACACGCAAACTCTAACCTCGTAGAACACAAAGTGGAATGTCCTAGACTGCGTAAGGGTTCAAGTGTCAGTGTACAGTGCGTGTGTTCAGCGGCAGAAGATTTGTCAGTTTCAAAAAGTGGCGACTTAGATAAGTTTGGATAAGTTTGGATAAGTGAACGAGACTGGAGGCATGGCGTCGACTGGGAACGAGGAGTGAAAGGGAACGAGGGTTTTCTTCGACTGGAATTCTTGACATTGACGAAGGCAAGGTCAGTTTTAAGTTGCTATTTTAGTTTTCTACGTTTGCGTTACTTTAATTCATCTACGACAAATTAAATCTAAATCTTGATTACGACTTCTGGAGCGTTTCAAACATTTTGCCACTTTTGCGTGTGGCGCAAAGTTTGTGTATTTAAAAAATTTAAAAAATGTTAAGTTGTGGGTCTCTGCGTATTTTTGATAGTTTGCGCTGAGACTGTTTATTATTTTGCGTTAATGGGGTTTGTTATTTTTTATGAGAAGTTTACAATTTATTGTTTTATACATACATATATATATATATATAATTGCCTATATATAGTTGTACTATGTATACTCAGTGATGTTTATATAGTGATATATATATATGGATATATGTTTATATATATGATAATTTATATTGAGTTGCTCCGTGATATGTTGGTGACATAGTTTATTAAACGGTACATTTTAGACAAAAATGTTTTAAGAAAAACTTGTACAGCTGTTTGTACTGAGCAACTTTTGTCTGAAACATTTTCTTCTAAATCCAGCAGTTTTCAAAATAACGTAAATAATATTCAGTGATACTGAAGAAATCGAATAAAATCTATTTCTGACTTGTTTATGGGATATTTCTTTTATGGATTGATATTACATAAAAATGGTTTAGACAAAATTTGTGCAGCAGTTTCTACTGAGCAACTTTTATCTGAAACATTTTCTTCTAAATCCAACCGTTTTTAAAATAACGTAAATAATATCCAATGATATTGAAGAAATTGAATAAAATCTATTTCTGATTTATTTATGGAATATTTTGTTTAAGGATTGATATTAGATAAAAATGGTTGAAACAAAATTTGTGCAGCAGTTCCTACTGAGCAACATTTGTCTGAAACATTTTCTTCTAAATCCAGCTGTTTTTAAAATAACGTAAATAATATCCAGTGATACCGAAGAAATTGAATAAAATCTATTTCTGACTTATTTATGGAATATTTTGTTTAAGGATTGATATTAGGTAAAAATGGTTTAGACAAAATTTGTGCAGCAGATTCTACTGAGCAACGTTTGTCTGAAACTTTTTCTTCTAAATCCAGCTGTTTTTAAAATAACGTAAATAATATTCAGTGATACCGAAGAAATTTAATAAAATCTATTTCTGACTTATTTATGGGATATTTCGTTTATGGATTGATATTAGATAAAAATGGTTTAGACAAAATTTGTGCAGCAGATTCTACTGAGCAACTTTTGTCTGAAACATTTTCTTCTAAATCCAACTGTTTTTAAAATAACGTAAATAATATTCAGTGATACCGAAGAAATTGAATAAAATCTATTTCTGACGTATTTATGGAATATTTCGTTTATGGATTGATATTAGATAAAAATGGTTTAGACAAAATTTGTGCAGTGGTTCCTACTGAGCAACTTTTGTCTGAAACATTTTCTTCTAAATCCAGCTGTTTTTAAAATCACATAAATAATATCCAGTAATACCGAAGAAATTTAATAAAATCTATTTCTTACTTATTTATGGAATATTTCGTCATGGATTGATATTAGGTAAAAATAGTTTAGATAAAATTTGTGCAGCAGCTTCTACTGAGCAACTTTTGTCTGAAACTTTTTCTTCTAAATCCAGCTGTTTTTAAAATAACGTAAATAATATCTACTAATACCGAAGAAATTCAATAAAATCTATTTCTGACGTATTTATGGAATATTTTGTTTATGAGTTGATATTAGATAAAAATGGTTTAGACAAAATTTGTGCAGCAGTTCCTACTGAGCAACTTTTGTCTGAAACATTTTCCTCTAAATCCAACTGTTTTTAAAATAACGTAAATAATATCCAGTGATATCGAAGAAATTGAATAAAATGTATTTCTGACTTATTTATGGGATATTTCGTTTAAGGATTGATATTAGATAAAAATTGTTTAGACAAAATTTGTGCAGCAGTTTCTACTGAGCAACTTTTGTCTGAAACATTTTCTTGTAAATCCAGCTGTTTTTAAAATAACATAAATAATATCCACTAATACCGAAGAAATTGAATAAAATCTGTGTCTGACTTATTTATGGAATATTTCGTTTAAGGATTGATATTAGATAAAAATGGTTTAGACAAAATTTGTGCAGCAGTTCCTACTGATCAACTTTTATCTGAAACATTTTTTTCTAAATTCAACTGTTTTTAAAATATCGTAAATAATATTCAATGATACCGAAGAAATTTAATAAAATCTATTTCTGATGTATTTATAGGATATTTAGTTTAAGGATTGATATTAGGTAAACATGGTTTAGACAAAATTTGTACAGCAGGTTCTACTGAGCAACTTTTGTCTGAAACATTTTTTTCTAAATTCAACTGTTTTTAAAAGAACGTAAATAATATCCACTAATACCGAAGAAATTGAATAAAATTTATGTCTGACTTATTTATGGAATATTTCGTTTATGGATTGATATTAGATAAAAATGGTTTAGACAAAATTTGTGCAGCAGCTTCTACTGAGCAACTTTTGTCTGAAACATTTTCTTCTAAATCCAACTGTTTTTAAAATAACGTAAATAATATCCAGTGATACCGAAGAAATTGAATAAAATCTGTGTCTGACTTATTTATGGAATATTTTGTTTAAGGATTGATATTAGATAAAAATGGTTTAGACAAAATTTGTGCAGCAGTTCCTACTGAGCAACTTTTGTTAGAAACATTTTCTTCTAAATCCAGCTGTTTTTGAAATAACTTACATAATATTTAGTGATACCGAAGAAATTGAATAAAATCTATTTCTGACTTATTTATGGGATATTTCGTTTAAGGATTGATATTAGATAAAAATGGTTCAGATAAAATTTGTGCAGCAGATCCTACTGAACATCTTTTGTCTGAAACATTTTCTTCTAAATCCAGCTGTTTTTAAAATAACATAAATAATATCCAGTAATACTGAAGAAATTGAATAAAATCTATTTTTGACTTATTTATGGAATATTTTGTTTAAGGATTGATATTAGATAAAAATGGTTTACACAACATTTGTGCAGCAGTTCCTACTAAGCAACTTTTGTATGAAACTTTTTCTTCTAAATCTAGCTGTTTTTAAAATAACGTAAATAATATCTATTAATACCGAAAAAATGTAATAAAATCTATTTCTGACTTATTTATGGAATATTTCGTTTATGGATTGATATTAGATAAAAATGGTTTAGACAAAATTTGTGCAGCAGTTCCTACTGAGCAACTTTTGTCTGAAACTTTTTCTTCTAAATCCAGCTGTTTTTAAAATAACGTAAATAATATTCAGTGATACCGAAGAAATTTAATAAAATTTGTGCCTGACGTATTTATGGAATATTTCGTTTATGGATTGATATTAGATAAAAATGGTTGAGACAAAATTTGTGCAGCAGTTCCTACTGAGCAACTTTTGTCTGAAACATTTTCTTCTAAATCCAGCTGTTTTTGAAATAACGTAAATAATATTCAGTGACACCGAAGAAATTGAATAAAATCTGTTTCTAACGTATTTATGGGATATTTCGTTTATGGATTGATATTAGATAAAAATGGCTTAGACAAAATTTGTGCAGCAGATTCTACTGAGCAACTTTTATCTGAAACATTTTCTTCTAAATCCAACTATTTTTAAAATAACATAAATAATATCTACTAATACCGAAGAAATTTAATAAAATGTATGTTTGACGTATTTATGGGATATTTCGTTTATGGATTGATATTAGGTAAAAATGGTAAAGACAAAATTTATGCAGCAGATTCTCCTGAGCATCTTTTGTCTGAAACATTTTCTTCTAAATCGAACTGTTTCTAAAATAACATAAATAATATCCAGTGATACCGAAGAAATTGAATAAAATCTATTTCTGACTTATTTATGAAATATTTCGTTTATGGATTGATATTAGGTAAAAATGGTTTAGACAAAATTTGTGCAGCAGCTTCCACTGAGCAACTTTTGTCTGAAACATTTTCTTCTAAATCTACCTGTTTTTAAAATAACGTAAATAATATTCAGTGATACTGAAGAAATCGAATAAAATCTATTTCTGACTTATTTATGGGCTATTTCGTTTATGGATTGATATTAGATAAAAATAGTTTAGACAAAATTTGTGCAGCAATTTCTGCTGAGCAACTTTCATCTGAAACATTTTCTTCTAAATCCAACTGTTTTTAAAATAACGTAAATAATATCCACTAATACCGAAAAAATTAAATAAAATCTATTTCTGACTTATTTATGGGATATTTAGTTTATGGATTAATATTAGATAAAAATGGTTTAGACAACATTTGTGCAGCAGTTCCTACTGAGCAACTTTTGTTTGAAACATTTTCTTCTAAATCCAACTGTTTTTAAAATAACGTAAATAATATCCAGTGATATCGAAGAAATTGAATAAAATCTATTTCTGACGTATTTATGGAATATTTCGTTTATGGATTGATATTAGATAAAAATGGTTTAGACAAAATTTGTGCAGCAGTTCCTACTGAGCAACTTTTATCTGAAACATTTTCTTCTAAATCCAACTGTTTTTAAAATAACGTAAATAATATCTACTAATACCGAAGAAATGTAATAAAATCTATTTTTGACTTATTTATGGAATATTTCGTTTATGGATTGATATTAGATAAAAATGGTTTAGACAAAATTTGTGCAGCAGTTCCTACTGAGCAACTTTTGTCTGAAACATTTTCTTCTAAATCCAGCTGTTTTTAAAATAACGTAAATAATATCTACTAATATCAAAGAAATTGAATAAAATCTAATTCTGACTTGTTTATGGGATATTTTGTTTATGTATTGATATTAGACAAAAATGGTTTAGACAAAATTTGTGCAGCAGTTCCTACTGAGCAACTTTTGTCTGAAACATTTTCTTCTAAATCGAACTGTTTTTAAAATCCAAAATTGCAGCCGATGCATTTTTATATACCACATTCTTTTTTTGTGTAGGTCGATTCTTTTAAAATAACGTAAATAATATCTACTAATACCAAAGAAATTTAATAAAATTTATGTTTGACGTATTTATGGAATATTTCGTTTATGGATTGATATTAGATAAAAATGGTTTAGACAAAATTTGTGCAGCAGTTCCTACTGAGCAACTTTTGTCTGAAACTTTTTCTTCTAAATCTAGCTATTTTTAAAATAACGTAAATAATATCCAGTGATACCGAAGAAATTGAATAAAATCTATTTTTGACGTATTTATGGAATATTTTGTTTAAGAATTGATATTAGGTAAAAATGGTTTAGACAAAATTTGTGCAGCAGATTCCACTGAGCAACTTTTGTCTGAAATATTTTCTTCTAAATCCGGCTGTTTTTGAAATAACGTAAATAATATTCAGTGATACCGAAGAAATTGAATAAAATCTGTGTTTGACTTATTTATGGAATATTTTGTTTAAGGATTGATATTAGATAAAAATAGTTTAGACAAAATTTGTGCAGCTGTTTCTACTGAGCAACTTTTGTTTGAAACTTTTTCTTCTAAATCCAGCTGTTTTTAAAATAACGTAAATAATATCCACTAATACCGAAGAATTTGAATAATGGGACACCGTGTATACGTAGAACAAGAATAACAGGAATATGCAGGAAATTGTGCATTAACTTGTGAAAGTTTGATTGCCGTCAAATCGTGCGAGATTGAATATTACATCGTTTCATTCGACAAAATGGCGGATCGCTTACTAACAATTTAAGAAAATTCATAAAATCAAAATCAGACCCCATAGAAAAAAATGGTAGAGGAAAAAGTTCCACGACATACCCATGTCTACTTTTCTACGTACTTACTTTTTTTTAAAAACCAAAATTGCAGCCGAAAAGTGCAGTTGCACTTTTTTTTCAATGCAATACCACATTCTTTTTTTATGTAGGTCGATTCTTTGAAACATTCTGCACATAAAAGTATTAGGGTGAAGTGTTCCAAAAATGTATACTTTTCGAGATATTTCGATTTTTCGTATATTTTTATATATTAAGCGAATATAAACTTGTAAAAGCTTATAACTATTTTCTAGTCGACATTAGAAAAAAATGTTAGAGAAAGAAGTTGTATGGCATAAAAATGTCTACTTTTCCACGTACTTACTTTTTTTTAAAAACCAAAATTGCAGCCGAAAAGTGCAGTTGCACTTTTTTTTCAATGCAATACCACATTCTTTTTTTGTATAGGTCGATTCTTTGAAACATTCTGCACATAAAAGTATTAGGGTGAAGTGTTCCAAAAATGTATACTTTGCGAGATATTTCGATTTTTCGTATATTTTTGTATATTAAGCGGATATAAACTTGTAAAAGCTTATATCTATTTTCTAGTCGACATTAGAAAAAAATGTTAGAGAAAGAAGTTGTATGGCATAAAAATGTCTACTTTTCCACGCACTTACTTTTTTTTAAAAACCAAAATTGCAGCCGAAAAGTGCAGTTGCACTTTTTTTTCAATGCAATACCACATTCTTTTTTTGTATAGGTCGATTCTTTGAAACATTCTGCACATAAAAGTATTAGGGTGAAGTGTTCCAAAAATGCATACTTTGCGAGATATTTCGATTTTTCGTATATTTTTATATATTAATCGGATATAAACTTGTAAAAGGTTATAACTATTTTCTAGTCGACATTAGAAAAAAATGTTAGAGGAAAAAGTTGTATGGCATAAAAATGTCTACTTTTCCACGTACTTACTTTTTTTTAAAAACCAAAATTGCAGCCGAAAAGTGCAGTTGCACTTTTTTTTCAATGCAATAGCACATTCTTTTTTTGTATAGGTCGATTCTTTGAAACATTCTGCACATAAAAGTATTAGGGTGAAGTGTTCCAAAAATGCATACTTTGCGAGATATTTCGATTTTTCGCATATTTTTGTATATTAATCGGATATAAACTTGTAAAAGCTTATATCTATTTTTTAGTCGATATTAGAAAAAAATGTTAAAGAAAGAAATTGTATGGCACACAAATGTCTACTTTTCCACGTACTTACTTTTTTTTAAAAACCAAAACTACAGCCGAAAAGTGCAGTTCCACTTTTTTTCTTAGTTAATTGTCGATGTTCGAAAATTTTTTTTGAAGAACTTCGGTCTAAATGCTGCCGGACGATTTTAAAATCGACTCTTCGTCGAGTGTTTCTGCCCGCAGCGAGCGGCAAATTATTTTTAGCCGTCGACGAGGTCTGCGCCGGGTCTGATAGCGGGCGAGGGCGATTTTTAAAAATATATCGGCCAATGCATCATTCGGCACCGCGCATTGTGCCTCTCGACACTTTTGGACGCGCGCGGTTTCAAGATGGCGGCCGCCAGGTGGAGTGACGTCACAAGATGGCGGCGGGCAGGTGGAGTGGCGTCACAAGATGGCGGCCGGCAGGTGGAGTGAAAAATTAAGAGTTTATTTATTGAAGGAAATGAAGTTTAATATTTAATTGTAGTGAAATATTTGATTCTATTGGACGCCAGGGATTCCAAGATGGCGGCTGCCAGGTAGAGTGACGTCACAAGATGGCGGTTGGCAGGTGGAGTGACGTCACAACATGGCGGCGGGCAGGTGGAGTGAAAAATTAAGAGCTTATTTATTGAAGGAAATTAAGTTTAATATTTGGTTCTATTAAAATTGATGACGCACCGTATGCGTCATGACAAAAATTTGATAAATTTTAATATTTGACGCCATTAAAATTGATGACGCACCGTATGCGTCATGATGAAAAATTTGAGAAATTTTCATATTTGCTTCTCTCAAAGTTGATGACGCACCGTATGCGTCATGTCGAGAAATTGTAATATTTTATGCCATTAAAATTGATGACGCACCGTATGCGTCATGCCGAAAAATGAACATTGATGACGCACCATATGCGTCATATCGAGAAATTTTAATAAGTGACGCCATTAAAATTGATGACGCACCTTATGCGTCATGACGAAAAATTTGATAAATTTTAATATTAGACTCCATTAAAATTAATGACGCACCGTATGCGTCACGGTAAAAATATTGTGAAATTTAAATTTTGTCCCCGTCCAAATTGTTGACGCACCGTGTGCGTCACGTTAAAAATACTGTCAATTTTTAATACTTGCTTCCTTCAAAATTATTGACGCACCGTTTGCGTCATGTCGAAAAATTTGATAAAATTTAATACTCGAGTTCATTAAAATTCATGACGCATCGTATGCGTCATATCGAGAAATTTTAATAAGTGACGCTATTAAAATTGATGACGCACCGTATGCGTCGTGACGAAAAATTTGAGAAATTTTAATATTAGACTCCGTTAAAATTAATGACGCACCGTATGCGTCACGGTAATAATATTGTGAAGTTTTAATTTTGTCGCCGTCCAAATTGTTGACGCACCGTATGCGTCACGTTAAAAATACTGTCAATTTTTAATACTTGCTTCCTTTAAAATTATTGACGCACCGTTTGCGTCATGTCGAAAAATTTGAGAAAATTTAATACTCGAGTTCATTAAAATTCATGACGCATCTTATGCGTCATATCGAGAAATTTTAATAAGTGACGCCATTAAAATTGATTACGCATCGTATGCGTCATGACGAAAAATTTGATAAATTTTCATATTTAACTTCATTAAAATTGATGACACACCGTATGCGTCAGAACGAAAAATTTGACAAATTTTTATATTTGAATATAATGTGATATAACATAAATAAATTGTGAAGAACAACAATAAATTGACAAAATAACAAACATGGAAAAGTATTGAAATTACAATCATGAAAAGGGAAGGGGGAAAAAATTTGGGGAAAAAATGTAAATGAAAATATATCGTATAAAGTTGTGAACACGTTTATAATGTAAATATAATGGATTTAAATACAAATAAATCTTATAATAATATAATATAAATGTAATATTAACCTTAATTAATAAATTAATAATAGGGTTAATAATAATGTAAATTTATTTAATTTTAATTTAATAATAAAATAATAATCTAAATTTAAATAATAATTACGAATATGCTGCAAACAATAAATACATTGTATATATATATATATATATATATATATACGACATTGCATAATAAAGTTAAATTAATGAAGCAATTTATTAAGATAATAATATAATAAGTTAGATAAAAATAATAAAATCACAAGGACAAAAAGAGGAGAGGAAAATGTTTTAGAAAAAAATGTAAATGTAAATGTAATACAAATAAATGTGGAAAAATGTAAAATAATTATGAGAAATTGTGAATATATTGAAAACAATATAATAAACTTGTGAAAATTATGCAAACAATAAATACATTGGATATATATACATATATATGTATATATATATGTATCATCATGACGCACCGTATGCGTCATGATACAAAAAATTGACAAATTTTAATATTTGACGCCATTAAAATTAATGACGCACCGTATGCGTCACGAAGAACATTTTGAGAAATTTTCATATTTGCCTCTGTCAAAATTTATGACGCATCATATGCGTCATGAAAAAAATTTACCGAATTTTTTATATTTTCCTTCAAAATTGATGACGCATATATATATATGCGTATACATATGCATATATATATTGAAAAACTATAATATTTGCTCCCGACAAAATTGATGACGCACCTTATGTGTCATGAGGAAAAATTGGAAAAATTGTAATATTTACTTTGGTCAAAATTACATTGCGGTTTCTTTAAATCAAGTTTAATAAAACCAACAGTTTTTCGGCTCGTGAAAATTCAGGAATGCGTGAAAAAAAAATTAGTTACCGAACGTAATTTTTTGCTACAACAAAATCATTGCAACGCTCATGAAAAATGTAATTTTTTTTGTTTCGCGAAAATATTGCCTTGCTTGGAAAAAGAAAGAATTTTCTTGAGGTGCACGTAAAAATGTTGAGTTGTGGTAGAATGAAATTGTTAAGAATTTTAATGAAGTAGATTCAGTTGTATGTTAAATGAGGTACACTTTGCTGACTCATTTCTTTTTATCGGATGCAGTGATTAGTCGGTAGGCGACATGATTTCTACAGCGTGCAGGACACAGGATACAACAGTAGAACCGGATATGTAGGTAGAAGATCGCATAGAGAAACAAAGTATGCAGTGCATGCAACATAATCTGCAAACACGGTCTAATCAAAAGTCCTTACCCCTAACAGATCCCACCCATTTCTCCGATACGCAAAAATACAGCGTCGCATCCAAAAAAAGTCATCTCCCACGCAAGTTTTTTTGGTGCCCAAAAATTGCCGCGAGGCCCCCGCAAAATATTCCACTACACCTGCAAAAATTGAATTCCACCCCCCGAATTTTGTTGGTACCCAAAAATACTGGGGCCCCCGTTAAGTAAAAATGAATTCCACCCGAACTTTATTGCCACCGAAAAATATGGTGTTGCGCGGTAAAATTAATTGGATCCACCCGAATATCGTCGCTGCCCAAAAATATTGCGGTGCGTCGTGGAAAAAAGGGTTCCCAGGCGAATTTCTTCGGAAGCGAAATGTGTTGTGAGACGAGTTGAGGCGGTGGCAAAAGAATTGTCGCGAGGTATAGTGACGCAATTGTAATGCTGCCGCGAATTAATTGACTGAGGCGTCGCGATGATTTTGTTCGGACGCGTGTGTGTTTGAACTGGAGATGCAATGCGTGGAACATGGCACGCGTGTGGAAGCTTGAGTCGAGTGAAAAGTGGACCGACGTCGAAAGACGAGAAGACGATCAGGGGAGCGACGGATGCAGGATTTTCGGGAAAAGCGTCGTGGAAGGTGGAACTTGGGGGGTCCTTAGGGTCCTGTGCGGAGATCGGAGGGTGGGCAATGAAATGCACCGTGACGCACACGGTGCGTCACGCAAAATTTTGCGGCGAGTCGTACGGAAAGTAGGGAAAACAATGGTCTGTGACGCACACGGTGCGTCATGGAAGTTTTGCGGGTCTTTTTCATAGGAAACTTTGGACGCACGAATGCGTCATGACGCACACGGTGCGTCACGGCTCTTTTGGTCTAGACAATGTGAGAATCAATGAAAGCAGTCAAGTGTCGTGACACACGCGGTGCGTCATATGAATTTTGCAGCATGACGCACCATATGCGTCAACAGTATTTTCAAACATGACACACCGTATGCGTCATATGGAATATTGCATAATGACGGACCGTCGGCGTCAAAAGAATTTTCCATCATGACGCACCGTATGCGTCATATGAAATATTACTAAATGACGAACCGCATGCGATATATAGACTTTTGTAAGATGCACCACCATGTGCACGATATGGAAATGTATTTTACACCATGACGCACCGTGTGCGTCATATAGAAATTTGCACCGTGACACACCGTGCGTCACAAAAAAAATTTGCAGCCTGGCGTAACGTGTATATTAAATAACATTTTGCAGCCATGACGCACCGTGTGCGTCAAAAGTATTTTGCTTCATGACGCACCCTATGCGTCACGTAGAACCTTGCAACATGAAACACCATGTGCACGACAGAAAAATATACATGACGCACCGTATGCGTCATTTGACATTTCACGCCATAACGCATAATTTTGCCGCGAATTTTACGGGAAATAAGGAAAGCAATATTCTGTGACGCACAAGGTGCGTCATGGGAGTTTTGCGGGTTATTTGCATAGGAAACTTTGGACGCACGAATGCGTCATGACGCACACGGTGCGTCACGGGTTCTTTTGGTCTAGACAATGTGAGAATCGGTGGAAGCAGTCAGTTGTGACGCACACGGTGCGTCAATTTGTCTTGAAAAGAAAAATCAATTTTAAAATATCTTGAATAATTAATTTCAAATATTTTTAAATTTCGAATTTTATTTAAAAATAAATTAAGAATCAATTGTGACGCAGATGATGCGTCATGCATATTTTTTGCCGGATTTACAAGAATTATGAAGGTCCGAATTTTGAATTTGTGATTCTTGGTTTCGAAATTCCCTAAAATTCGTCCACTGAATTTGGAATTATCGAAATTCGTCGTTTTTAATATTTAAATGTAGCGCCTTGATTAACCCATTTCAAAACATCCAGTTTTGAAATTTCAAACGTTATTTGGAAAAAATGGTAGCAATCGACACGGGTAATCAATTGTCATGACGCACACGGTGCGTCATTTTGTGTTCTGAACTTTTAAATTTAGTATTTCACGTTTTTAAATTTGTTATCTGAAAGAATCGAATTTTGGAATTTTGAATTCGGCCATTTTCAGTATTTAAATTAAATTAAAACTGTGTGTGTATATATATATATATATATATATATAAATATATATATATATATATATATATATATATATATATATATATATATATATTCGAATTGAATTAGCATTTACAAAATTAAACACAGCTCACTTTAATTAAGTAGTTTTACTGATTATGAACTAACATATTATACTTTATTGTAATTATTATATATAGTATTACAGTATTTTATAGTGCAAATAGTTTACATTATAAATTCAGTAATATATTCAGTAAAATATTCAGTTTACATTATAAATTCAGTATATGTATATATATTCAAAGAATCTTTACAATTTTTTTTCATAATAATTTCTACACTTTTTCGATTAATGGGTATTAAAGTTAACATTTGTAAATGTTTGTAAATTGTCGCAGCAAAAAATGTTCAAGATCACTCCAATTTTTCTCACAGCAATTTTTACACGTTTTTGGTAAAACTATATTAAAACAAAGCATCGGATCGATATATTATATTCCACGCTTTAATATGAACTTTAAGGAATCACTTTTTTTTCAAACAATTCTTAAACTTTTAATTCTGCTAAACTTATGATTTCTCTCTTTTTATTTTTCGTTTCATTTAGAATAATTTATTTTTATTTTATATAATTATACATATATATTATTTTCTACTATATATATATATCTAATTATATATTATACGTATTATATTATAACTTTTTTTTCATTATATTTAAAATGATGTCCTCTCCCCTCCAAATGTCACTACTTTCCATCAATCTTCGTCAAGCAAACATATTGCCGCAAACGCACATATTTCATTGGTCACATTTTTCCATAAATCAGAGGGCGGTGACTTAAAAATCACACATTTAATGAAGAGCACTTAGCTTTTTACTTAATTTGTGATAAACACCTCTTTACCATAGATAGCATCGCTCGGCACAAGGGTATTTTGCGATTTATCGCCGTACGGTTGGTCGCAGCCGAAAATGTGTCCAATAAAAGTTGCAGGGGAGGTCGCAAGAAGCAAATTTCGTTGAGGCCGTTTTTTTCAAAAATCACGCGTTTGGGCGTCAGCCGACAAAAACGGCCGACTAATCACAAACTTGTGATGGGGGTCATTTTAGGTTTCGACAAAAATGCGACGCAATGGTGCGTCTGCGTGGAAAATGTCAAAGGAAAAAGTTGCGGGGGAGGTCGCAAGGAGCAAATTTCGTTCAGGCCGTTTCTTTCAAAAATCACGCGTTTGCGTGGAAAAAGTTGTTGTACAGCGAATTTGCCACAAATTTTGTGAAGCAAAAGTTTGGTCAACAGGCAGTTTTTGATAGAAAACACAAAAAAATGGTACAGGGAAAAGTTGTATGGAATCGGGTTATCTGTATTCTGACGTTGCATTCAAAGGATGCAGAAACATTTTTTTTTTTTAAATTCATCCTTTTCTTATATAAATTCATATACCGTTTCATATTTCAATTTTCCAATATTCTTTAATATACCGGGTGGTACACAAATTTCAATTTTCAATTTTCATTTTCGTCCACATACCGGGTGGTCTATTTTTAGGCAAAAAATGCATTTTCCCCAAATCTGAGGAAACTGCCGAAATTGATGCGATGTTCGAGGCGGTCTTCTAACGTGTTGAATTCTTATCAAACGTCTTATCGCCCGCCTGTTTTCGCCGTCTTCTCGATTCCGCGTCTATGTTTGCCGTCGGCTGACGTTGACGGAACGATGACGAAGAGACAATCGGCCGTTCAAACAAGATTTTTCGTCCGCGGCTTCTGGCATACGTATCTCTATGAATGTTTTTCGTTTTATTACTGTCAGCGTTGGCCAGGTATTTTTCGAATTTTTTAAATGGTCGCTATATACGCATAATGGGTCCTTGCATTTTTAAAATTTTAAATGTTATATATACTTATATATATATACTGGATCGTTGCATTTTTTAAATTTTTATACGGTTGCTGATTTGACTAAGATGTGAATACAATATGTACATATATATACATATAGATTTGTATACAAATGAATTTATATTGAATTATTTGAATTTTGAGTACAAGAGTCTTTATTATTGTTTATATGGTTGCTGATTTGACGCAAATACAATGTATATATATCTGTATTGAATTACTTAAATTTTGAATATATTGAATTTTTTATATGATTGCTGATTTGACTAAGACGCGCATACAATATATATATTTGAATACAAATGAATTTATATTGAATTACTTGAATTTTGAGTACACGAGTACTTATTATTGTTTATATGGTTGCTCATTTGATGCAAATACAATGTATATATATTCGTATTGATTTACTTGAATTATAAATATATGAATACTAGAATGTTTTAAATGGTTGCTAATTTGACTAAGATGCGAATACAATATATGTATATATATATGCTTGTATACAAATAAATTTCTGTTGAATTACTTAAATTTTGAATATATGAATATTTGAATTTTTTATATGGTTGCTGATTTGACTAAGACGCGAATACAAAGTGTATATATATATATTTGTATTGAATTACTTGAATTTTGAATATATGAATATTTGAATATTTGAATTTTTTAAATGGTTGCTAATTTGACTAAGACGCGAAAACATTATATATCCATACATTTGTATTGATACATTTTTGAATATATTTACATTTTTATAGGGTTGCTGATTTGACTAATACGCGAATACAATATATATATATACATATATTTGTATTGAATTACTTGAATTTTGAGTATATGAATACTTTAATGTTTTATATGGTTGCTGATTTGACGCAAATATAATGTACATATATCTGTATATATATATAATATATATATATATTGAATATATTGAATTTTTGATATGATTTGAATATATAAGACACGGATTTTATATATTTGAATACAAATGATTTGATTGAATTATGCGAATACAAATGTATATATATATATATATATATATATATATATATATATATATATATATATATATTTGTATCAAATTATTTGAAATTTGAATATATTAGTACTTGAATTTTTTATATGGTTGCTGGTTTGACTAAGGGGCGAATACAAAGTATATATATATTTGTATCGAATTGTTTGAAATTTGAATATATGAGTACTTGAATTTTTTATATGGTTGCTGATTTGACAAAGTGTATACAAAGCGAATACAAAGTATGTATATATATATATGTTTGTATTGAATTACTTGAATT